>CM067089.1:15917500-16309712 GCA_034008185.1 Gorsachius magnificus | reverse complement strand
ATCGCTGCGAGCCACCACACGATGGGCGTGCAGTCGTGGGAGAGGCAAGAGCAACCCTAGGAGGAAGCAGGAGTGGCATTTCTGGCAGGGCTTGCTTGCATCCCTGCATGGCTCCTGGGGGACCTGCCTGTGCTGGAGCCAGCCTGGGAGAGGAGCAGGAGCCAGCCTGGGAGAGGAGCAGGGGTGTCACGGGGCTGCCAGGGGAGGCAGAGCCCGGGAGACCTGGGATGGGAGGACGGTGGCTCGTGCCCAGCACAGCGCAGGCTGCGGGGGAACAGAGCGCTCGCTATAAATACATCAGCAGGGTAAACGCCAGGGAGGAGAAGAGCTATTTCAGCTAAAAGACAACGTTAGCACAGGAATGACTGGGGATAAATTATCCATGAATACATTTAGGGTGGAAATTAGACCCTCAGAGCAGGGAGGTCCCAGTGCAGCCCCCCCAGAGAAGGAAGCATTGCCAGGCAGGAGGCAGGGTTGGCTCGGTAGCTGAGGGATCCCGCAGCGTGCTGCGGTGACAGCATGTTCCCTCTTCTGGTGTCAGAAAGCAGCGAGGGTGGCTGGTGCAGCCCGCGCGGCTGCTGCCCCGGCTGTGCTGGTGGGTGCAGCGAGCAGCAGCGCACAGGGCAGTGTGCGCAGTGGGGTGCGTGCACATCGCTGCACACACGTGCGAGCACAGGTGTACGTGTGTGCACGGGCTGTGCGCACATTTGGGCGCACATTGGGGGGTGGTACAGCTGCGCACAGACGGTTACATGTGTGCATGTAGGTGTATGTGAGTGTGCTGACAGTGGGGGGGTGGGGGGTGGTGCTGTGCACCCACCAGGCTCCATGCAGGTGTCTCGGCCTTCACAATGCTCTAGAAAGAGGAACAACAGCACCAGTGAAGAATCTGGGAAGGTAGTGCCTTGAGTCAGCACTGCTCTGCTCACCTGCACCCAGTTTGTGTTGCACCGTCTGGAATTTGCTGGAGGGGACAGACTGGGCGCTCCATGAATCCAGCTGATCCCAGGAGGATTCCTGACCAGCTGAGGGTCACCCAGCTCCTCGAGCAGTGATGTCCCTGCTAGGGCCATGGGGCTTACCTGGCACTGCCACCCCACAGGCTCACCCTGGCTGGCCAGAGCACTTGGCACTGTCAACAAAACGTCCTGTGCCACTCCTCCACCCACTGCAGTGCAAGCAAGGGGCAGAGCGGTCCCCAGCATCCTGCTCCCTTCTCCCCAGGGGGATCCTGGGGTGGCAGATGAGCCACTAGACACAGGGACACGGAGTGCCAGGCTGTCAGCTGCAAGGGAGTCCCCACTCCCAGGGGGCTGGGTCGGCATGGATGGGATGGGAAAGGGGGGGCCCAGGTGTGCGAGGAGGTGGCTGGTGCTCATGCTGGCCCCAGTTCAGCAGAAGAGCCTCCCCCTGCCTGCGTGCAGCCCTCAGTGGAGTGCAAGCTCCCTTCCCCCCGCAGCATGTCTGCCTGCCGCTCGCTCTAATTCTCCGTGCATTGTCCCCACCGCCACCGTCCCCTGCGCATCCCCCCGTGCACCGCACAGCCAGGCTCCCCGCACCCCAGCGCCCATGCCCTGCCTCACTGCCCCACGAACGTTCCCGCATACATCCCCGCTCATTTCACAGATGCTCTGCGCTCCCCTCCGCAGCTCCTTGCAAAGACCCGTGTCCCACCCAGGGTGCTCGCCCCACCATGTCCCCCACGCGGGTGTGAGCAGACGGGTGGGATAGAGACAGCTGGGCCAGGCTGGGCCGGCACAGGGCACAGGGACAGATGCAGGGCTGTGGATTACAGCCATGGCAGTTGTTACCCTGAGGCACCTGCTGGCTGCTCTCATCCCCCAGAGAAACGTCCCAGCCCAGCAGGGTGGCTGCGTCCATGGGAAGGGCACAAAGGGACTCCAACAGCAGGTATTGGGGAGCGCCTTGCAGCCCCACAAGTGGAAAATCACCCTGCTGGGTGCCAGTAGCATGGGCTGGGTGCTGCAGCATGCAAGGCCCTCTCAGCACACGTGCCCCGTGTGCAGGCAGCGCGCGTGTATCCACGGGGTGTCATGGTGTGAGCACATCCCCACTGACACGGCATACGTGCCTGTGGAGCTGCGTGTGTGCACCACGCTGCGTGTCCGGCTGTGCATGTCATGGGTGTGCACCTATGCATGCACCCACGCGTACCGGTGCATGTGTGCAGTGTGCTGGCAGGCCTGCCTGCGTCTGCCCATGGATGTGCACGCGCTCAGGGCCGGGGCCCGGCCCCGGTGTGCTGGCACGCTGGGTTTGCCGCCCCAGGGAGCCGGTGTGCCCAGCACCATTCGCAGTCTTGGCATGCTCAAGCTGGCTTCCTGCCGGCATTTGCGTTCAGTACCTGCCGGTCGCAGGGAGAGCGTTGGGAGCCGGCTTGCAGAGTTTGTGCTAATAATTACCCAGGTGGTTACTAAATCTGGAATGAGCTAACGACTCAGCAGAGGGGGTGCTTGCCCTGAGCGCACATGCACATGCAAGGCTGCAGCCAGGCACCGGGGCTGTGGGCCACCCGTGGGCAGAGTGCACCCGCAGCTCTGGGGTGCACAAGGGCATGCGAGTGCAGCATTGCACGTGTGTGATGGTGACACTGGCCTCCCAGCCCCAGTGGGCATCCCAGCCTCCCCATGGCAAACCCTGCCCCACAGCAGTGCCCCACAGCGGATTCTCTGTGCCCAGACACCGTCACGCAGCAGCAGGCAGCTGCGCAGCAAGCTCAGGGCTCAGCCAGGCACCCTGTGAGAGAGGGTCATCAGAAATGAAATCAAAGGGTACTTGATGGCCGTGTGGAAGCACCTTTGTGGAAGACAATCACTGTGACTGGAGAGCTCTCGAATCCAGCAGGGAGAGAACCAGGAGCAACAGGCAGAAGCTGTAGCCAGACACGTTCGCATGAGAAATAAGGGTTCCAGCAGGGCAGGTGATTAGCCGCTGGAAGCAGCCCGGACGGTGTGAGCTCCTGCGGCTCCTGCTGTCTCCCAGCATGTGTCTCCTACTGTCTGTCCTGGTGGCCACAGCCCCAGGCTCCATGCTGGGGCACCTGTGAACGTGCTCCACTGGGGTGACCCGGTAGCCTTGCGCAGTCCCAATCCCTGCCACAGCCACTTTCTGCATCCAGGGACTCACAGAGAGCTCTGCGCCCAGCCACGCAGGAGGAAGACACAGCAGGGAAGGCAGGCTGGCAGGCTAAGTGTGATCCTGGCTCGGGCATCCACTGGCTACAGGTTTTTGGGAAAGTCAGTGTCTTGTGTGGCCTGAGATGGGCCCTTTCTTACAGTGCGGACTGGCTGCCGGGGCGCAGCCACTGCTGGGGTCCCTGACGAGGGCATGTGGCCGAAGGGAGGTGGGTGACCGGCAGGGTGATGGCACAGGGAGGGTGCTGAGCCCTCGGGGTGCAGCTGGGTGTTGCACTACGGGGGCTGCCCAGCTCCGCTCCCTTTCCCCCTCCCATGCCCGCAGCCATACTGCTCCGCGGGGCAACCCCCCACTGCGCCCAGGCCGGGTCAGATCCCCGGCTCTGCTCGCCCCGGCTGCCCCTGCAGGGGGGAGAGCCGTCCCCGGTGCCCCCGCCCCCCCCCCCGCGGCCGGCGCCCCCCCCCCGGGGGCCGCCCCGGCGGGCTCCGTGCCCGGGGCGATGCTGCCCGGCGGGTCCCCCCGCAGCACCCCGGCCGCGATGGGGCCGGTAAATCAGCGCGGCGCGGCCCCACCTCCGCGCTCGCCATTGGCAGCGGGCCCCCCGGGGGCCCCCCGCCCGGCCCAATCCCGCCGCCGCGGGGGCGCGGGGCAGCCCCCCTGGCCCGTGAGGGGGGTGCTTTGCGGCTCCGTGAAGTTTCCCGCGGACGCCGGGACGGGGAGGGGGCAGATTTCAACTCCGGCACGGTCACCGGCCCGGAGAGAAGTTGGCGGCGGGCGGAGCGGGGCCGGGCACGCAGCCTGCCCCCTCCCCTCCCCCCGCCCCGCAGCGTGGAGGGGATGCGGGAGGAAGGGGGATGAAGGCTGGGCTGGGGACGGGAGCGGGGACGGAAGGATGCTGGGCTGAGGTGGGGGGGACCGGGCTCAGGAGGACGGAGCGGTGATGGGGGTGTGAGCTGGGACGGGGGGAGAGGCACCGGGGTGGCAAGGGACAGAGGGAGAGAAGGGGCAGCTCCTCTTTCTAGGGACATTTGTGCTTGGTCGTGGCTGAGCCCGTGGAGGGGCTGGGGGCTGTGGATAGAGGGGCCTATCCGCACATCGGCCTGTGTGGGAAGGGGCTGGCTGTGCACCGGTGGGTCTGGGAGCAGGCGGGCACAGCCGAGCCCCCCAAGGACCCAGTGTCCCTTTGGGCTGAGCTCGGAGGCTAAGGTGACTGCTCATCTCCACACTGCATTAGCTGCTGCTGGCTGAGCCCCAGCGTGCCAGGTCCGGTGCTGAGGAGTCCTGCGTGGGAGGGGAGAGGGATGGGACAGTCAGCAGCTGGGGGCTTTGTGCCCGTCGGAAGCATTTGTGATGAGATGCACACACAGGCCAGGGGCTGTGAGCGGGGTGTGGGAAGGAGCAGTGCCGAGCACTTAGCAGCAGGGAGCAGCCGGGGCAGTGGGTCCAGGGCTCATGAGCTTTGACTGGAGCAGAGGCACTGCAGGGGCTGGGCTGTTTGGGACTGAAGTGCCATGGAGGGGGCACTGCTGGCATCCTGGGGCAGCACAGCTGCTGTGGGAGAAGGGCTGCGGGACATCTCCTGCCTGTCTTCGCCCGGCAGGTACAGCGGCAGCCTGGGAATGGCAGGAATGGGAATATGAGGTTACTGGGGCACATGCAGGATGATGTCATGGGCTGCTGTGATGTCACCATGTTGTCACTGCTCTGGGGTGCCTTTGGGGTGTGATGAGGCCCCTGCTGCACGATGTCATGCAATGTCATAGCGGTGCTGGAGGTGGCTGCGGCCTGGGATGGGATGTTGCTGCAGTGGTGGAGCATGACATCACTGGGGTGCATGGTGTGACGGGCGGCAGCATCACAGTGGCAGGCAGGATGGGGTGGCCACACAGTGAGCCAGCTCCCACCCTCCCCATGATGTGGGCTGAGGGGTGTGCATGTAGGTACATGAGGAGCCATGAGCTCCCACCTGCAGTGAGAGGTCTGGAGCACAACCCCCTGCCTGCCCCATGGCTCCCTTCCAGTCCCATCCCACCCTCCTCACAGGGCATTGCCAGCCACAGCTGTGTGTGGCAACAGAGGAGCCCTACATGCCACATCCCTGCCATGGGGCCAGCATCTTCTCCTTGTGCTGCCTGGCTGCACTCTGTGTGGGTGGCCATGGCACCCCCTGCCTTGCTCCCATCCTCCTGCTGACTCTACCGCTGCCTGGCACCTTGGCTTCATGTCACCAGGGTTAGCCATGCTGAGCAGACACCCTGGGGTGACTGCAGCTCCTGGGGTGACCTTGCTACCAGATGCTACAACACAAGCCAGGACATGGCTCTTCTGGGACAAGACAGGCTGAGCTCTGCCCTGCCTATAAGCAGGACCCCATAGCCTCAAACCTCAGGTGGAGCTTCATGCCGGGACCTCAGTGCTGTCAGCAGCACGCTGGGAACCACGAAGATTTCCCATCTGCCATGCAGAGCTTGGGCATACTACCCACTCTCCCCTTTCCCAAAATGGCCTGGCTCTGGGCCGTGTGTCCCTTCCCCATGGCACTAAGCACCGGATCTGCTGGGGAAAGCTTTTTGTCTCCAATCAGGAACATTGTTTCCTCCTGGAAAGGCTCCATCCAGCCTGGAGGGATTTCGGCTGCAGCTGGATGGGTGTGGGGGCGCTGTACCTGGGGAATGAGCCAAGCTGTGGGGAGCAGGAGCTGGGGGGAAGATGGAGCAGAGGGAAGCATGCTGGTGGCCTGAGGACAGCCACCCATTGCCTGGCTGTGGCCAGGGGTGAGAGGGCACCACTCTGCATTGGCAGGGGCTCACATGGCAGCCCTGCACCCACATGTCCACACATGGGTGGCTCTGCCCCATGCTTGCTTTGTGAGCCCAGTGCGGGGCTGTGGCAAAGGCTCCCCCTCCCTCACTGCCTGGCACTGTATCCTGCACAACCCAGTGAAACCCCATCACATGTGCCTTGCGTGGGGCTCCTGCCCCTGGAGAGCTGCTCTAGACAGGATGGCAGGGTGATGGGCACAGTGCCCAAAATCTGGCTGGGTGGTGGAGAGCACGGTGCCAGAGCGGGGCTGGCAGCACTGGAGTCTGTGGGAGGATGTGGGTTGGGCCAGGGAGGGGATGGGAGCAGTGCAGAGTAGAGCTGGGGACACACACACCCCCCATCCACCTTGGGAATGGATGGGATTGGAGAGGGAAGGGGAGCAGGGCCTGTGCAGTGGGATGCAGGGCTCTGCGTGTGCTGGGCAGTGGGGCTCAAGGTCTCCTCTGCAGCTGGAGGACAGCCCCTTCCCACCCAGCCAGGTGGGCAAGAAAGCTGTTTGCTTGTGGTAGAGGAATCCTGGCCCCTCCAAAGACCCTTGGGACCATTCCCAGGGGAGGCAGCAGCAGACTGCTCCCACATTCTTGTGGGCCTGCCAGGATCTAAGTTGTTGGGCACCCTCCCCTCTCTGAGCCAGGCACACGTGGCACCATGCAGCTGCCAGAGCTTCCTTTGCTCACTGGCAGGGTCCACAGCGTGGGGACTGGCTGGCAGTGGGGCCATTCTCCCCATGCCAGTGCTGGGGGCTGTTCCTGGCTCCCTGGAAGCAGGGGCAGCCCTGCCTGAGGGGATGGCATGGCACCCCAGCCATCCCTCCGGGCTGTGAGAGTGGGACAGGCTGCTCTTGCTCCCAGCTGGAGCGCTGGCATGCGGATTTGTGCCCGCAGCCCAGGGGCATGCTGCTGGGCTCTTCCCCTCTGGAGAGGACTGCCTGGCCTGTGGCAAGGGCTAGCCATCCTGAGTGCCACCTTGCTCATGTTCGTGACAGTGCTACAGCCAGGTCAGAGCCAGCTCCAAAATCTCCACAGCCTTGCCAGCAGTGCTGGCAGACACCGTCCTCTGCAGTCCAGGTTAATTGAGCCTCTCCTCCCAGTCTCCCATTCCTCCCAGCATCTCCTTCCCCCAATTGCATCCCTGTGCAGACACCTTCCCTGGACAGCCCAGGAGGAGCTCACCCCACAGAGCCCCTGGGAGAAATAGTGCCAGCAGGGTGGGGAAACTGAGGCACACAGGAGTCACCTGGCAGAGTATCCTCATTTTCTCCCCATGGCCTTCCCCAGCCCTGGAGGGAGGAGAGGGGATGAGATCCCCAGCCAGGCGACTGCCTGCTTCCTTTGGCCCTGCCAAGGGAGCAGTGATTGGTATCATGACTTGCCAGGATCTTGGGTGCCGGTGGCCCCTTGGGGCAGGGCGAGCTGGGGCTGAGCCCAGCTTCGTCAGCACCCTGCAGCCCTCCTGGGTCCCTCCCATGGGACGGGCTCCCACAGCACTGCTCCTGCTCAGCCCTGGCTCCCGGCTCGCTGGGATACAGTCCTGTCCCAGGGAAGCCTCGAGGGTGAGCTGCAGCCAGGAGGGTCCGTGCCTAGGGATGCCAGAGCTGTGGCAGTGCCCACAGGTCTCGGTGCTTGTAGGGTGGCACAGGCTGGGGTGGGTGACAAGGCGTGGAAAGAGAGTGTGCAAGGGTGGTATGGATGCTTGGGCACGGTGGAGAGGGGCCTTGGGGTCCCTGCTGGCTGGTGAAGCCACCTCTTCCAGAAGCTGAGGGGCTGCAGGTCTCTCCCAGGTGCCCAGGATGCTGGCGCTGTGCCTGCTGTCCCTGGCCTGGCTCAGCGAGGGCTCCCAGCGCAGCGAGCCCATGTTTGCGGCTGTCACCCAGCGCCTCCTCCCGCCTGACTACGACAGTAACCCCACGCAGCTCAACTATGGTGTGGCTGTCACCGACCTGGATGCCGACGGTGACTTCGAGATCGTGGTGGCAGGGTGAGTGGTGTATCCAGCACCTCGGTGACAGTGGGACTTGGTGGCCCTTCAGGGCCAGGAGCTCCTCGCTCCTCTGTGGGCATGTGGCTGGCTGGGGGTGGTGTGCACGTGGGTGGTGGGCTGGGTGTCTGCACGCACCCACTTGTGTGTGTGTGTGCACCCACATAGGGTGTTGATGCCAGCTGGGTGCCTGCTCAGGACCATGTGGGTGCCCCCATCCCGGCCCTGGGGCCAGGTCCCCCCTCTGTGGGGTGGCTTCCCAGCGGCCGGGGTCCACCCTGCAGTGCGGAGCCAGCGTGTCCCCAAGCTGGCTCGGTTCCACTGACAGGACTCAGTGCTCTCCGGAGATTCGGTTAATTGGCTGGAGGTTTTTTATAGCCCTTTATTGGAGTGATGGCTTGGAAGGGCTGGCAGGAGCCAGGGAGGCAGGGAGCCGTGTGCTGCGCTGCCAGCGCAGGGCTGGACATGGGGCAGCTGCTGTCAGCGGATCCAGCCCTGGCCAGGGACAGCGGGGACCACCATGATCACCCCTGAGGGAGGAGGCTTGCACATGCAGGTGTACTTTCCTGGAAGGAGTCCCTCACCCCCACGGATGCTGTCTGGCAGGGCTGTGGGAGCTGGGGGCACCATGGTGGCAGGCAGCATCCAGCCCTCCCGCTGCTCTGAGCATCACCCTGGGGCAGCAAACCACTGGCAGCACCGGGGACCCCAGAGGGGCCTGGGCCAGCATTCCCAGGCAGGCTGTGCCAAGCAGCCAGGCGGGGTTTTGTAAGCAGCCGTGGTGCCCGTTGTATAACTTGTTTACTAGTGCACTGGGCAGAAGCAGGCGGGGAGCCGGTGGGGCGCACCATGCTGAGAGGATTTGCCTTGCGTGCTGGTTTTCCTGCCCTGGGAAAGGGCTGCAAGCAGGGACCTGCGCCCCATCCTGCCCCACTTGCTGCTCAGAGCCCGCCCCTGCCCTGGCATTGCCTGGGGGTACCCAGGCCAAGTAGACATGGGATGCCCAACACGGGCTGGAACAGGTCCAGGCTGAGCCCTCCCCATCAGCAGCCAGGAGCCAGCCCCATATTCAGCTGCTGAGGGCAGCCCAGGGTCCCTTGGGCCCCATGGACCATGCAGGTCTCTGCTGTGCCCATCATGGGGAAAACCTGGTGTCACACCTGGTGTTCCCCCAGCAATGGGATGGGGGCTTTCATCCTGTCCCCAAGCCTCAGGGAGCCATTGCCCCTGCTCACACCTGCAGGTACAACGGCCCCAACCTGGTGCTCAAGTACGACAAGGCGCAGGGGCGGCTGGTGAACTTGGCAGAGGATGAGCGGAGCTCCCCATACTACGCGCTGCGGGACCGGCAGGGCAACGCCATCGGTGTGACGGCCTGTGACATCGATGGGGACGGCCGTGAGGAGGTCTACTTCCTCAACACCAACAACGCCTTCTCTGGTGAGCCCCACCAGTGGCTGTGCCCCAAGCCCCGGGCGTGGGGGGAGCTCCCAGCACAGCTGCCCGCGACCTTCGGCGCCTGAGGGATGTGTGCGGGCTGGAGTTAATTTCTCAGTTGAGTGGCTCCATTGATTGATGGTGGTGCAGGCAGGACACCGAGCCCAGCCAGCCGCCAAGTCAGCACTTCCAGCTGCCCACCGCCCTCCTGGTGGCACCCTGAGCAGGACAGCAGCTTCCCCACCACCTGTGGGGCCGCCCCGCCACAGGGACCCTGTACTGCAAATCCGAGCTGTGCCTTGCAGCAGCTGTGCCCCTCCATGCCATGGCTCTCCTGTGCCTGCTGGACCAAGCCAGGTCTAATCCTGCCCTGCTGGTGCTGTCCCAGCTCCTGGGATGTCTGTCGTGGGGAGGAGACCCATGTGCCCCAGCCCGGCACTGGGCACCCCCAGAGCTCCCTGGGTCAGTGCTCCAGCTCTGCCCCATGTCCCTGTCCCACAGCCCTGACCTCCAGGCAGCAGATCTGTCTTCCTGATGCTCCTAATTATGTGGGCTGGTGGTGGCCGCTAGCGCACCTGTTCCTAAATCAGGCACTGCCATCGGCGCTGTCACGGGCAGCGCGGCTCGCTGCCTGTGCCTGGCACCGAATCGATTTTTTACCTTCCCAGGGATGATCTACGGAGCCGTGCCCCATTGGGATACATTTTACCTTAATGACTTGATTCTTCTGCGTGTCTTCTGGTGGCCCTTAAGGGTCATGGGGGTTCTTGCGGGGGCAGCCTGGTCTCACAGGGCTGCAGGGGACAAAGCAGGGGTTTGGGATGCCCCTTCCCCAGCCTCCCCTTGCCTCAGGGCACCCTCCTTGGGAGGAGGCAGGATGCTGCAGCCCCCTGACCAGTGCTCCCCCCAGGCATGGCCACCTACACGGACAAACTCTTCAAGTTCCGCAATGGGCGCTGGGAGGACCTCTTGAGCGACGAGGTGAACCGGGATGTGGCCAGCCGCTTTGCTGGGCGCTCCGTCGCCTGCGTGGACCGGACGGTGAGCAGGCAGGACATGATGGGCAGGGGGCATCTCCGCTCCCTTCCCACCCCCTGTGCCCCTCCATCCCTCCCCTGCAGGGTCCCGGGGAACCCTTCCCCTCACCTGGGCACCAGCCCCTTCTTACCCCACACTGGGGCCAGGGGTGCCCCCCAGCAGCCCGGGGCTGGCAGCCCCCCCGGCAGAGGGGACTGCGGGCGCCTGTCCACACAGTTGCTGCCAGCTGATAAACGTGCCTGTCGAGGTGATTTATGTTCCTGTCACCTGCTCTTTCTTCTTCCTCCTCCCCCAGCGGTTTGTTTCCAAACGATTATCACTAAATATAGGGAAGGGGGGGGGGGGGGGGGGGGACCTGGCACACGGGGAAGCTGGAGGGGGCAGGGTGCCCCGTGCTAGCACCCTGAGCCTGCGGACTGCAGAGGTCCTGGAGGCAATGGGGACGTCCCCACTCCGGCGTGCTTTTTCCGGGGCAGGACGTGGTAGCGGCGCCATGGAGCCGTGAGAGCATCCAGCCCCACGCCAGTGGTCCCAGTGGAGGCGGGTTTGGCGCGGGTGGGTGCTGAGGAGGTGCCGCCGGCCGCAGGGCTCCGGCAGGTTCTCCATCTACGTCGCCAACTACGCCAGCGGCAACGTGGGCCCCCACGCCCTGATCGAGATGGACGTGGCTGCCAGCGACCCTGCCCGCGGCGTCGTGGTGCTGGTGGACGTGGCCGCCCAGGCCGGCGTCAGCAAGTACACAGGTACCCGGAGTACGCGGGACCCCACGTACGCGGGTGCCGGGCTGCCGCGGCCCGCGGAGGGGACGGGGCGCAGCCGGTCACGGCGTTAGGCTGCCGGACTGCCCCACCTAGCGGTAGCCCCACGGCCTGTGGAAGGGACCAGGGCCACGGGACGCCCACCCAGGACCTCCGTGCCCACCATCACCCTGCCCGGCAGGAGCCCGCAGCGGCGTGGCAGGGGGAGGCGGGAACACGCGTGGGGCCGCGGGGGGAGCGCGCCCGCCGCCGCGGGGACGGCTACCGCGCCCCGTTTCCCCAGCGGTAAATTGTCACTAATTAGGAGCATTGTCACCAAGGCAATGGCGGTGATTAGGGTTGGGAGTGACACAAGCGGCTGCCAGGCCCATTGGGCTTCCGATGAGAGGGACTGAAGGTGGGAGGTGGGCAAGGAGGGGGCGCCGGGGGTCCTGGGAGAGCCGAGGGGGCATGAGGGCATGAAGTCCCCTGGGGCAGGGTGCCAGCTGTCCCCTCACCCCTGGGCGGCTGTCCCCAGGGGGCCGTGGGGTGGCCGTGGGCCCGATCCTGAGCGACAGCGCCTCTGACATCTTCTGTGGTAACGAGAACAGCCCCAATTTCCTCTTCCACAACCGGGGGGATGGGACGTACCGGGACGTGGCGGCTGCGGTGGGTGAGTAGAAGGAGCACCCAGGCGTCGGGGGCCTCAGGGCAGGGCTGGCTCTGCCCTCCCCCACCCATGCAGGCTGCTTGAGGGCAGGGTGGAGGGACAGCCCTGGCGACCCAGAGCCCCGCTGACCACTAGGGTGGCTGAGGTGCACTAGGGTGTCCCACAGCGCAGGGATACAGCCCTGTGTGGGGAGGACCCATCTGGGGACTGTGGGGCGCATCCCAGGGAGACAGAGGCAGGGAGGGGGTCCTGTCTTCCCCCATCCCCTTGCGGCTCCCCAGGGCTGGATGACCCCTACCAGCACGGACGTGGCGTGGCACTGGCTGATTTCAACCGTGACGGACGGGTGGACATCGTCTATGGCAACTGGAATGGGCCACACCGCCTCTACCTGCAGAGTGGGGCCCCCGGGCGCGTCCGATTCCGGGTGAGGACCAGGGCTGGGACCTCCTGGGACACCCCTACTGCCAGCTTTGCCACTGAGCCTCCTTGGCTGGGGGGGCCGGCTTCACCCTGATTTGGTTTTGAGCTCCAAGTCCCAGTGAGAAGGGGACCTGAAGCAGCAAAGCAGGACCTGGTGTCACCCCATGCCCATCCCTCTCGCAGGACATTGCCACCCCCAAGTTCTCCATGCCGTCCCCTGTCCGCACCGTCATCGCAGCTGACTTTGACAATGACCAGGAGCTGGAGGTTTTCTTCAACAACATCGCTTACCGCGGCTCCTCTGCCAACCGCCTCTTCCGGTAGGAGCCCGGAGGGTACTGGGGGGCCGGGGCAGCCCACTGCCCACTCTGGGGGGCCGAGCAGCACTCGTGGCGCAGCCAGGCTCACAGGGCTCCTCTCCAGCAGTGCCACTGCTCGGGCTCAGCTAATAAAAGGCGCCGTGACTGAGCCCTTCCCGGCGTCATTACCAGCTGCTGCGATCGTGCCTGCAGCAGCCCCCGGGGTCCCCGGCACCGCTGATTAGTAGCCACGTGGAAGCTTGTTCCTGGCTCCTGTTAATTGTAGGGGTCAATTCCTCATTACTGCTATGTGGCACCTCCTCTCCTGGCGTGTGGGGTGGTGGGAGCTGGTTGTTCCCCCAGTGCCATGGGTGGGTGGAGGGCAGGGGTGTGACGGGGAGCCCTTGGAGGCGGTCTCCATTCCCAGAGGGATGCGGCGGTGTTTGGAGATGACATTGCTGCTCCACAGTTCAGACCCACCAAGAGCCAGGCTCTCACGACATCCCTGTCACCCCTGCATGGAGTGGGGACGTGAGGTGCTAACAGGCAGGGGCCAGTCCTGTCCCCCATCCACCCTGCATAGCCACCGGGGCTGTCACCTCTCTACCGTGCTGCTGGGGGAGGGGACAGGCACTTCCCGGGAAGGTGCTGGGGACCGCAGGGGCTGGCACTAACACCCTTCCTGTGCTCAGCAGGCTCATCCGCAGGGATCACTCGGACCCCATCGTGGAAGAGCTGAATCCAGGGGACGCACTGGAGCCTGAGGGACGGGGCACAGGTAGGTCCCCCCATCCCCGACAGTGGGAGCCTATGCCAGGGGTGTGCCACAGCACTGCCTGGCACCCTCCATGCCTGGGGATGCCATATGCCTGGCTGAGTCACCTTCCTGCTTCCCACCAGCATCCCAGGGCCCCCATTGCCCAGGACATACCTGCCCCCTCCATCCATACCCAGCTAACAGTTGTTCCCAGGGCTTTGCTCTTTGCGGGGCGTGTCCTTCCTGGGTCTCCACTGTCCAGAGGTTGCTGCATTTAGGAGGGGGCCAGGCAGCCTCCTGTGTCCCACAGCCCCCCCAGGCACTGCCTGTCCCCTCCACTGCCCGGGAGCTGACCCACCTGATTGCAGGGTGCCACCCATACGGGGACCCTTACTCCTGCGCTGGGGTCACCCCATCTTCCCTATTGCCCCTGCATTGCCAGGAGCGCTGCTGCCGGCTGTGGGAGCCCACACTGGCAGCAGGGTGTAGTGCTGGGAAATGTGGGGCTGGGCCCCAGGCATGACACAATCCTGTCCTTTCAGGGGGTGCAGTGACAGATTTTGATGGCGATGGGATGCTGGACCTCATCCTGTCCCATGGCGAGTCCATGGCACAGCCGATCTCCATCTTCAAGGGCACCCAAGTAAGTCAAGCAGGGGGTCCTTGAGTCGTCCCTGTCCTTTCTGGCTCTCCTTCCTCAGTCTCCCTGCTCCCTCCTTCCATGCAGGGCACCAGCAACAACTGGCTGCGCGTCATCCCCCGCACCCGCTTTGGGGCCTTTGCACGGGGGGCCAAAGTGGTGCTGTTCACCCGGCGCAGTGGGGCCCACCTGCGCACATTGACGGGGATCGGGGTACCTCTGTGAGATGGAGCCCGTGGCACACTTTGGACTGGGTGAGCTGGGGGGGCAAGGGGCTGCCTCCACCCCCAGCCTTCCCCAGCACCCCCTTGGGCAGGGGCCACCTCTGCTGCCCTAGCACACTGCAGCATGGTAGTCAACCAAGCCCATCGCCCTGGGCATGGTGGGCTCCAGGGGAGGCTGTGGGCGGGTGCCCAGCCCTGCAGCCCTGCTGCAAGGGGCAGCTGCCCCCTTCCCTACCCCCTGCTTGCTGCTTTGTGCAGGCACCAGGGCTTTCCCTGCCCATTAACACCCCCCCCTGGCTCAGCACAGCCGGCAGCCAAGCCTGCAGGGGTGTCCCTGCCTGCTGGCAGGGCATCCCATCGTCCCCATGTGCACCCCCTCGTGCTGCATCCCTGCTCATGGGCTGCCAGCACGGGCACCTGAGGCCCAGCTTGGGGAGCAAGGGGAGGTTTTGCCCCTCCATCCCTACCACCCCCCTGGCCTCCTTTCAGCCCCTGCCTGCCCTGGAGACCCCCCCTCTGACGGGCTGCCCGCCTGCAGGGCACGACGAAGCCAGCAGCCTGGAGGTGACCTGGCCGGATGGCCGTGTCGTGGCACGAGCTGTGGCCAGCAGTGAGACCAACTCCGTCCTGGAGGTCCCCTACCCCCTGGATGCGGAGGAGCCGCTCATACCTGCCCTGCTGGAGGTGAGGGCCAGGTGTTGGGGTGGGGCGGGAGGCAGAAGCGAGGGGCTGAGCTCTGCTGGCTCGGTGGCTGCCCAAGGCTGATTCCTCCCCATCCCGGCGGTCTCTGCTTCTCCCCAAATGCAGTGTGGGCAGGGATTCTCCCAGCACGAGAACGGACGCTGCGTAGGTGAGTGGCTGCTGGCGGCACAGGCGTGTCTGTGCCCGGGAGGCTGTAGCACAGCCCTGCAGGGGGCACGAGGGCAGCACCCTGTGACAGGGAGGTGGCAGCCAGGGAGGCAGCTGGGCATGTGGGCAGGGCTGCTGCGTGGCCCAGTGCGGGGTACAGCTGCCTGCCCGGCACGTGGCCTGGGACCGGGGGCAGCAGCACGGCTCTAGAGGGGGACTGCGGTGTCACGGGGAGTGGGGAGCACGCTGTGCTGGGGGCAGGAGACTTGGCTGGCATGTGGCAGGCATCACGCCAGAGCCACAAGCCCTGGAGGGGCAGCAGGGATGCGGCAGGATGGCTGTGCCATGAGCCTCCTGGGCAGAGGCATAGCTTGTGCATGGCTACATTTAGGGGGGTCATGCAGCATATCCAGGGGGAACCGGGGCGGCTGTGGCCGGAAGCCCAAAGCTCCCAGCCCCGCTGTCTCACACTGAGGCCCCTCTGCTTGCAGACACTGACGAGTGCACCAGGTTCCCCTTCGTCTGCCCCCGGGACAAGCCCATCTGCATCAACACCTACGGCGGGTACCGCTGCCGCAGCAACAAGCGCTGCAGCCGGGGCTTCGAGCCCAACGAGGACGGCACAGCTTGTGTGGGTGAGTGATGACTGGGATGCCCCGACCCCATGCCACAGCAGCCTGGCCAAACCAATGGCCAGCAGCCCCAAAGTACCACCTTCGGATGCTGTTGCACCCCTGCCAGAGGCCTGGCCGCATCCTGTAACCTGCTGTGTGGCTGCCCAGCCACCGGCACCCTGGCTCCATATCTGTTCATCCTGCGCCTCCTGCTGAGCCGCCACTGACTCCCCTTCTCTCTTTATATCTCTTTTTCTCTCTTGCTCCTTCTTTCAATCTCTGTGCAGCTCAAGTGGCCTTTTTTGGGGGATACCCCTCTGCCGGCAGCTGGCCTGGGCCCCTGCACCGTGCCCTCCTCCCTCTAGTCCTCGGACTCTGCCTTTGCCTCTATGCACTTTAACCCCTGCCCATAACACGCCAGATCAGCCTTGGTGGAAGGACTGGCCGGCCTCTGCCTGTCTCTCTTTTTTTCTCTTTCTCTCCATGTTGAACCGCCCTGGAAGCGCCGGCTGTGCCCTAGCGGGGCAGCGTGCGGTGGGACGGGCACGGAGCCCAGCTTCCCCTTGCACCATGCCTGGGGAAGCAGCCCCGGGGCAGCGCCCCTTCACCGGCACCTCCCGCCCCAGCGCTGCTCCTGCCACCCTGGCGCCTCCTGGGTGGTTGCTTGCTCCGTCGCCTCGATACCGTACCATGTGCCTGCTGGTTTGGCCTGCGACGTGTGTGCTTTACCTGCCCCCTCCTTGATGATGGGGACCCCCCTCCCCAGCCCTGGCAGAGGAGGGCCCCCTCTGCCCTGCAGGGGAGGGACCCTCCTGGTCTGTTTTTTAATGTATTGACCCCACTGTTTGGAGTCGGACCCTGCTCAGTCTTCCGGAGAATCCCCCCCAATAAACTATATCCTGTCTATTAGCCCGGCCTGCTGAGCTGTGCTGGGCAGGGCTGTGCCCATGCTTCTGCCCACCCTGCCCTGGGGCTGCATGGGGAGGGGGTTTGGAGGGAGGGGGCACCCCCAGCATCCCCCAGCTCTCCCTGCCCCAGGGCCAGGAGCTAGCCAGAGGGTGCATGGTGGCCCTGGGCAACCCTGTCGCTGCCCAGCCCTGGGAGCACAGCCAGATGTGCAGCTCTGGAGGGGATGGGGTGCAGCAGGCAGCCCTGCCCACGCAGCAAACAACATGGCCATGCTGCCTTCCTGCTGCATGCCATAACCCTGTGCCACTCTCTTCCCCACCACCAGACATCGACGAGTGTGCCCAGGGCTTGCACAACTGCAGCCAGCTCTGCACCAACACCCCTGGGGCACACGCCTGCCACTGCCGCCCGGGCTTCCGCCCCCTTGATCCTACTGCCAGCCAGTGCCGGGGTGAGTACCTGCTGGCGGCGGGGCTGGCCGCCCACGGTGCCCACCCACCGGCCACTGCCAGGCGCAGCTGTGCTGCCCTGGGAGCAGGGATGCTGTTTCCTGGGGTGCCCTGTTGTGCTCACAGCCCTGGTCCTGACCAACCCAAAACATGGGGGGCAGGATGGACAGACTGCGGCTGTGCAGGAGTTGATGGAGCGAGGCAGCATCTGCCACCTGACAGCCTTGGGGACAAGTGGTGGCAGGACCACAGCTGCGTGGCTGCAGGGATTGGAGATGCCTTCGTGTCCCAGCTTCACCCAGCCCTGCAGCCACCCCCGCCTGCCCCCCCCATCCCCGCCCGCCCACCGGCCCCGACCATATCTGCCACAACGCCATGGCTCCTTCCACTGCCACTGCCACCAGGGCTTCTCTCTGGGCGTGGGCGGACGCTGCCAGCGCAACTAGCCCCCCCCCCCCCGGCACGGCCAGGTCCCCCCTGCTTGCCCCCAGCCCTGTGCCAGTTGCACCCGGTGCCAACCGAATAAACCCCTTTCCTGCATTGGTTTCCCTGTGGGTCTCCATGCACCCCGGTGTGCTGGGGGATGCCCAGCCCAGCCTGCTGTGTGCCCCCCACTATTGTCCCGCTGCCCCCTCCGACACAGGAAGATGTGGGACAGGCGGTGGGGGATGAAGCACAGGATTTATTGAGGAAGGTCTCCATGCAGGGGGGACCTAGCAGGAACGGCGGGGCCAGGGCCACCACCCCCACATGCCATGACTGAGCCAACGGGAGTCCCACGGGGCAGGGTCCTCCCTCCAGGACCCTGGGAGAGCAATGCCAGCTCCATTCAGCCCTGCACCCAGGCAGGGACTCACCTCCTCAGGGTGCTGGATGTCACAGGGACCCTCCTGTTCCCCCCCCATCTGACCCTGGCCCATGAACTCTCAAACCTTGCAGCTGGGCCCAGGTACCCCTTGGGGTCCCCACTGCAGGCCAGGCTGAGAATTGGGGTGCCTGTGGCAGATGCATGCAGGTTGCGTGGGCAGGGGAGGGTTCAGGGGGCTGCTGGCAGCCAGGCACGGGCAGGCTCTGCTGGGACTGGGCAGGGAGCCTGGCTCGCCCATGCCACAGCTCGGCCTCAGCTATGCTGGGCCATGCATGAGCTGGGGGCATGCAGCACCAGGGCATGAGCCTGCCCACCATTGCATCTCCCTGCCTTGGGCGCAGGGCTTGGGGCTGGAGAGCTTTCTGGGTCTGGCTGGGGCTGGCACTGGGTTGGGCAGGGAGCAGAAGCAAGTGCCCAGTGTCATGGGCAGTGCTGGAGGGTGCTGCTGGCAAGGATGCTGCTGCCAGATGGGTCGGGGCATCTGGCTGGGGCTGGGGAGCAGCAACGGACAGCATGTGGGGCAGGGCTGGGGCAAACGCATGGCACCATCGTGCAGATGAAGCGGCTCTGGGGCTCTGCCAGGTGCCCTGGGCAGTGGGCACGCACTGGCTGAGCCCACCCACAGCACCAAGAGTGGGACGCCCCAGGGAGGGGTGTCCAGCAAGGGCTGGCAGTGCCCATGGGCATGGGGCTAAGCCCCCCGCCCCTAGCACTGCCTGGGGCTTTGCCAGTCCCGCTGCTCCCCGATGCATGGCACGCAGGGCGCTGCCGACTGGGGCTGCCCACGGCAGGGCAATCTCCTTCGCTTGGGGCAGGAGCAGCAGCACAGAGCACCCAGAGGGCTGCGGGAGCCCCTTGGCACGGGTTTGGCTCTGTGGGAAGCACCTGGGATGCCCTAACACCAGCCCCTGCCTGCAGTGGGTCTGAGCAGGGGCAGAGCCACTGTGGGGGGCACAGAGCAGAGGGGGGGTGGCCAGCCCCGGCAGGCAGCCCCCAGCCTCCCCCTCCCACCTGCCCTGGGCTCAGAAGCGGGTGCTCTGGTAGTGCAGCCTGCGGAGCTCGGAGAGGCCACTGTCCCGGCAGTACGAGTCCCTGCAGGGACTCCCTGCCAGTCACCGGCCCCCTGCCCCACCACCACCGCTGCTGCTGCTGGAGCTGCCGCTGCTGGAGCTGCCGCTGCTGCACCGGTCCTCGTAGATGGAGATCTCAATCTGGGCCCTGCTAAGGATCATCAGTGGGATGTGCCATCCACAAATCCAATTGCCCGGCACCCACTCCTGGTGTCCCCCCACCCCTCACCCTTGTCCTCCCCCCTCAGAACTCCACTGCCTAGAGGATACAACCCTCATGCCACGCTCCAGGGGGTCGGTGAGCAGCAGCCCCCGCGGTGCATAGATCTTCTCATTCTGCTCCTGGATGTACTTGGAGATCTTCTTCAGGACCTGCGGGCACACGGGGGGACACTCAGGGCCTGACAGTCCTGATGTCCTCCCCTGCGAGCCCTGCTGCCTGCTCTGGCCTCCAGCCCTCCCTGTGCCCCCCACCAGCTGTGTCTGTCCCAAAGCACTCCCCTGGACCTCAGCACCTTCTCGTAGTGGGTCTCCATGCAGAGGAAGATGAAATAGGCAGTGGCGCAGGCCAGGCACCCCTCCAGGTATGAGCTGCCCCCAATCTTCTCTGCCTCGGCGTAGAAGCCGTTAAGGGTTTTCACGGTTTCCTCAAAGAGCTGCCGCTCAATCTAGAGCAGAAACCAGGGTGAAGACAAGTCTGGCCAGAGGCTGACCCCCTGCACTGCCCTGTCCCCATCCCAGGGGGGACACTTAACCCTCTCCTCCCTGCCCAGCTGATGCCTCAGCTCCCTGGCCCCTGACCACCACCCGCTCATGCCAAGACCTGCTGAGCCTGCAGCACTTCACCAGAGCCTCCTGATCCCCAGGAGCACCCGAGCCCTTGCACACCAGGCGAGGTGGCTGTGATGGCATGCACCCAGCAGTGTCGGCTGGCCCAGGGCCATACAACACCCCATGACTTCAGACCTCTCTACCCCTTGAGCCCCCACAGGGCACCGACATAGGGCACTCCCCACCCTGTTGGCCTGCCAGGCTCCCTACCCGGCTCTCCAGCTCAGGGGGGAACTTCGTCTGGAACTGGCATGTGGTCCCATCGCTGTAATCCCGCTGCACGAAGACCTTGGTGGCCAGAGATGCGCTGCGCCGCAGTTCCTGCAGGCTGTGCACCTGGAGGGTGGCAGGGTGAGAGCCGGGACGCCACAACCACAGGTGACGGGCATCCCTGCTGCAGGCTGGGATGCCAGGAGCCATGCCATTCCCCCAGCGTCAGGGCATGGGGGCTGCAGGCTCGCACAGCCCGAGGCAGGGAGCCCCCAGCATGGGCCGTGTCCTGCCATGAGCACAGCTTGGCGCGGGAGGCAGGAGGCCAGGAGTGAGGGGAGTATGGCAACAAGGGGAGGGTGTAGAGGCAGCCCCCTGCTCGGAACATGGGTGAGTGCATGAGCTCCCCGCCCAGGGCTGCACCGGCTGCTGCACACTCGGGTGCGTGTCTCCGGTGGGCTATGGCCCGGGGAGGGGACAGCCCTCTGTCCCCAGCATGCAGCCACCCCAGCAGCTCCCAAGCAGGAGGAGGGAAGCGAGCAGAGCAGGAGCAGGGGGCTGGGCAGCGGGTCTGCAGCAGAGTGGGCAGACAGGCTGCAGCGGGGTGGCTGCACAAAAGGGATCGGCAGCCCCAGTGGCGGCAGGCGCTCAGCCCAGCCCTGGCACCCCCCAGGGTACAGGGGCCCACGGCAGCTCCCCGGGCTCTGGGACACAGCGCAGCTGGGGGCGGGCTGGAGAAGAGGATGGGAGAATGGAGGGGCCAGGCCGTGCCGAGGGCAGGTGTCAGACCCCCCCTCTGCTTCCCCTTGGGTGACACGGGGCCACCTCCTGCTGTGTGCCCCACAGACCTCCTGCCCCTGTCCCGGCTCACACCCACGGCACCTGGGAGGAGGACCTACAGCCACCCCTCCTCCCGGGGCACCCCGCCCCAGACCCACGCCGCGCCCTCCAACAGGGGCACCCCGCACCCCCCCCCAGGCACCCCCGTACGCGCTGGCCTTTCAGTGCGCACAGACCGCGCACCCCCCAGCCCCACCCTGCCCCGCTCCCAGCGCACCCCCCCCGCGGGCCCCAGCCCCACGCTGCTCTCCCGCACCAGCGCACCCCCCTGCGGGCCCCAGCCCCACGCTGCCTTCCCGCGCCCCCCGCGGGTCCCATTCCCCCGCGTCCAGGCAGCCGATGGCGGCGGGGCGGGGCGGGGCGGGGCGGGGCGGGGGGGCAGAGCGGGGGTCCCCGCCGCAGCCCGGCCCCGGGGGCTCCGTGGCCATGGCGCGCCGTGCGCCCGGGCCGGGCTGGGCCGGGCTTGGCTGGGGGGCGCGGGGGGCACCGGCGCTGCCACCGGGGCCGTGCCGAGTGGCGCGGCGGGACCGGCGCTGTCCGCGGTGCTGCTGTGCCGAGCGGCGGAGGCGGGAGGCCCCCCGGGCCCCGGGGCGGCCGCCGAGGGGTGGGCGGGCTGGGAGCCGAGCGGTGCTGCTGGAGGGAACCGGGGCGGTGGCCCGGTGGGGGTCGGGGGGCCGGCCGTGGGGCTGGCAGCCTGCCGCGCCGGGGGGGCCTCGGCCGAAGCTCTTTGGTTTGCGAAGGGTTTGCAGCTGGCGCTGCGCTCCGGAGCGGGGGCTGCGACTGCGGCGCGGGCGGGCATCAAAGCGGAGAGCTAACGAATTGCCCGTCATCTCTGCCCGTTGACAGCTCAGTCGGAGCCGGAGAAATGCCGAACGGGGGGAACAGAAGCTCTCCCGGGAGGCGAAGGAGGAGGTGCTGACGGATGGGGCCGGGGGGTGGGAGGGATGCGGTGGCTGGCGCAGGGCCCTCGGCAGGCTGGCGAGCAGCCGGCTCTTCCCTCAACACCTGGGCCATGGCAAGGCAGCGCCGGGCCCTGCCAGCCCCTCCGCTCAGGCTGCTGAGGCAGCACGGGCGGGGCCCTGCAAAACAGGGGCAGCTCCCAGCTGGCTCCCGCTCCTGCCCCGAGCACCAGCCCTGGCTTCGGGCAGAGCAAAACAGGGGCAGAGCCCCGGGGTGGCTGGCGGGCAGCCCCTGCCTGCTGGAGTGTGGCAGGGTTTGTGGCCAAGGGACACGTGCAGGCAGGGACTGGAGTCAGAGGGCACATCTCCCCCTCCAAGCTACCGATCCCATAGCTTTTGGGGTCAGACTCCTACAGTTCCTGGGGTCCAGAGCAGCCCTGACACACCCCAGAGCAGTGGGGTACACCCAGTGCCACAGAGCCAAAGGCCCTCCTGGGGCAGGGGGGGTGCTCTCCCACAGACACACACACGTGCATGCACACAGACGCAGGCGTTCGTGCATGCACTCAGATGCACACATCTGCCTGCTCCCCGCCGTGCACCCCTAGGCACGCACCCAGGCACACACGCGCATGCTCACACACCCAAGTGTGTCCCCAGATGCTCCTAAGACCAGGCCCTGCGTCCAGGCTCCTTCCCATGCTGCGTGCCACCGCCATGTCAGGGCTCGCCTGCCCGCCTGGCAGTGCCCTGCCAGTTGCCATGGCAATGCTGCGCCTGCCAGGAGATGAAGTTCGCTCTCCCACCCTGCAGCGAGGGGCTGAGAGCAGCCAGGGGGACCCAGCTCTCCCTGCCACCCCAGGCTCTGCCCAGCTGCCTGCACCCTGCGGTGCTGCCCCAGGAATGTCCCTTCTCTGGCTGCACCAACCCAGCCCAGGCGCTGGGCCCTTGGTCCTGGGCTCCAGCTGTCTCACGAGCCACAGACCTGCTATCTGCAGGACTAAGGCATGTGCCAAGGTGTGTCCTTTGGTGGGATGTCATTCTGCCCAGGAGCAAGCCTTGCCCAGTGGCAGACAGGACACAGCCAGCCTGGACCTGCCCCACAGTGCTCCCCATCCCTGCACAGACCCTGGCCCTGCCTGTGGTGCCCTGCAGCCCCCGGCATCTCCGGAGCCCAGCGGGGCCTGCAGCCCCCCCATGCGGGATGTGCCATCGTGCGCTTTACAATTTTAACGAGGGCAGGGATAGAGGGGACAGGCTGCTGCCATGCTGTGCCGTGCCATGCTGTGCCACGGCTCCCAGCAGGGCAGGGCAGAGGTGGAGCGGGACTAGCATAGCTGATGGGATCCCAGGCAGCAGGGGCTCAGGGCAGCTCCAAAGCGCTGTGTGGCTCTGCTGCCCCCCCAGACCCCAGCACTGTGTGGGGGGCTGGCAGGGTGCCTGCAGCAACAAGGCTCGGCCCTTCTGCTCCATCTGCTGAGCTCCGAAGGGCTATTTTTACGCTGTCTGGCAGCAGGGGTGGGCACCGCATGCACTCCCCTGCCTGGGTCCTTCCCTGCGCCTGGAGTGAGGGGGCTCTGACCTGTCCCGCAGACAGACCCCGCAGACCTCCCCTTGCCCCCGGCTCTGGCTGACTGCCCAGCGCCCCTGGCCCCGGCCCCACAGGACAGGCATGGGTGCACTTGGGGCCCCTACGGACAGCCCCATGCAGCCAGTGTGCCTGTGCCCATCACACTGCAGCAGCCATGCCCCAACAATGCCCCTGGTCCAGCCCCTGCGCTTGGCTCCCAGGCGAGGACTGGGGGATGTCCCCACCGTGTCCCTGAGTGCTCGGTGCTGCACCCCATCCCTGCACCCCAACCCTCCCTGCAGTCCTGGCAGGGTGGCTGGGGACCATGGAGGACAGTTGGAGCCCTGGGACCAGCCTGGGACCAGCCCCTGGGGCCCCATCCTGCACCTGCTGGGTGCCAAGCCCCCTCCCCAGCCCAACAGGGCTGTCAGTGGCTCCGGCTCCGCTTCAAAGGAGCCACGGAAGGGCCAGGCCCTGGCAGCTACTTCACATGGTGCTGGAGGGGGGGGTTTCATTAATAGGATGAGGGGGGGGAGCATGAGCTCACCACCCCAGTGAGGACAACGGTGACATTTGGGAGCTGTGCAGAGACAGCAGGGCAGGGTGATTAGCTGATAACCTTTCCTGGGAGACACCAGATGTGCACACCAGTAAGGGGGGGGGGGCACGTCCCCACACTGGGAGCCGCTACAAAACAGTTCCAAGTGCCCCAGCCTGCACCTTCGCACAGGATGGGGAGACTGCCTCAAATTGGGGCCAACCAGCCCTACAGCCTGGGCACCCTGAGGGTGTGCACCCTGCAAGTCGGCACCCTGAGGATGGGCACCCCTCCGTGGTGCCCGCAGCACCACCACGTTCGGCTGTGTCCATCCCAATGGGTGATGCCAGGACCCCGTTTCACTGGGAGCCCCCACAGAGGGTGGGGGCAGCCCCCTAGCACGTGCGTCAGGACTGCACGGGTGGGGGGACACAGCACCCTCTTGCAAATGGGTGAGCAGGGGGGGACGCGGTTTTGGAGGGAGGTGCCAAGGTCCAGCTTTGGCAAAGGTGCTGGCTGGGAGCTGAGGCTGTGCCGGGGAAGGAGCTGTGCTGGGAGCAGACATGGGTGGCTTTGGGGCAGGGGGCCAGCAGCGCTGCAGAGAGGGTCCCCATGTCCCTCTGTCCCCATGCACAGTGCCATGCTGCAAAGCAAAGGGGGTCTTGCCCAGAGGCATCCCCATGCAGGACATTCCCCTCCCTGCCCCGCAGAGGGGGGCCGGGGGCCAAGCCCGGGGGCCAGCAGCTAACAGGGGGTCTGTGTGCAGGCTGGCGGGAGCCGGGCAGGGCCAGGAGCTGCGAGGGGCTGGGAGGGTGCCAGGGTGGCCTTGGCCCCGCAGCTGGGCTGGGAGCACTGCCAGCCACATTCCTGGGGCTGCCGGGCCAGCGGGAATGTGTGTGGGCGCAGGGCAAGTGCACGGCCACCACTGCCCCTGCCCGCTGCCCGCCCTGGCAGTCCCGCACCCCCAGGCCAGCCCAGCCCCAGGGTGCCCCCACCCATGCCCCAACCCCCCAGCCACCCCAGACAGGGCCACCGAGAGCCATGCTGCCAGCCCCATATTGCCCCTTGTGCTGGGGTGCTCTCAGCCAGGAGCTGACGGACACCCCAGGAACCCCTCCCTGCACGGCCACCTCCAGCGTGCTGTGTCCCTCAAGGGTCCCTGCTCCCCAGCCACTGCAGCCCATGCCTGGCACTGATGCAGCCCAGAAGCCAGGAGTCCCCCAGGAGCCTGGGATGCAGCTGGGACAGGACAAACAGCAGGGGAGGACGGGAGGGAGCCCACCCCAGCCTGGGGGATGTGTCTCTGCCCACAGCAGCACCCAAAGCTGTGGCAGAAGAGGGAGCAGGGACACAACGGGAGAGGAGTGGAAGAGGTGACCAAGACCCTGCTCTGCAACTCATGTCCCAGGAGCCTTCTGCTCCCCAGGCTGAGATCTGCATGGGTCCCTGGGGAGAGCCTGGGCGTGGCGAGGGGGCACTCCTGGAGATGTCCTCTTACCATGCCACCCTGGCTGTCTGTCCCCGCCGTCCCTGCCATGGAGGGGGCAGCCCCCATGGTCCTGCTTCCGCTGTCGCTGCCGTGACAGGTGACACAGGCGGTGTGGCACCCGGCCCCAGAGTGACAGGCGCAAGTGTCAGTCCCCCAGCCGTCTGCGCGCATGCAGGACGGGGACATGGGCACCAGAGCAGCCTGTGCAGACAGGACAGAGGGAAGTGAGCCAGCTCCTGCTGCCTTGGAGCCATCCCTTTCCCCAGGGTACAGCCTAGGTCTATCGCCCCTTGCTATGTCTCCCTCCAGCCCTGTGACAGCCCGGGTGGGGAAGGGTTAGGGAAGCAATGGGGGTGCAACAGGAACCCCTGCAGAGAAGAGGCACATCTCAGCTCAGGAACAAGGCTGCCAGGACACCTGGCAGGGTGGGAGCAGGGGACAGACACCCCTCTCCTGGCGCCAGCCCTGCTCCCCCAGCACGGCCACGCTGCCAAGAGGTGACTCAGTGGCTCTAATGAAGGCATCATGACAGATGGGGGGGCCAGGCCAGCTGGCAGGGAGCCCCTCACTCCCCCTGCTGCCCTCTGGCCCCGCCAGCCCCCTTGCCTTCATCTGGTGGGGTGCCAGCCGGTGCAGGGTGCTCAGCACCCATAGCACCTCCTGGGAAGAACTGGCAGTGCTGGACCGGGCTGGGGGACAGGGTGAGCTGAGAGCCAGGAACGGTCTGTGGCCAAGAGCAGGACAGCACCAGTGCTGGCAGTGCCGCAGGGAGAGCCCAGGGACACCACACACCCACGGGGCAAGGTGTTTTCAGCATCCCACATGCTGGCAGCTCCATCCTGCACACGCAGGCTCCCTCTGCCACCACCTCCCTGCTCTGGCTCCCAGGTCTCACCAGCCCCAGCCCAGCTCCCATGGCAATTAGCCGAGCTCCCCGGCTGCCCTTCCCCAGCCCATCCATCATGGATTAGCTATTTTCTATCACCATTTATCTCCAGGCAATCTCACTCCTCCTGTGACACCCCAATGCCTCCAGCACCCTCCCTCCTGCTACCGGGCAGCCCTGATAAAGGGCGGCTCTATCTTATCGTGCTTCCCGGCAGTTACACATTAAGGGTGCCATCTCCAGGGCTTGGCTGGGGCGGGATGAGCTCAGCCCACCCTCGGTCCAGCAGCGAGCATCCCTGGGTGATGCGGTGATGGGCGCTGCGCCCGGCACAGAGGGCACAGGGAGGGCGGGCAGGCTGCAGGCAAGTGCAGGGTTTGTGGGTGAGGTTCCCAGAACAGCCCCAACACAGATGGATCCCACCAGAGCTGGGGGGACAGTCCCTGCCCCCAGCCCGGGGCAAAGGGCAGCTGCTATCGCCTGCCTGCACCGGGCTGTTTGCTCTGTCGCCCATTAACAGAGCCACCTTATCCAGAGGCGGCCCAAAGCCTGTTGGCCAGGCAGGGGCATCGATCGTGGAAAGGGGAGGGGGTGCCCCAGATAACCCCTGCAGACAAGTGGATTTCTAATGGGATCTTGAGCCTTGCACCTGGCCCAGTCCATCTCCACGGGGATGGGGGAATGTGGCCCCTGAGCTGCCCTCCCTCACCCCGCTCGGGCTCCGGCTCTGCCCGTGCCCCACGCACCGGCGGCAGCCCTTTGCTGGGAGGTGCCCAGCAGAGTGCTGGCAGGGCCATCCAGGAGAAATAAGGACCCCATGCCCAGGGCATCGCCTTGGCATTGATGCCACACACGGCACGTGGGTGCCCCAGCTGCCCCCCGGCACCGCAGCATGAAGCCTCTGGGGTGTCCTGCTCCTCCATCCCCTGCACCTCCATACCCCCCCAAACCCATACCCCATGAGGCACAGGACACTGGGGGTGGGGGGGCATAGGGTAGGAGCCAGGGTCCCCTGCCCCATGCCGGGGCGTACCTGTGGGGTGCTGGGCGGGATGGGGGCAGAGGGGCTGCTGGATAACGGGGCCACCTTGCGCCCACAACGCATCCCCGTGGGGCAGGCGAGCCAGCCCTCCCAGAGGGCATCGCCCCAGGGCAGGCGGGGCGGGGGGGGGCTCCCCGGGAGGGCGAGGGGTTCGCAGGGCCGGCAGCCCCCTGCGCCCGCCAGGCTGCCCCCGGGGCGGAGGGAGGGCGAGCGGCAGCGGGGCGTGGGGCCGGGGGGCAGCCCCGGGGGGGGCCCGGCAGCCGGAGCAGATTGGCTGCCGGCGAGGCCCCCCCGGGCGCCTTAGAAAGGGCGGCGAGGGTGGGAGGCGCCACGGGAGCAGGCAGCGGGCCCGGCCGCGCTCCCCTCCCGCCCGGCAGGCACCGGCCGGCGGCGGCGGGCGGGCAGCGGCGATGCCGCGTGGCGCTGGCCGGGTCCCCGGGCGGCGGGCAGCACTACGACTACTACGGGTGGCAGCCCGAGAGCCGGCCCCAGGGGCGCTTCTACGGGCGGGAGCCGCAGTGCCTGGACATCCCGCCCGACATGCAGCTGTGTCGCGACGTGGGCTACAAGCGCATGCGGCTGCCCAACCTGCTGGAGCACGAGACCATGGCCGAGGCCAAGCAGCAGGCCGGCAGCTGGGTGCCCCTGCTCGCCAAGCAGTGCCACACCGACACCCAGCTCTTCCTCTGCTCCCTCTTCGCCCCCGTCTGCCTCGACCGGCCCGTCTACCCCTGCCGCTCCCTCTGCGAGGTGGTGCGCGACTCCTGCGCCCCCGTCATGGAGTCCTACGGCTTCCCCTGGCCCGAGATGCTGCACTGTGGCAAGTTCCCCTCTGACCACGAGCTCTGCATCGCCGTCCAGTTCGGGAACAGCAAGGCCACCCCACCGCCAGGTAAGCGGGAAGGGCACTGCGATGGGATGGGGAAGCATGTGGGGCACCTGCCAGCAGCGTGTCCCCATGCAGCTGGGGACCCGCATGCAGGGTCCCCCCAAAGAGAGCCCGCACCCCTGTCTCTGCACCCCCCGAAGCGGGGCCTGGGGCGCTGGCCAAGGACCCTCTGTCGGGGGGCCGGGGTGTGGCTGGGCCCCCCCTGTCTGGGGAGCCGCTCCCAACAGGCACTCAGCTGCCTGTGCAGAGCTGCTCAGGGCAGGGGAGAGCAGAGCAGCCATGGGAGCAGTATTGGGGGTGAGTATGGGACAAGATGGGAGCTGCTGGGGGATCCGTGGCAGAGCTGTATCCCTTGCCTCCCATCCCAGCAGCAAAGAGCATTCTGCATCTGTGGGTATTAGCCCCATGCTGCTGTGGCAGAGTGGCCGTCCCCTCAGGCAAGGGACATCACCCAAAGGCAGCCCCAGGGTCTGGATCCGGGCTGTGACACCCTTCAGGCTGGGGCCACCCTTGCTGCTGCTCCTGTGTCCCAAAGCACTGGCAGCTGGATGATGGGTGTCCCCATACCCCATCTCTTTGGGGGGTCATGCTGATCCACCGGCCAGTGAGGTGCTCTGTGCTTCCTGCATCACCCTGGCATAGCTGCCCAGGGAGCAGGGGGGCTGCTGGGGCTCTTCCAGCACATCCCCGCAGAGCTGGCCGAGGTGACAGGCACCAGCGGCAGGAGGCTGTGACAGCGGCTGGTCTCTCACCACAGTGTCCAAGATCTGCACCCAGTGTGAGATGGAGCACAAGGCGGATGGCATGATGGAGCAGATGTGCTCCAGTGACTTCGGTGAGTGCTGGGTCCCCTTCCCTGTCTCCCCCTGGACAAAAGGCTGCCCTCCCCTAGCCCTGACAGCCCAGATGGGGCTTGGCTGGCAGGCATGGTTTTCCAGGGACAGCCCCATGGGAGACCCCCCCAAGCCATTCCCCTGGACTCTGTGTGCATGGGATGGGTACACCACAGGAGAAGAAATCAGGGGGAGACAGGCAGAATGGGACATTTGGGAGGGTCACTGGGGGCCTCTGCTGAACACACACACCCCCCCCCAACATCTCCATCCGCCTCCTCACATAGTAATTTCCCCAGAGACCCTTCTTCTGGGTCCCACCCCAGGGATGGGCTGCACCCTTGTACTGCACAGGTGCCTAGCCCCAGACACACCCCCCCCCAGCAGTGCCCCAGGGCAGTGTCCCCCTCCCAACCATGCCCCATGGCTGCTCCATACAGTGGTGAAGATGCGCATCAAGGAGATAACGGAGGAGAATGGGGAGCGGCGGCTGGTGGCCGCCCAGAAGAAGAAGGTGCTGAAGCTGGGCCCGCTCAAGCGCAAGGACACCAAGAAGATGGTGCTGCACATGCGGAATGCGGGTGCCTGCCCCTGCCCCCAGCTCGACAGCCTCAACGGCAGCTTCCTGGTGATGGGCCGCAAGGTGGGCGGCCGCCTGCTCCTCCTCCTGTCTACCCCTGGCAGAAGCACAACAAGGAGATGAAGTTCGCCGTCAAGTTCATGTTCTCTTACCCCTGCCCCCTCTACCACCCCCTGCTCTATGGGGCCGGGCAGCACTAGGGCTCTGCCCACCCTGCCCTGCCCTGGGACTCCTGCACTAGCCTGACGCTGCACCACCCCTGGTACCCTGGCTGCACCCCAGGACCCCAGCTCTGCCCCTTGACTGTGCCTCAGGACACTGCTCTGCACCCCTAGGATTCCCGGCTGCATTCGTGGGAGCCTTGATCCACAGCTAGGACCCCTGTCCCATACTGAGAGCCCTGCTCTGAACCCTTTGGCCCCCTGTTCAGCTCCCAGGACCCCTGCCCACACCCAGGAGATTAGGCTGCACCCAGAACCCTTGCTCTGCATGCTCGTGAGCCCTGGTCTGCACCAGAGACCCTTGGCTCCCCCCAAACCCTCTGCTAGGCATCCCACGGCCCCTTGCCTGCACTTAGGATCCCCACCTGGCCCTTGGGACCCCTTGGCTGAAGCTGAGACCCCTACCCTGCACCCCTGTGTCCCCTGCCCAGCTTCCTGATGACATGCCCCAGACTCTCAGCCCTTCCCCCCCCAAATCCCTACTTCAGCCCCCCAAAGCATCCCATACCCTTACCTTGAGCTCACACCCCAGCCCTAGATTATCCCACCTTTGCAGGGACCCACCCCAACCAAAGCAAGTCCCTCCCGACCTGCTGTCCCCACAGACTGGCCCCCTCAAGACCAAGTGCCCAGAGCACCTCGCCCGCGGGGGCCCACCTCGATGCCCGCAGGCCACCCCCACACACCCCCCTGCCAAGACCCAGCCCAGGCACCCCTTGCCCATCCACACCGCAGTAAATTATGCTGCCTCAGAGAAGCCTGTGTCCGGCTCCCTGTGGTTTGTGGGCAACTGCCCCTTGGGGCTCCCTCAGGGAGCCCAGGAAGGATGGGAGGAGGCTCCCGGTCCTGCCCCCTGAGTGGGGTGCCTGAGGCAGCGGGGTCACTCTGGGCTCCGGCTCTAGCCCTGCTCCAGGCGCCCTGCCCAGAGCCCAAGGCTGGGCAGCCTGGCAAAGCCGAGGGATGAGGTTCCCAGTGGTCGCAGGCATCGCTGGAGACTCAGCATCCCTACCACTTCAGGGAGCCTGGGAGGGTGGGAGGGACAGGGGAGCCCCACAGATGGCTCTGAGGGTGTTTGCCAGAGAGGTTTCTCCTTCTGTCACCCCTGGGGGACAGATCCACAGGCTGGGAGTTGGAGGTATGTGTGGGGAGTCTGGCACTGAGCACAGTAGGGGGGCACAGATCCTGGGCCGGGATCCCTGCCTCCATCCCCAGGCACCCCACCTCCGCACCACCTGGAAGCTCTGTCTGCAGCTCCCAGCCAGCCCTGCCTTGCTGCCAGACCTCCCACCCCACAACCTCCTGCCCCCTCCCAAAAGGTTCCCTGGGGACACCCACCTGCACCAGCTGGGACCCCCCCAGCAGCACCGGGACCAGGGCAGCCCTCAGCCTGGCTCCTCTGGCAGCAGCGGGGTGCTGCCCCTCTGCCCCAGCAGCCCCCCCCAGTACCAGCAGGGGAGGGGGGCAGCCCCACTCCAGTCCTGTTTACCCAGTGCGTTCTTGCGTCCGCCCATCCCACCGGGCGAGGGAGGCACGAAGGCGCCCGCCGTGGTATTTACCCAGCACCTGGCTGTCCGACACTGCGGCTTCTCACCGGAGCTGGCCCCGCCGCGGGGACAAGAGGGGAATTGAGGCTGTGGGATGCCTGCACCCACCCTCCTCCCAGCTGACGAGGCCACCGGGCACCTGCCCTGCACCAGGGTGATCCCCACTCCCTCTGCCCCCCTTGGGACGGCCTCGGCCCCACTGGCTGCCCCCCACCTCCCAAAAGGGCATTCACAGCCCGCTCCAGCTGGGGGATGTGGCCCTGCACCGCAGCCGGCCAGGGAGAGGGGGCAGCCAGCCCCTGCCATGGCCTCACACCGGGGGCAGGCGGCTGCTGCCCACACCCTCCACCCTGGCCAACGTGGAAAAAAACTGGGGGAAAAACTCAAATATTGTTAGAAGGTACATTCAGAGCGAGGCTGCTGAGCACGCTGCCATAGGAATAAACATCGTCAGTTATGTCATTTTACTGCAAAACTTCAAGTACGCAGAAAAAAAAAAAATCTCCCACAGCCCAAGTTTATCTGTAGCCCTCTGTGTTTTGCATCATTAGCATCTTTCCAGGGTGCATTGACATACACGGTCATAGCACTCATCGCTCCAAGTGTTTTCTCCAGAAAGACAAGTAACTTCTCTCTGCCTCCCACCATCAGCCGTCTGAGCTCTACAGCTCAACCCCCCCAGCCCCTCCCTGGCCAGTACTCGCCCCATTGCAGATACAAACACAACCCCACAGCTCTTGGGGTGCTACACAGCCCCCTCCCCAATGCCCCCAGTAACTGCTGAGCCCTCTGCATGCCAGCCCCCCCCACCCCCCCTGGCCTCAGAGCACACCCAGCACGGCTAAGACACCCTCATCATCACTGCCAACTCCAGCTTTTCCCCACATTTCCACAGGGCACAGCTTGAGGAAGGGGTTTATGAGCCCACGGCCAAGAAGAGTGCTCAGGCTACTCCCAGGTCTGCTCTATGCGAGCCCCCCTGAGCTGGTGGGGTGTACAATCAACAGCAAGACCCAGGCCCCCAGCAACTTCTCAGGCTGGTGGGCATCACAGCCAGGTAGGCACTGGGCAATGGCAGCCCCCCCCCACTGCTGCAGCTGGCTGGCAGGGACCCAGGCCAGGGCTGTTCCCAGCTGCGCTGCAGCCAGGGTCACATTCCTGGGATAGCTGGGTGCTTTGCTGTTCACACAGGGAAAGGTCACCCTTGTGCAGGCAGGCAGCTGCTGGGACCACCGCCTGGGCAGGGCAGGGGAAGGAGCAGCCCCAGGAGGCAGAGAGGAAGCCCAGCAGCTCCTGCCAGGACTGAGCTGCTCCCTGGCTCCAGCCCAGCAGGATCTGGCCCTGGCACAGCCAAGGAGGGGCAGCTGCACAGCCCTGAGCAGGGGGCAAACAAGGCCACAGCCATGACCGAAGATGGAAACCCCAGGAAGCAAGGAAAGCTGGTGGCACCGTTTCTCCATGACCACCTGCAGACCAGCAGGGCCAAGACCACAGAAGTGACCTGGGACAGCTTTCACTGGGGCAAGAAAAGAGCCAGCTGAGGGCAAGAGATTTATTGGTCGTTCTCTATATACACTTATATATTAATCTGTAGTAGAAAGCAGCAGTCACTAAGTGCACAGAGCAGCACCAACTCATGCCTCTTCTCAGGCTGCAGCTGGAGACCCGGCCACAGAGCCCAGCCCAAACTTACCCTCTTGCCTCCTCTGCGCTACACCTTATATGGGGTCAGGGGGAAAAGCCTAATCCTGCAGGCAGTGAGGCCGAGGGGCACAGGAGTCACTAGCAGGGCCTCAGCTGAGCCAGGACCAAAGACCACATCTCCTGGGGATGCAGGTAGAGCTCTGACTTGATCCCAAAAATACAGTCACCTAGCACAGTGTTGGGAAAGGTAGGGACAGAGCCCTGAGGTTGTTCTGCCCCACCCAGGAGGTGGAGGTAGGACCACAAGTGGGGAGGATGGCTCCTCCATCACTGAGCCAGGCCACAGGGCCTGGGCAAGTACACAGCAGGGTGCAGGGAGCGCCAGGGAGCGCCCAGGGCTTGGAGCAGCTGCAGGGATGGGGCCACAGCTGCAGGCAATGCTCCGCCGCAGGGACCCAGCTGGTGCGGCAGATGCTGCATGGCAAGGAGGGCTGGTCTGCCCCCAGCCTGGGGGGCAGGATGATGCCACACTGGGAACCAAGCAGCCCAGGCTCCTGCCTGCAAGGGCACCCCCTGTCCTGGCTGTCAGGCAGTGCAGGATCCAGGAGCTGGCTGGGCCTGTTTCAGTTACTTGATGAGTACCTGGTTGCACAGAGCACACACAAACACCGTCTCCCGCTGAGCCTCCGGGGCTAGAAAGGAAAGCTGGTGTCAGAGATGCTCCCCTTCCCCACCACAGGCTAGGGAGCCCAGCCACGGAGCGGCTCTGAGAGCCACAAACCCATCACCACTCTGTCCCAAGCCAGGCTGCGCTGGGCAGGTCCCGTCTACCCTCCCTGCCAGGGCTGGGTCAAATCCCTACAGCAGACAGCAGGAGCTCTGCCCTCCTCCACCTTTCCACTCACCCGTGGCTCCCATCACAGCCTTGGGGACTTTGAAGGAACAACACCGGGAGCAAAAGCTGTTCCCACAGTTACTGCAGCTCCGCTGTGGAGAGAGACGGAGGTGAGACACTATTCTGGGCCCACTCCCAGCCCTCCCCAGCAAACTCCAGTGCCAGAGCACTGCTAACAGCATTCCCTGCTGAAGAGGAGCGGGTGCAAGCCCTGAGCCCCAACAGCAACAGCAGAGGGGTCATCTGCCACCACCACCTGGACAAACTGCCCAGGCCTAATGCTGGATCTGCATTCAGGTATGACCCAACACCACAGGCAGCCTGTGCCCAGACTGGGAAAGCAGCAGGAGCACAGGCTCCAGGAGGTTTAAGGACACAGTATCATTTCTTATGCTGTTACCCTGGAGGGACACAAGCTCCAGAGTCCCAGACATATATCAGACTAACCCGGGAGGAAGGGGAGGGGGCCACAAGTCCGGAGAACAGAAGGCAGCAGGAAGACAGCAATATGAGTCTAGAGGGGACAAGAGATACACCCTTCCCAGAACTGCCCAGGGGACCGTGCACCAAGCACCACATGCAGGGGCTCAGATAAGACAACAGGGGTGGCCTTTGCTCCCCTAATTCCCACAAGTACACCGATGCTCTGCTTCACTGGGAAGCTCTCAGCCCAGAGGAAATGGGCTAAACCAGGGCAAAGAGCAGGTGCCTTCTACCCCAGCACACGCGGGTCTGGCCCGAGGCAGCTTCCAAAGCAGCAAATAGACAAAGGCTTCACAGCACAAGGGATCCCTGGCACCATTAGGCACGCGACAACACCCAGCACTTAGCTGAGGTCATCTGCTGTCAGGCTGTGGCTGAGGCCAGCCACCTGAGCTGCTGGAGAAAGCCAAGGTGAGCCAGACACACAAAACACCTCTGTCCCAGGTGCAGGCAGGAAGCTGGGGTAAAAGCCGAAGACTCACCCTCTTCTTGAGCACAGAGAAGGTGGCTGCACAGCCCGTGCAGCTCCCTGGAAGAAAGAGCAGAGGTCAGGCAGGGCTCTGCTGCCTGGGACTGCAAGAGGTACAGGAACACCCACAGCTGTTGTAAAGGCTCAGCTCAGAGATGACATTGCTGCACCTTGCCATCCTTGCCCTTCCTAGGAGGGCTGGGAACACCCTCTCCACAGAAGGGAGGGGGTCACAGGAGGTGTCAGCACAACCCTAGCAGGTACCACACCACTCCCCACTCCCAGTTCAGTGGTCACCACTGGGTGCATTGCAGACCCCACTCTGCTGAGCTCCCCCAAGCAGCACCTGCTCCTCCCAGCCTCACCGAAGTTGTTGCTGGGGTAGCGCTTGCGCAGGCGCTCGGTCAGGCGTGACACCTTGCTGCGGATCACCTCATTTTTGCTCATAAAACCGTTGTCTGGGAGGCCGAGATCAAAATCTGCTGAGCACTGAGAGCTCTCGTCATCCTCCTGCAGAGAACAGAGCCATCTGAGCACGGAGGGGTGGCTGGGGGCACGCTCGAGGGCTGCAGGGTAGCCCACCCCAGAGATGGGCACCCAACAAGCAGGATGCTCCACCTGGCATCACCACAAGCCACCAGCGAACCGGGAAAAGGCTGCCAGCTCCAACTGGGAGAAGGTGTCCCTCTTGCACACCTTGGCATGGCAGTACTCACCATGACCAGCAGCTGGTTCTCCTTCTCCCGCAGCATGGGACAGAGAGAAGAGGCAGTACAGATGGAGTCAGAGGCGCCCAGACCCACAGCCACCCTCCCTTAGCACCCAGCTTGCCCACCAAGGCCTTTACCCCTTCCCACCTCAGCTGCCGTGCAGGCACAGCCCACCCCCACCAGCCTCAAACCTCGATAGCATCTTTGAACTCTTCATCAGGCTCTGCCTCCTCTGCCTCCTCCACGCTGCCTGGGGTAAGGTCCTGCAAGAGATTCACAGAGCTTACTCCTGCTGTAACCCCACCCCTCTCCAAAGGTGGGCCCAAACTTCAGCAGGTTCTAGGACAAAGGACCCGGTCCCCAGCAGCCCCATGAGAAGACACGAATCCTAGAAAGTGAGGTGAGCCCCTGTGTGCCCAGACTGCATCTTTACATGGAGCAAAAGGACTGCGCCAAGCCCCCAGGCACAGCAGGGCAGACCCCCAGCAACCCAGGAGGGGCTCACAGGCTTCCAGCAAAGCTGGCAGCTGGAAGAAGTTTGTGTGTAGAGGGACACAGACACAGTCAGACCAAAGGGCTGACCCTGCAGCTCCCACCCCACAACTGCCAGCCCTGCCCCTATCTCACCTCTGTACTGGTGGGTGTGGGGGTCCGATCCTGGGGGGCAGCAGCTGGCAGGGGTTCAGCAGGCTCTGGAGTGCTCTCGAGGGGTTTGGTGCCCACACACTGCTCAATCGAGGCCTTGAACTCCATTATCACTGGTAAGGGGGGGAATGCGGCTGCAGCAGGGTGGGAATTCCCTTCCACCAGCCCCGACACACAAGAGCCAGCTGCAAGAGCTCATCTCCAGGGCTCAGGGTGGGACATTGGCACATACAGCCTTCACCCACCAGGTACCCTAAGCCCTCCTTCTGTTCACACATCAAAGTTAGGGCAGCAAAAACCCCCAACCACCTGCCCCAGCTCAGGATAGGGAACAGCAAGGGTCTTAGTCACAGCTCAGCCACACAGATCTCCTCCAACTCTCCTCCAGCACGAGCCACAGAACAGAGAGTGCCTCCAGCTCTTCTCCTCCCTTCCAACGGCACGTTTTCAAGCCTGCGTCATACATTGCCACAGGCACTGAGAGTATTTCAGGTCCTGCAGAGCAGGGTCAGGGACCGAGAGGGGTGGTGATGCTCATGCACAGGCTGCGTTGCCAGGCCCCGGTTTGCCACAGCTCAGAGAGCAGGAAACAGCACCCAAGCCAGAACGCACATCAGGAGAGACTGACACCTCTTACAGCTGAGCCCCAGGACCTCACCACCCAGCCTGGGCTGCTGGTGCTGCTAAGAGCACCACCCTTAGGACATTATTGCCCTCAGAGGAGGATCAGATCCCATGGCAGAGCCCAACACAGGACACCGGGATCACACAAAGGTGGCTGGGAGAGGTCCAGGGCAGGATCCCAGGCTTCAGAGGGCCTTTCCCCAAAACATCCCACACAGGCCACTTCCAGGGAGGTCTCTTACCTTGGTAGAACTGGGTGTTGCCCAGGAAGAGGGTGCTGTTGAGAATGGCCAGGACCCAGCAGAGGGGCAGCAGGTAAAGGATGCAGACAGAGCCCAGCAGTGCCCCATAAAACCTGGGAAGGAGCAGCAGGACACTGCTGTCACAACAGAGCACCTCACACCACAGCACAAGCCCCCTTCCTTCATCTGGTCCTCCACCTGCCCTCTCCAAGGACCAAACACATCAAACGCAGCTCCACAGGCCTGGCCAGGTCCCTCGCGCCGCTGAGCCCGCCGCAGGATGCCTGACCCAGTACTACTCACTGGGAAGAGACAGTGGGGTTCTCCCAGTACAGTACACGGTACACCGCCTCGCAGCTACAGCACATCCCGCTCAGGAGCCCCTCCAGCTGGATCAGGCTGCGAATGAGACCTCACAATCATGAAAAGGCCCCACAAATCCACACCCTAGCTCCCCCACACTCATACGCTTTACGGTGGCCAGGCTGGCAGGAGCCCAGGCCCTCCGCGGCCCCAGAGGAGCCGTCCCAGCCGCAGAGGCCCCAGGGGCCCCATAGCCGGGAGGGCTCCGGAGACTCACAAGCTCTTGACCTGGGCGATGGCCTCCTGCCGGGAGAGCTGCACCCTGCGCAGGTCCTCCCGGCGGACGCTGTGGTACCTCCTGCGCACCAGCTCTGGCTCCGAGGGCCGGGCCCGGCATGTCTCCTGCAGGTAGCCCAGCAGGGCCGGCACCACGACCAGGAGGGCGAGCACCGAGTACCAGGCGGCTGGAAGAGGGGGGGACAGAGTCAGCCCGGGGTGCCCGGGGAGGGGACGGTCCCTGTCCCCCGCCACGCACCTTGGCCGGGGGGGGGAGCACACGGGCCGCTGCCACCTGCGGAGAGGAGGGAGGGTGAGGGGGGGCCGGTCCCGGCCCAGCCCGCACCTACCGGAGGAGGGAGCGGACGCCCTCGGCGACGCCCCCGCGGGCCCCGGTGGGCCAGCCCCGGGGGGGCCGGGGGGCCCCCCGTCGCCCCTTCGGGGCCGCCTGCCGCCCCGTCCCGCTCCACCGCCTGCATGACGGGCCGGGCCGGGCCGGGCCGGGCCGGGGGAGCGGGCCGGAACGGCGGGCCGGGCTGGTCCCGCCGCCGCCGCCAAGCTCGTCCCTACGCCGCGCTCCTCTTCCGGGAAGCGCCCAGGTGCGCCGTGACCTCTCCCGCGGCGCTGGCACGCAGCCAATCAGCGGAGCCGGGCTAGGAAGCGCAGGCAGAAGCCCCGCCCCTGCGCGCGCAGATGGGGCGGAAGGGGCCGAAGAGGCGGCAGTTCCGCCCATCGGCGGCGGGGTCGGGCCGCGCGGGGCTCCGGGGCCGGCGGTCGGCCTGGGCCTGGGATCGGGCCCGGTGGGGCCGGTCTAGATACGGGGCTTGGCTCTGACCTGGGGCTAATCCGGGTCCCGGGGCGGCCCCGTTCCGAGTGTGGTCCGGTTCAGGGTTCGGTCACAGTCTGGTCCAGGGCTGGGCACTGATCCAGGTCTGACCCTTTCCGGGAATCCGGCCGGGGCGGGTCTAATCCTGGTCCGGGGCTCAGTCCCAGTCCGGGTTTGACACTGATCCGGGTCTAATCCTGGTCCGGGGCTCAGTCCCAGTCTGGGTCTGACACTGATCAGGGTCTAATCCTGGTCCGGGGCTCTGTTCCAGTCTGGGTGTTGGCATGGCCTCCCAGCCATATTGGGGCACTGTGAGTTTGTTCTCGTGGGCTCCATTGCACTCCATTGCCGGGGCACCTCTCCATGGGGCAAGACCAGGGACCAGCCCCGCACCGAGGTCCCGGGAGGTCCTGCTCCCACCGCCCCGGTCACTGCAGGCTGTCCCCACCAGATGCAGCAGGGCAGGGCTGCTGGCTCCCAGGGATGCTCTGGGGACCCAGGGCTGTGTCCCATGCCAAAAGGGTGGATGCCATCCCACAGTACTCCATGCAACTGCATTAACCCTATGCCGCTCTCAGGCTATGAGGGCAGCGCAGGGCTCAGCGCTGCTGCAGCCTCTGATGAGCAGGGCGCGTGTCCCATGGGCAGAGGGCTGGGTGGCCCGGTGACACCCCAGCTGCGGGTTGAGCTCCAAGGCTGATCCCCATCCCGAGAGTGCGGCCCAGGGCCGGAGCCAGCCCCAGGAGGTGCTGGCTGCGCCCCTGGAGGCTCAGCAGCATGGGCACAACTGCCCAGCAGTGCCTGGCCCCGGACAGAGCGGCCTTTCAGCCCGGGAGTGACAAAGCCCATAGGAATGCAGCTCCCTCCCATGTCCCCTTCCGTCGCATCCCTGCGGCCACACAGCCCTGGGGACTTGGCCTCCCTCCGCACCGCCTGGCTACGGGAGGTGCCCACACCCAGGACCTGCGTGAGCACCAGGCTGTGCCCTCTCTCTGGAGGGGGCAGCAGGGCCAGGGACAGCCCCTGTCCCCAAGGGCAGGGATTTAAGCCTCTCTACCAGGGCCGGGTGGCGCAGCACCGGGGAGCCTGCCCATGGCCCCAGAGCACACCAGGACATCGTGACCATGGCCAGAGGCCCCGGGCAGGGAGGCCCCAGGGCGCAGGGCTACAGAGCCGGGTGTGATCTCAGCTCAGACCCTGTTCCCAGCAGGTCCCAGCCCCAGCACAAAGCCCCAGAAACCCGGTGAGCGCCAATATTGCTTTATTTGGAAGGTGAATCCATAGGCACCGGAGTGGGGGCTGGAGGGGTAACAGAGCTGGCGTTACAGGCAGGGCTGCAGGAAGCTGGGAAAAGGCACTTGTGGCAGCAGAACCCCGGGGGGGAGCAGGCGGGGGCAGGCGGTGTCGGGGACCAGCCCTGACACAGGGGAGGGACAGCATGTCCTGCCCAGGAAGGGGGTAAATGGCCTGGGGGCTGGCAGGGCCCCCGGGCATGAGAGGGGATCAGCTGGGGCAGCACCTCACGATGGAAGCAGTGACCCAGCACCAACCCTGGACCTCTCTGCGCCCTGGGGGTATCACGGCTACTGCTCTCCATCCCAAAAAAGGCACCAGGCAACCCCAGGCAACAGCCAGAGCCCATGGCCAGCTGTTGGGAACGTTCATCCCACTGATCCAAGCCCGTGCAGAGACTGGGGAAGACCCTCCCTTGCACTGGGAGTGATAGAGAGGACCTGCCCTCAGGCAGGGCAAGGAGGGTTCCTGGCAGGGCAGCCCTGGCATGGTGCTCCTCCAAAAATTCCCAGTGTCTCTCTGGCAGCCTGTTGCTCCAGTCGGCCCCACTCAGGCCCCTCAGGGCTTGGCATTTGGTGGGATGTGGAGGCTGATCCAGGGCCAGGGTGGCCCCGCTGCCAGCATCCTCTTCTCTTCCCCAAGACGGGCTGTGTCCCTGCAACGCCAGGCCCCAGCTCCCCCCAGGGCCATGGTGCCAGCAGCAGCTCAGCACCACCATGCTGCCGCACTCATCCTTCCCCTCTGCCTTGCCGCGGTGTCCGGGCAGCGCAGGGCAGAGTCCCGAGACGAGAGTTTTCCAGGATGATAACCCAAGCACCGCAGAGCCAGGCAGGGCTGGCAGGCCGGTCTCAAGTGCCACTGGGCCCCGGGGTAGGCTTGGTGGCTCCGGAAGGCTCAGAGCCACAAAACCTCGCTGACGGAGGGCAGGACCCAGCTCCCTTCTCCCCCAGGGGCACCTGGCCCTATGCCCAGGCAGTACAAGCCCCAGGGGAGGAGGAATTTACCCCCATCCCAGGGTCGCAGGACCAGGCTACAGCCCTGCTCGCACTTTCCCTCACCCTGCAGCAATGGAGCCTTGCCCCGTGCGGGCTCGGCCCCCAAACAGGACAGTGTGTCCGGGGGGCCAGGGTGATGCTGGGTCAGGCTGCACGGGACCTGGGTGTCTTTGCACCTCCAGAGCACAGGGCAGGGAGGGGCTGAGCCCCGCGGGGCTCCGGCGAGGCGGATGTGTTCAGGCCAGACAGGAGGAGGGGCCCGGGCTGGGGAAGCAGAGATCAGAGCCTCTGTTAGGGAACTGCGGAGGTGCCACGCAGCTGGGAGCGGCAGGAGGGGGGTGCCAGCGGGTCGGGGGGCTTTATGCCCACCCAAGCCCACTCTGCACCACTGCCCCCTGCTCAGCCCCCCCCCAGGCTGGTCCCCCTCCGCCCTGGGGACAGGTCAGCACCCACCTGAGCACGCAGCATCTGCGAGGCTGGGGGCAGGGGAGTTGGGCAGGGGCCCTGGGAGGCTCCCAGAAATTGGGGTCCTTCTTAGGGGCTCTCCGCTTGGGTCCTTCCACTTGCAATAGCCTACATCTGGCCATCTTTCTGTCCGGGGGTGGGAGAGGGGCCTGTGCAGCGGCTGGGTGTCCACGCTGTCTCGGCGGGATGCAGGGAAAGCTGTGCTCGGGGAAGGCCTCCGTCTGTCCATCCATCTGCGCAGGAGTCTCTGGAGGAAGCGCAGTGCAGTCAGCCAGGAGGGGATGGGGTGGCAGGGTCACTTTGTCCCAAAGCGGGGCTGCGCTCTGTCCGTGGGCGAGGAGAGGGGGAGCTGAGCGCCGTGGGGTCTCAGACGATGTCAGGCTGGTCCCGGCAGCGCCGTGACAGGCAGTAGAGCCCAGAGAGGAGGTACAGGCAGGCAGCGATGCCCCCGCAGACGGAGGCGCTCAGGTAAGCGCTGTAGAGGCAGTGCTGGCTGTAGCCCGGCAGGTTGCAATAGCTTTTCCGCCCGGCCTTGTAGCCCATGATGCCGGTGGCGGCCGCGTAGAGCCCCACGCCCAGCGCCAGGTCGTGCACCAGGTTGGTGAGGAGCCAGCGGGAGCCCAGCCAGGGCACCAGCGCCCAGCGCCCCAGCAGGCTCAGCCCGAAGAGGGCGAGGGTGAGGAGCCAGACCAGGACGGCGGCGAAGAGGGCGAAGTGGGCCGCCCCCTCGTACTTGTGAGCCGCCACCGTCACCCAGAAGGCAGCGCCCAGCGCCAGCTGCCCCAGGCGCAGCAGGCCCAGCGGGCTCCGCAGGTAGGCGCGGTGGAGGCTGAGGGAGCCGCGGGCCGGCGGCCCCGGGGGCGGCGGCACTGCCGGGGGAGCCGTGCGGGCCATGGCGGGGCCCTGCCTGCTCCGGCGCGGCTCGGGCGGGACTCAGGGCCCGGCAGCGACTCCCTCCCCCGGCCGCTGCCAAACATCTGGCGCCTCATGGTTCCCCCCCGCGCGGGGCCTCTCTCCTCCGCCTCCCCGCCCCGCCTCCGCGCCCCGCCGCGCCTCCCGCCGGCCCACGGACACCCGCGGCTGGCGGCGGATGCCCGCCGAGGATGCCTGCCGCCGGCGGGCGGGGGCCGCCGCGCCCCTCACGTCCCGCCGCCGCGGGGGGGGCCGCGCTGGGAGGCGCGGGGGGAGGCGGCGCGGTCGGGGAGGGGGATGCGCACCCGGACCCCGCGCGGCGGCCGACGGGGGCCGCACGCCGGGGCTCCCCTCTACGTCACCCAGGATTCCCCCTCGGTGTGACGCGCGCGTCGGGGCTCCGCCCAGGGGCGCGGCCACGCCCGTCGCGCCCGCCTATTGACGTCACTGGCGCCACGTGTCCCCCCTCCGAGAGGCGCTGCGGCCGCGCCCCTCGGCGCCCATTGGCCCGGCCAGCGGGAGGCGGGCGCGGATTGGCGGCGGGGTGCGGGGCGGGGCGGGGCGCGGCGCGGGGCGCGCCGCGCCGCGTGGATGAACGGGGCGCGCGGCGCAGCCCCGGGAGCGCAGCGGCAGGCCTCCTGCCCGGCGACCCGGCCCGCCCTCTCGCCGCGGCGCGTCCTTCCCACGCCGCCCGTTCCACGGCCGGAGCGGCCCGAAGAGCGCGCCCGCCTCGTCTGGCGATACGCGGGCCGGCGGGGCATGGCGCGGGCCCTGCGGCGGCTGCGGCCGGCCCAGCCCGGCGGCGGGACAGCAACGCTACGGCGCTTCATCCGCCTGCGGGGGGGGGGGGGGGGGGGGGGCCGTGCCGCTAACAGCCACCTCTTCCCCGCAGGATCACAGAGGAGCCAGAGGGCGGCCGCGGGGCCGAGGCACCCTCGGGGCCCGTGTAGCAGCGCTGAGCGGCCAGGCCACGGAGCAGCGGGGCTGCTGGGCAACGGGTGCTGGGATGGGCAGGCTCTCCGAGGACACTAAGTGTACTGGACAGAGTACAACAGTTAATAAAAGGTGGACAGAGCAGTGGCTGCGTGAGGCTCTGGCTGTGTCCTGCCAACCCCTGGCTGTCCTCCAGGGCAGCAGGACCTTGGTCTGGGCCATCATACTGTCCTGACCCATGCTGGGGTGCTGCAGAGACAGAAGCAGACAGATGAACGGCAGCTCTGTTATTCAGACAGTTGCATGGTTTAAATACATTACATACATTTCTACAGTGCATTAGAACAATACATTTTGGGTCAGTCGGAGATGCAGCTGGGCCCGGCCAGGGAGCTGGGGTCACGCTGCCACCCACCCTGTGCTTGCACAGCCAGTGCTGAGCCCCCTCCCTGCACAGGACACGGGAGCCTCTCTCCCCTCCCAGGCTCAAGCAGCAGAGCCCCAACCCACCTTTATTACCCCCCACCCACCAAAAATGGGCTGATGGGACAGCAAGACCCAACACTGGCTTCCCCCAGCAGCAGAAGCCGCAGCTCAAGGCAAGCAGATGCAGGCAGCAGCCCTGGTACTGTTTTGTACAACACAAGTTCAGCAGCCTCTGGGGAGAGAGCAGCAGGCCTGCGAGATTGTCAGCACCAGGGCAGCCAGGAGCCCATGCTGGCCCCCCCTGTGCTCCCATCATACCTCCCACCCATGCAGCAGAAGAGCCCCTCCAGCCCTTCCCCAGCAGCCCCCTGCCCCTAGTGGGGGGCCTAGGCACAGACAAGGCTGGCACCACGCTGGCTGCACAGCAGCCAGGGAGCTTGCTGGGAGCACAGGCAAAAGCCAAGCAAGAGCAGCCGTGGAGACCTGGCAGGAGGGATGACTGGGGCAGCAGAGGGGGAAAGGGTGCTTGCACCCACCCTCAGCCCTCTCCAGCTGGGGGTGGTGTCACTAAGCTACAGCCCCTCCCAGAGCCACCTGCTCATCACAAGGACAAGCCAGCACCTCTCTCCCTAGTGTCTAACTGCACCCAAGCCAGCCCCATGAGTTGTCCCTCAAACATCCCCTCCTCCAGCCCCCAGCCAGAGAACAGCCGTTCATTGCGGTCCCCGCTGCGCCAGTGGGCAGCAGGAACTCCCCCTGAGGAAAGCAGCGTGCACGGGGTTGGGGCAGAGAAGGGACAGTGGAGGAGTACAGCACACCCTCGGGGAAAGGGAGGGGGTATAACCCGCTACAGGCCTTCCCAGCCCGGCAGCCGGCATGGCAGGGAAAAGGGCCAGTGGCTGGTGTAAAGGGCTGGACGGATCCCGGCCCAGGTAGCCCGCTCATCCCAGCCCCAGGCAGGGGTGCTCAGAACCACATGCAGGCCAAGGAAGGGAGGCAGGGGCCCAGTCACACCATGGCTCCCAGCAGATTCCCACACCTTCCCCTGGGCTCTGCCCCAGGCAGGGCACCAAGCTCCAACGGAGCTCGGGAGGGACCATGCCCGACCTGCCTGGCTCCTCCAGTTCAGCTGCAGGTTCCTCCAGCTGCACCTGCTTGCTCTACCCAGAAGGTCGAGTCCCAGCCACAGGAGCCGGCGGTGGCACAGCTCCTCTCGCAGTGCTAGTCCAAGGCGGCCAAGCCCTGCCTGCGGCTCTCACAGCTACCACCATGAGAAGAAAGGCTTCCGGCTCTGGAAGCTCTGCGTGTAGGACTCGCTGGCGGTGCGCTGGTGGGAACGTGCCGTTTCCACAATCACAGGCGGCATCTGAACCAGGTGCAGGGGGCTCTTCCCATCTTTCAGTGCCTGAGTCAGGTTCAGGATCTGTATGGCACAACAGAGCAATGCCGGAACTGCCCCGCTGGAGCAACAGAGAGCGTCTACTCCAGCACCCTTCCTGCCACACAGGCAGGACTAGGCTCCACACCACACCCATGTGCCTTCCCTAAGCACAGCTTACCTGGCCTCTCATCACAGCAATCTGCTTGTGAAACTGCCCCCTGTCAAAGCCAGGGTCCTTCTGCAAGAGAGAGAGCAGAGAACACAGTGGGATCCACCCGCTGCCCCATGCCATGCAAGAGATGCCTACTCCTCAAGCAAGCCTCTCTCTTCCTGTCCCACAGGTTTCCTGCTTCTCCCCACACTGAACCTCCAGCTCCTGGCAGAGGTTATGATAACCCTGCTATGCCTCAGCCCAGAAACACTGTTGGGAGCTTGGCCACCTTTCTGTCCCCTGCAGCCTTGACAGGGAGCTCGCCAACACCACCCCTGCTTTTCTTCCTCCCAAGCCATCCTCACACACTCCCCCAGCTCACCTTGAAGAGCTCATACAGATCTTCTTCCAGGTCCTTGACAAAGTTGGGGTCTGAGATCTTGGGAAGAATCAGGTCCTTGATCTCCTGTGAAAAGGGGATTTTGGCCTGGGGCAGCCATGCCCAGTAGAATGGATCTGTGGGAGGAAGCAGGAGACATTAGAGCTGGGGAAGACAAAGGATGGTGCCACATCACCTGCATCTGGGACACAGGGTCCAGCACCCACTTCCTACAGCCTCTGCTGAGGCAGAGCTGTCCATGAACCCAGAAGGTTTGCAAGAGGGACAGCCCTAGCCCTCTCCTCTCCAGGCCTTGAGGAGGATGCCCAAGCGCAGAGTTGTATCATTTGCCAGGGCGCCCTGGCACAGCCTGAGGGACTCACATGCTCTCCAGGAGTCTGGGTGTTTCAAGGGAAAGGCCAAACCATTGTCTATAGCAGCCAGCTTGATGATGGGTTCCTTCACCACCACCCAGTCGCTGTCCTAGAAGGAAGCAGAGCATGTCACAAGGAGGCCGCCCCAGCAGGAACCGTCCGTCTCCCACTCCCTTCAGCCCCGCTGCCAGGATCTTTGCCCTGGCTACCACAGAGGCACAGCAGCCTCTTGCCTGTAGTCTGGCCCCTTGCCCACAGGCAAACACTCTCTCCTTTGGGTGGAAGGGGGGAAAAAGCTGCTCCCCCCATCCCCCGCCTCACTCCCAAGGATGCACAGGTCCAGCAATACCAGTTTCCCCCATAGAGCCCATCTGCATCCTCAGGAAGTCCCACTAGGCCACAACCACCAACACAGAGGGCAATGAAAGGTCCAGGAGACAAGATCAGGCCTCCGCACGCACAGAAACCCAAGCCAGCTGGGAAATCCCTGGCCTGCCTGCCAGGTGGGCAGCTTGCAGGAGCAGAGCCCCCCACAGAACCCCTGCCCAGGAAGAGCCACTCACCCGCACGCCTGCGCTGTCCAGGGGACAGTCATACTTGATGAGCCAGTTGTCATTGCCCCGGTCTGCAGGGAGATAAAGCCAGCTGTGTCAGTGCCAGGGCCAGCCTGCCTGCACCATGCCGGGCAGAAGATTACTCCTCCTCTGACCCAGAAGTGAGACAGACCAGTTTTAGGCCCAAACTCTATCCCAGAGCCCTCAAGCTTGCTGCAGGCCTGGGAAGCCACACCAACCCCCATACGTCCAGCCCTGGAGACTGAAGAGGTCCACATATCCCCAGCTCACAAGAGAAAGGGCAGCCTGCAAGCCCCAGAGTGCCACCCTGACCCCTTCCAGCCTGGCAGGCACTCAGAAGCCCAGCGCGAGATGACACAGTCAGCTGATGGATCTCCAGATGTCCCTGGATCCTCACAGCTCGCAAACTTTCACCCCAGCACCATGGTGGATCCAGATCTCCCAGAATGCAGGCCAGCAGTCAGAGCACAGCCATGGTGGTGGACAGCCACAGCAGCTGCACTCTACCCAGAGGCATCTGCCAGCTGGCAGCAACCAAGTGGTGTTGAGAGGAGTTTGGGTGCCAGGAAGGAATGCCAAGCCCCTTCCCCCCTCCCCTTTCTCCAGCTGGCAGGACGTGAAGGAGCAGGCAGCATCCCACACCAGGCAGATGGCCCTACCTGTGTTCCTGATGATGTAGTCAAGCACCACCAGCCGCTCGAACTGCAGCAGCAGCTGCCGGTTGGTGTTCTCCGGGAGCGGCTCAGCTTCAAACCGCCGCAGCCAGTAATCAGCATCCTTGTAGCCTTCCACAAAGAGCTGGAAGGAGCCCACCTGAAGCAAGAAGAGGCTGCATTATAGGAGGCCACAGAGGATGGAGAAGCAGTGACAGGTGGCACAGGAGGCTGGCAGCCCTACCTTGGGTGGCAGACCAATGCGGTTGAAGCGCTGGCCAACTTTTGGCACCTTCTCCAGGGCCAGCCTCTTTCCTCGGGACTTCACCCTGTCGATGGCACTGTAGTTAAAAGTCTCGCTGGCCAGATACACCACCTGGGGGGACAGGAGCACAGACGTCAGCAGGGGCACCTGGCAATTGTCACAGGACTGGCTGATAAAACCAAGACATAGCATTTCCCAAGGCTCTGCCCAGCATGAGGATCCCTGTTACTCGAGCAGGAGCAGTACAGGTCCACAGCTCTCAACACAACATCTCCAAGGTCAGCAGTGCCACAAGACAAGGCGCAAGCAGAGCTGTGTAGAAGCACGCAAAAGCCTCCCCAGGATGAGATCCCATCAGCTGTCCCCTCACCTTTGTGCGGGGAACAATGTTGAGTTCCAGTTTCTGGTCCACCAGGCTGGCACCTGCCTCCGACAGGTAGCCCTGGTTGAGGACGAGGCAGTCTCTCCCAAAGCAGCATGGGCAGCACAACTTCTGCAGCCACTTGGTCCACTTGGGGTTCAGATGCCCATATGGCTCCTCGTTCTTGGGCTTGAAGACACCAATGATTTTCTGTGAACGGGAAAGAGGAAAACTGACTCAAGGCAGTTGGCAGAGTCAGGACACTTCCCCCACAAGCCAGCCCATGGGACCAGGCAGATCCTGCAGCTCCTGCGAGGGATCCTTCCCCAGCCAGTGTACCATCCCACAAGAGCAGGGTGCTGCCTGAAGACCTTCACACACAGCTCACGCACCTCAGAATGACCCTCCTTGTCCCAAAAGACACCAGAGATGATGCTGTCCCCTGGTAAACATCCCAGTCCCACCGCAGTGACCTTTGGATGTCTGGGGAGAGCTACTGCTCACTGCTGCTCATTACATCCACACAGGAGAGGGCGGGGATAATGATCCCTGCCCTGGCTTCAAAATCCATTGAATGGTGCTGATCCCAAACTGACCAGAGGAAGTGAGACCAGAACAGCTGAGCAGCTGGAGGACTCCCCAGGCGCCCAGGGCTCTGTGAGGAGGGGCCCAGCTAGAGAAAGCAAAGGCGCTGGCTCTCCAGGCACACTGTGGGCAAGAGGGCACGGGCAGCTCTGAACTGGCCACCAGCTGGTACCAGCAGCACCCCCAGCCCCTCAATCCAGCCTCACACACATTGACACAACAGCAGAGACAGCAGCACAGGTACCCCACCGCTGCAGAGGGCACAGAAGCCTTGTTAGGTTTCCAAGTGTTCCATCACCAAGCCAGCATTGCCAAACTATACAGCTGAGACAAGGGCTGGGACAGGAGCAAGGCCACCTGCCCCTGTGGGCCAGGCACCCCTGGGGGGCTGCACAGCAGCTCCAGGCTGGCAGCCCCTGCTCTGGGGTGACTCAGCAGCACATGCAACCAGCGAGCCCTCCTCTCCATGGCTGGCGCTGGCCCTGGCCTGAGTGGGTAGCACTTCCCCAAGCCAAGCTCCTGCCACAATGTGGAAGTGGGACATGAGTCCCAGCACGTCAGCAGGGACCCCAGTGCAATCACAACCTGCCAGGGGCCAGAAGCCAGCCCAGGGCAGGCAGGAGCAAGGTTTCATCCACCAGGAAGAAGGGAGAGGAAGAGTGTAAGGGAACAGGACTACTTCAGCCATTCCCAGATCCCATGGAGGAGCCGCTTCCCTTGAGCAGACAGGAAGGCAATCCCCTCACCCCAAGGAAACCAAGGATATGAGCCCACAGGAGGCTTGTCGGGAGCTCTGGCAGCACAGACCCCTGTGCTCTGTGGAGACAGTCCAGTAGAGCAAGCCCCAGCCAGCCAGGGACAGCATGGGAGCGGAACCGGCCTCCAGATAGACCTGTGCCTGGAGCAGCACTGGCAGCAAAAACAGGTCTGCCTGGTGCCACCAGCACGGCAGAGGGAGCCGGGCCAGCCCAGAGGCGCAGACAGCAGTTGGGGTAACCAGGGCTGGGGCAGCACATCCCAGCTGGGATAGCTCAGGCCCCAGCAGCCCAGAGGGAAGCAGACACAAGAGACAAGTTTTTTCCCCAATGCCCTTACTCCCTGCCCGCAACAGCAGCACACTGCACTCCCTCCCATGCCAGCAGCAGGGAGGTTTCAGTGACCCTGTGCAGCAAGACACAGAAACCAGGCACACACCGCATTCGCTGGCAGCAGTGCAGCCCAGGGAAACTGCTAGGTGACATGGCCAGGAGTACACGGGCTTTGGCTCCTCGCACACATCCTCCACTAGCCCTCACTGGGGTCAGGTGCCCTACAGCCAGGCAGCCTCCACCCTGCCCCCCCCAGGCAGCCCATCCAGCCACCCACCCCAGCAACACCACATCTCATATTGGGCAACGGGAGGGAGCAGAAGGGCTGCAGCAGGAGGAAGTGTGTATTGCCCCACAGCCCGCCAACTCAGCTGGGACCTGCCTGCCACAGCTCCCAGGAGCCAGGCTCCACCTGGGACAGGAAAAGTAGGGCACACTAGAGACCAGCAAGCCTAGTCCTGCTTCCTAGGAAGCACCCCAGCACACACGTGGTGGGGGAGTCATGGGAAGCAGCAACAGCTCAAGTAGTTGGGTGGGTGCTGCAGGTCACAAGACAAGCTGCCCTGTGCTGTGTGCACATCCAGCCAGTGGCGTGGAGATGGCTGCCACACAGCTGACCAGATCTATAGGGTACCAGCTATACACTGAGGACTTTGCCTCAACTGTATTGGCTGCACAGCCACAGAGGAGAGATCTGGCTTCAGTCTCACAGGCCAAAACCCAGTTCAGCTCTGAGTCGCAGCCCTAGGGGGCTGGAGTCACCACAGTCAGGAGATGCTGACCGCAGTCAGGAGATGCTGATGTACAGGCCTGGGGGTAAGGGTGACCCTTCCTCTCCGGGCAGGAGTGCCACAGAAGAAGCTTTAGCAGCGCTTGGACACAGCTGCCCCCTGCTCTTGCTGCTGGTCCCACTGCCCTTCTCCCCGGGGAAGCCCAGGGCGGCTCCCACCGCTCCTACCAGCCCCCCAAGGCCAGCCACCCGGGCCAGCACCGCCAGTTTCCCCGGCAGCGCCCCCCTCCCGGCCAGCGCCGCTCAGCCCGCAGGCCTGGGGCAGCGGCCGGCCACTGCCGGGGCGGACACACGGGGCCGGGGCCGGCTCACCCCCTGCGGGTCCTTGACGAAGTAGCTGCCGCTGGAGCCCTGCGAGATGCGCTCGGGGAAGATGCCGCGCTCGCTGGCCAGCTCGGCCCGCCGCACCACCTCGGCGAACTCAGGGTCCTCGGGGAAGTCGTTACGCTCCCGCTGCGCCGCCGCCGCCGCCTGGGCCTGCGCCTGGGCCTGAGCCTGCGCCGGGCCTGCGCCGCAGCCGGGCCCCGCGCCCCGCGCTCCAGCAGCGGCTGCCGCTCGCGGTCGCGGCCGCCGGGGGAGCCGGGAGGGGAGGGCGGCGGGGGCGCGGCGGGCGGGAGAGCACGCACGGCCCCCCCCGGCAGCCCATAGTCGGGGGCCTGCGCCCGCTCCGGCGACACCAGCGGGCTCGTCTCGTCCATCGCGCCCGCCCGGCCCCGCCGCGCCGCCCGCGCCCGCTGCTTCCGCTGGCGTCACCGCGCCGCCCCGCCCCCCCCCCCCCTTCCCCCCCCCCCCCCCGGGCGTTGCCGTGGGGACCGCGCCCGCCGCGGGAGCGGCTGCGGCCTCGGTGCCGGGTGAGGCGGGGACGCCTCGCACCACTTGGCCGTGGGGGGAGGGGGCACGAGGAGGGTCCGCTGGCCCCACGCCCCCGCCGTGGGGTTGGCGCCGGTGCCACACACAAAGATGGCGGCAGGGCGGGGGCGCTGCCCCTCCGCCGACACGCTCGGGGAGGAGGGCGCCTTGCCCCACACAAAGATGGCGGGTGGCGAAGGCGTGCTGCGAAGCTGGCCAATGAACAACCGCATTGCTAGCGGTTGCTGTGGAGACAGCCAACGACGGGCGGGGATGGACGCTGGCGGCGTGGCACCGCCCGGCGGGGCGGGGGGCTGGCAAGGGAGGTGGCCGTGTCACCGCCCCTCGGCGGGACCCCCGTGGGGAGCGGTGCGGGCGGCGAGCGTGGAGCCAGGTGAGCGCGGGCCGCGGGTCCCTGCGCCGCCCGCGCTGCCCCCCCCGGGGGGCCACAGGTGCCCTGGTGGGGCGTGCGTGCACCGCCCGTGGGTGCATGGACCCGGTGGGGTGTGCATGCATCAGCCGTGGGTGCGTGCACGCGGCGGGCCGTGGATGCGTCAGCGTGGGTGCATGCACACAGCGGGGCGTGCGTGCACCAGCCGCGGGTGCAATCGCCACCTGTGGGCACACTACCCAGGCAGGGTGTGCATGCGTCCCCCGTGGGTGCGTGGTCGTGGGCTCAGAGTCGAGGCGTGCACGGCATCGCCCCTGCTTGCCGTGGCGCTGTGCATGCGGGCTCTGGCACGTGGGTGCCAGCGGGGGGACATCCAGCTGCGGGGCAGGGGGTTGCTCACGGAGCAAACGCCGCCCGTTCCCCAGATTAAGCCGCAGGCCCGGGCCGTGCTGGTGGTGGGAGCCCTCCCCTGCAGCTGGCACTAATGGCCCCGCGGCAGCACCCTCTCCTCCGCTGGAGGTGTCCCCAGAGGTGCTGGGCAGGCTGGGGAGCCAGCGCTGGGCTCCTGGTCTCTGCCGTCAGCAGAGAGCACTGTTCAGCCGCTGCTGGGCTTGGCCAAGGGCCATTTCTGCTCTGGACACAAAGCCCTTGCAAGTTCCCTGCGGTGCTCCCAGGCACTGCGGCTGCCCGGTTAGCGTGGCTTGGCACCCACCTCTCCAGGGGTGTGCAGCCCGGTGCCATCAGGGATACCCCCTTTTGAATTGGGGAGCCCCTTCCCGTCACAGGCACTGCCTGAGCTGCACCAGGAGCCACCGGAGAGGCAGCGCCCAGCCTGCCTGCAGGGCCAGTTCCATGCCGGTGCCGTCTCCTGGTGCTGTGCTGTGCAGGAGCGGCTCTGGGGGTGTCCAGTGCTCTGGGGGCTGCTTGCTGTCAGCAGGCAGGTTTGCAAACCCTGGGCAGCCAAGCAAGGCCCTGGAGCCCCAGGGTCCTCTCTCTGCTGTCCCTCTTAGGAGTAGCAGCTGCTCCATCCCTGGGAGGTAAGCTGCGTCTGCCCATCCTCCATGCTGGAGCTGGAAACCCCACAAACTCTGTGCTCCCTCCCCTGAAGAGCTGGCACCGAGCACAACCCAGCAAGCTTCTCCTCTCCAAATGCCTGCTTCTTCTCGGGGCTCCCCAAACAGAGCTGGGGGCGGCTCCTGGCCTGAGCCTGCCATGGTGCAGGACCCCCTTGGGTCCTGCTGGGGAGCCATGCCAGAGGCAGCCAGCTCCTGCCAGGCTCCTCTTACTGCGCTCACTTACGTTTCACGGGGCTGTGACCCCCGTGGGCTCACATCACCTCGAGCCCTGCAGTGGGGCAGGCAGCAACCCGAACCTGGCAGCTGGGGTTTCAGAGGCAGGGCAGGGTGGCCGAGTTCCCTGGGGTCACCTCCTCCCCTGTGGTCTGCCCCAGCAGAGCCATCCCCAGGGCAGACGTGTGCCTCTCCGTGAGCTGAGGGGACGCGGGCACTCTGGGTGAGCCGGGCTGTTCCCTCCACCCAGCAGCCACCCTCCACACCTCTCCCTGACAGCTCTTACCCTGTGCTGCTGGAACTGTCGCCATGACCCTCACCAAAGGCTCCTTCACCTACTCCAACGGGGAGGAGTACCGTGGCGAGTGGAAGGAAGGTGAGACAGGGTGGGAGGAGATGGTGCTGCCTGTGTTGGGGGCTGAGAAGCCCCCACGTCCCTGCCCCGCACCATGCTGGGGCAAGTCCTGCCTCCATTTGTCCAGCACGTCCCGTTTCTGCCCTCGCCTAGGTCGCAGGCATGGCGTCGGGCAGCTGACATTTGCCGATGGCACCGCTTACGTGGGGCACTTCGAGAACGGGCTCTTCCACGGCTGTGGTGTGCTCACCTTCCCCGACGGCTCCAGGTGAGCGTGCCACCCCCAGGTACATCCCCCCCGGGCATCCCCGCTTGCTGCGGGGAGCTGCTGCCTTAGGAGCTCCTCCTGCACAGGTATGAGGGGGAGTTTGTGCAGGGCAAATTCAACGGCGTCGGCGTCTTCACCCGCTGCGACAACATGACCTTTGAGGGCGAGTTCAAAGGCGGGCGCGTGTACGGCTTCGGTGAGTGCCCAGCGGAACGGTGCGGGCAGCCGCAGCCCCCTGTGGCCCCAGCTCAGCACATCCCTGTCTGGTGTTCCTTGCTCCATCCCTCCGTCCCCATTCCAGGTGGGTGCTGCTCCCTGCCCTGTCACTCTCGGCCCTTCCATCCCCTCCCCAGGTCTCCTGACCTTCCCTGATGGCTCCCATGGGGTGCCCCGCAATGAGGGCTTCTTCGAGAACAACAAGCTGCTGCGGCGGGAGAAGTGCCCGGCCATCATCCAGAGAGCCCAGGGTGCCTCCAAGTCTGCCCACAACCTGACAGCGTGACGGTGCTCCACTCCCCCCTTCCACTGCGGTGGGGACCCCCCCTACCAGGGGGGCCCCCCCCGGGGGTCTGCACCAAGCCCCCTTGCCGAACCCCTGCCAGCTGGGATGACAGGGCTCCCCACTCTCCACCCAAGTGCCCTGGGGCGGCCGCGGTGCCTTCTCTCTTTGGCTGTAGCCCTGGCACCTGCCAGAGCAGCCGGGGCCCAGCCCCTCTGCCCCCTTGGAAAGGCTGCAAATCACTGGGGCTGCCAGCCTGTCACAGGGGATGCAGTAGGGGTGTACGGGCTGGGGCTGGACCCCAACCCCACTGCCAGGGTGCCTTGGCTGTGGGCTGCTGGCTGGACCACGTGCCCACAGAGGGACAGCTCCTGGCCCACTTCGCTATCTTGGAAGGGGGCCCCCCATGGCCTGTGCCCTCAGCTCTGGGTGACCAGCATGCCCTGGGCCAAAGGATCCAGCCTGCTCTCGAGGTCAGCTGATGAGCTGTGTTCCCCTCATCCCTGTGCCAATCCAGCCCACCCACTGCCTTGGGGACATTTGCAAGCAGCATCCCTACCGAGAGGGACCGGGGACAGCCACCCTGGCCCATGTCTGCTGCACGCTGGGGGAGGGCAGGAGTGATGGCGAGCAAGGAGCAGGGTCAGCTGGAGCCCGGGATGAGGGCCACAAGCCGGGCTGCATGGGGTGCCAGGGCTGGAGCAGGGGGTGTGGGGAGGGCGGGCAGGGAAAGGGGCATGGCGAAGGGGCAGGCAGGGTGGGGAGGGGGCACACGGCTCCCCATCTTGCCCCCTGCACACATCCATATCCCCTGCTGTGTGCTCACCTTCACCCCCTGTGCGGTCTGGCTGGCCATGGCACGGGGGTCCCGGCAGCCCTTGTGGTGGGCTGCAGGGGCCGTGCCCGCCCTGCCGGGCTCTGTCCGCACCGGTCCCGTGCCTTGCTGTGACCCTGCCTTGTGCTGCTGCCTGCACGGGCCTCAGCTGAGTAAACCACGTTGCCAAATGCCCGGGGCCGTGTCCTTTTTGCCAGGAGTAGGGACAGGGTGGGGGGCTGCTTGCATGGGCAGGACTACAGACACGCAGCAGGGGCAGCAGGTTTATTCCCAGCTCACGTTGCAGGGATCCGTCCCTTCCCAGGTGGGGATGGCAGGACCCCGGGGGCTGGCAGGGATGAAAGGGTGGCCAGGGGCTACTGGGTGTCCCCCCCAACCCACTCTGCCCAGGGGGGCCTTGTCCAGCAGGACAGAGTAAGATGAGTGGCTTTCTCCTGGCCACATCCCAGTGTCCCCACCACGCGCTCAGCTCCCGGGGTCCCTGGCTCCTGTGCCTTCCTGGTGGGGGGGCAGGGGGGCCCCAACCCCGGAAGGCCCCAACCCCGGGGGGGGGGGGCCGGGGGGGACCCCCGTAGTAGCCAAACCACTCCATGGCCTTCTTCAGCCCTGGGATCCCGAACCGGCGGGTGACCTGTGGGAGGGAGAGCGCGGGGGCTTGCCTGCTGTGGGACAGGGCGGCACGCTCTGCAGACCCTGCTCCGGGCTCACCACAGCTCCTGCCCTCCCCCATGTGGGGCTGCAAGGCTGGGCAGGGTGTGGGGTGGCTGCAGCCCCCCGCCATGAAGTGCCCACCGTGGGGTGGGGGTGCAGAGCATGGCCATGCAGGGGAGCATCCCTGTGGCACGGCGGGCTCTTTGCAGCAGAAATGGGCCACCCCGCAGCAGGGTGGGGGGCCTGGGGAGGAGCAGCTCTTCCCCCCATCGCTGCCTATAAATAGCCAGCTCGGCTCCCGCGGCGGGTCAGGCAGGTGCCCGCTGCCCGTGGACAGGCTATTCCTGGCACGGCAGGGCTGGCATTTCCCACCCCACCGCCTCCAGCCCGGCTTGGCTCGCCAGCCAGGTGCTGTGCCATCCTGTGCCCCCTGGACCACTGCTCCGCCCCCTGCAGCCCCATGGACCCCCATCCTTTGCTGCCCCGATGCTCTGCCGTGGCCCGGCACCCCCACCCCTCAGCATCCTGGCGGATGCTGCCTGCTCACCGCCACGTTGGGCTCAATGAGCCGGTGCTGCAGGTCACGGGCCTCCTGCCAGCGGCCCTCGCGGCACAGGCGGTCCAGCTGGCACAGCGGGGCCCCTAGGACGTTGGCAAGGGCAACCCCCCCGCACCTGGGGACACCAGGGCACATTGGCAGCCGGCACAGCATGCCGTGCCCAGCCAGCATCTTCCAGGCATCGCCGCCCCTCGCCTGCCTCCCCCTGCCCAGCTGCCGGTCCCTGACGGTGCCCCCAGGGCAGCACCCTGTGCCCCCACCGAGCACGGGCAGCAGCACCTACCCACGGCGTAGCTCGCCAGCAGGAAGCTGGCTGATCCTGACAGCACCTGAAAATCCTCCTGCCGTGTCTTGTGGACCATCAGCCCCATGCGGGTGATCTGGGGAGAGACACTCTGTGCCCTGGGGCAGGCATCACCCTGTCCCCATGCCACAGGGCTCCTGCCACCACCCCCAGGGTCTGGGAAACAGCTGCAAGTCCCAGCTCCCCATTCCTAGCTTGTGGCTGGGTTTGGTGGCAGCCAGCCCTGCGAGAGCCCTGCCCCACTCACATCCCCGCCGCTGTCCTTGATCCCGAGGATGTTGGGGTGCTGAGCCAGGGTGAGGACAGCCTCCAGGGGCAGGCCAGGCCAGTGTTGGCAGGGAATAGAGCACCACGGGGAGGGGGCGGGGAGTGTTTGGGACATGCAGGATGTGCTCCCCATCCTGCTGCCCCAGCCGGGGCTGCCAGTGGATGCCAGGCACGGCTCACCTCCGTGTAGTGCTGAACCAGGGCAGCGCTGGTCATGGCCCCCCGGTAGTAGCAGGGTGTCACGACCAGCGCCACGTCGGCCCCTGCCTCTGCCATGCTGACCGTCAGCTCGATGGTGGCCTGGGTGGCTGGGGAGGGGGCAGACGGGTGAGGGGTGACCCAGGGGGGACACATGGCCCCCACGCTGCCCACGCAGGCACTCACATTCGCAGCCGGAGCCGGCCAGCAGCAGGCGGTCCCTGGGCAGAGCCCGGCGCACGCAGCTCACCACCTCCAGCCGCTCACGGGGTGCCAGGTAGGGGTACTCCCCATTGGAGCCCATCACCACCAGCCCTGAAACGCAAGCATGGGGAGGGCAGAGCTCAGGCACAGGAGCAGGGTGCCCACAGGTTGGCCATTCCTACCCTCTCTGCACCCCACTCTTGGGCAGGCACCAGGCACCCGGAGCAGCCCAATGCCCACATCCAGCAGCCCCTTTGGGCCAGGAGGCTCCCACAGGAGCCCCACAAAGCTCTGGACCCCCCCCCAAAGGGCACACATGGGTATGTGCTCCCCAGATGGCAGTGCCCACCTGCACCATGCTGAGCGCCAGTGGTGCCATCCCTTACCCAGGCACCCTCATGCGTGCCATGCATGCACCCCGTGGGCTGCACACACTGCCCACGACGCCGGCCCCCGGCCCCCCGGGCCCATTTTTGGCCCCAGCCAGGCTGAGCCACCCTGTCCCTGGCTGGGGCATGCAGACCCCTTCCTTGGGACCCTGCCAGCACCATGAGCACAGGCAGGCCGGCTCCAGCCTGGTGCTGCCAAGCTCTGCCACAGCATCCAGGGCTCCAGGATGCCAGGAGGGTTGGGTGTCCCCATCATCCTCTCTCCCTTCCTTGCCCCTGGGCACCCACACAGGGCTACGCAGCCCGCAGTGTGCCTTCTCCTGTCCCCATCCCCGCAGCCCTGGGCTCAGCCTGGTCAGGAGAGGGCTGCGACCCCCAGCCTCTTCCTGCAGCCCTCTCCTCCCATCCATCCATCCTGGGCAATCAACAGATACGCATCCCATGGCACTGAATCTGTGTGAGTGTGCATGGCTGTGCAGAGGGAAGGTGCAAGCCTGCAGCTACATGCAGAGGATGTGTGCAAGCCTGCATACGTGGAGTGTGCATGCAAGCATGCACCGGCGTGTGACAGGGGTGTGCAAGGACACACATATGTGTCTGGGCTGACTGGGCACTTGCCGTGCAAAGGGCCCCAGGTGGGTCACCCGAGGGGTTGCCAGCCCTGGAGCAAAGTCCGGCTGGAGGCTGAGCACCCTCGGGAAGCCAGCAGGCTGCCTGCACGCTGCCGCACAGCCCCTGTGTCGGGCAGGGATCTGGCAGGAGCCTGCACAGAGAGGGGCAGCGGGCAGCGCTTACCTCGGAAGGGGATGCTGGCATAGCGGCGCAGGTTCCCCTCCAGCTGGGCATAGTCCACCTCCTGTGTGGGTGAGAAGGGGGTGGCGAGGGGCGGGAAGATGCCCCCGAGGTCAAGTGTGTGCCCCGGTCCCGTGGGGGTGCTGAGCCCCCGGCGCTGCCTGGGGGCTGCCCACTGCAGAGCTGCCAGGGCTGGCCGGAGGGGCGAGGCAAGGCGGGTACTGAGCGCCATGGTGGCCGGGTGCTGCTGCTGGCCGTGCTGCCTGCCCCACCACGGGGCTGTTAATGTTTGATGGGGCACGTGAGGGACCTGCAACCCGGCTGGACAGACGACGTGGGGGGTGGTACCGGGTAAGCTCAGGATGTTCTCCTCCCCTCCAGGAGCTGGCTGCAGGAGCTCAGCACCCCTCCAAGTGAGGCCCGGCCGCCCCAGCTGCACTTTCCCTTCTGCTTGCCAGCCCTGGCAGCCATCCCTCTGCCACCTACCGGCCGGGCTGCAGAGCCGGGGAGGGACCGGGCATTGCAGGGCGTGCCGGAGCTGTGAGGAGCATTCGCCTGCTCTGGGTGTTGGTGTCTCCCGCAAATGGGCGAGTGGAAGCATTTCTGGGTAGGGAGCAATGAGCACTGCACGCAGCAGAAGTGACCCAGCCTGCAAAGGGGCTGCTGCATTCCCCCAGGGACGGCTCCAGCAGGGAATGCGGGAGCGGCAGGGGTATGACTGCTGCTCTCCAGCACAACCCCAGCCTCCAGCGCAGCGTGGACTTGGGTTGAGCTGCCCTCGATGTAGTTTTCCTCCCTGAGCTTGCCCAGGTGGGACTTTGAAGCACTGCAAGCAACCAGGGTATCCCGCAGTGAGGAGTCCTGCCCTTGAACCACTGGTGTCCTGGCCCCACGGTGTCACTGACACTAGAGTCCCTAGTATCCTAGCTGCCAGACAGCCCAGCTCCCTGGATAACCCGGCGCCTCCAGCCCCATTGCCCCCGGCGCAGGCTGCCCAGCCCCACAGGCCCCCGTCTGCTCTTTGTTGGCTTTTATTGACACAGACAAGTCTCAGCTGGGTCCTGCTCCTTGGAGCTGAGCCCAGTCCCTGGTCCCTGCCCAGCGCCGTCACGCAGGGACCTCCGTTTCCCCCTGCGGCTGCTCCTTGGTCTCCAGCGCCTGGCGCGTGTCCACTTGCCACTGCTGCACCAGGTCCGTGGGGGTCTTGCCAGCCTGCAAGAGGGGGCAGGGAGAGGCTGGGGCCAGCGTGGTGCAACATGGTGGGGTGGCAAATGGCCTCAGTGCTGGCCCCCCCGCTCACCTCGTTCTTGGCCATCATGTCGGCCCCATGCAGGATCAGCATTTTGATGATCTTGTAGCGGCTGAGCCGCGTGGCATCATGCAGCGCTGTGTCACCTTCCTGCGAGAGACACAACCTTGCTGGGGATTGTGGTCCAGCTTTGGGGACAGGGACGTCCTGCCTGTCACTAGCACAGCTCCCCAGCTCCCTGAACACCCCCCTACCCATTAGAAAAGGGGGATGGAGCCCACCCCAGCTGTGGATGCGGCTGCCAGCACCCCAGGGCAGGGATGCGTGTGCATCCGGACATGCCCCGCTGCGGGTTCTGGGAGACCCCGGAGGGGTCAGCCCAAGGTGGGGGCATCAGTGTTGCCCCCCCCAGCACTGGCTGCATGGCTGCAGCACTCACCCTGTCTGGGGAGTTGATATCCACCCCACTGTGGATGAGGTGCTCCACGATGTCAGGGTGCCCAGTCCGGGTGGCCACGTGGAGGGGAGTGCTGAGCAGCTTGAGGGGGGGAGGAGATGGACACCAGAGCAGATCAGCACCCACCCCTGATAACCCAACACAGGGCCAGCGCTGGTCCCGTGGCACATGCCAGTGCCCTTGGCACAGCCCCGCGCCCCCAGGCTCACCCCGCCCTGCACACCTTGTCCTTCAGGTTGAGGTCTGCCCCGCGGTCCTGCAGCAGCTTGACGGCATCCAGGTGCCCACCCCGGCAGGCCCAGTGCACGGCGGTGCAGTCCAGCTGGGTGCACAGAGCCATGTCACGGCAGGGGACACCCCCGCTCCATGTCCATCCCCCACCCCAGCCGGTCCCCGTGCCCAGGCTGAGCAGGCAGAACCCTGCCCACAGCCACCTCGGCAGTGGGGACAGCGCTGCCCCGTTGCAGGGACCCCAACCCTGCTGTTGCTCTAGCTGTGCTGTGCTGGGAGGCTCAGACCAGCATGGAGCCAGGGGCAGGATCCAGCCTCACCCGGTCCCTGAAGTCAACGGTGGCCCCAGTGTCCAGCAGCTTCTGCAGGATGTCCATGTGTCCCTCCAGCGAGGAGCGGTGCAGGGCCGTGCGGTGGAACTGGGGGGATGAGGCACCGCATTGGCAGACAGATCCATCACCCCCTGGCCCAGCCCGGCCATACCTCCAGCCCTATCCCAGGGCTCCCAGCCCTCGCCAACGAGCACAGCGGGGCATGGTGGCCAGGCACAGGCACAGGGTGGCTAGCAGCCATGGGGGACGCTACCTCATCACATGTGTCAGGGGGGCCACCATCTGCCAGAAACTTCTCAATGATGGGCATCTTGCCCTGCACAGCAGCTCTCAGGAAGGTCTCCGGCTCCACAGGACCCTCCTGGTATCAGGATAGGCTCAGGGCTATGGCATTGCAGGGGCACAGGAGAGGGGACAACACAGGGGGCCCCCTGCCCTGCTGCCCCAGGGAGGTCCCTGGCTGGCAGGGTGACCCAGGGGCTAGCCTGTGGGGGCTCCAACCCCTGTCCCAGCAGTCCCCTTCCCGCACCCCAGGACCCCCCCACGTACTCTCCAGGGGCTCAGGCGGGGGGGGGGCTCGGGGGTGGCTGCCCGCTCCTCCCGGCGCTGCCGGCGCTGCTTGCGGAGCTCAATGAGGCGCTGGATGCTCCCCACATCGATGATCTCCCGCCTCAGGTCCACTGAGCTCTTCCGCACTCGCTCCTGGCCCTGGGGGGGACACACAGCATCCCGTTTGCCTTCTCTGCACCCAGCCACCCCCCAGGCCCCCCAGGCCCCCCACGCCTGAACCCCCCTCACCTTGACGGCCTCGAGGCCCCGGTTCCTGGGGCCACGGCGTTTTCTTCCTCCAGCTCGGGCGTGCTCATCCGCTCCACAGCCGGTGGCTCCCGCACACCATCCTCTTTGAGTCGCTGCACGGGCACGGGGGGGCTGCATGGTCCCGGCCAGGCACAGACCAGCCCCACCACCTCTGTCCCCAGTCTGCCGGTGGCGGTGGCTCTGGGCACAGCTCACAGCTTGCTGCTGAGGTCTCTGCGATGCCTGGCAGCCCTCGGGCTCGCGCTGGCCCCGCTCAGCAAGCTGGGGACCTGCCTGCTGCTCAGCAAGAGCTCCTGGATTTGGAACCTGATGCCCCTGAGAACCCTTGGCTACCTTGCTGCATCCCCTGGGATGGCAGGGTCAGTGCCAGCCACCTCGCGCCTGGGGCCCTAAGGACGGGCACGGCACACAGCAGGTCCCTGCCACATCCCCCTGCCCTATGGACCCACCTTCTCCTCCTCCTCCTCCTCCGCCAACTTCTGCTCAATGAGCTCCTTGGCCCTTTCCACATCCAGCTCCATGTCTGCCTGCGATGCACAGCCCTGTGCAGGATGCCGCCTCTCCTCCTTGCCTCCACGGGTAGGGAGCGCCTGGCCCTGGCTCCCGGTGCTGCCGGCAGCTCCGCTGGCCGCGGGGCTTTATGCCGCCAGTCCCTCCGTTCCATGGCCCAAGGGCACCGACAGCTGTGACTGTTCCACATGACTGGGGCAGCTTTGCCATGAGCTCACCCTCCTGCTTTCTGGTGGCCCTGACTCACCTCCCCAGCCCCACACCCTCTTAAAGAGATTTACTGCCCCTGCCCCCCCCCCAGGCTGCCTGGGACCCCCATGCTGGGTGCAGGAGTTGGGGCACGCACAGCCCGCAGGCAGCTGGTTCAGAGAGGTTTGGCGGAGTGGGTACATGGTCTGGGGTCACCCTGTCGGTCCTGCGCCTGTGCCACCCACCCTGGGCAGCCAGGATGCTCCCCATGGCTCCCATCACCCCATCTCCATGCAACCAGATGCTGCAGCACCCACTGCAGCACCCAAGGCTCCCTGGCACCCGGGGGCGGGGGTTGCTGCCCACCCCAAAGGCGGGCGATGGGGCCCCCCAAACCTCTCAGCCAGCAGCAGGCAGCACATGATGCCAGAAGTCGCGGCCCCTCCGTGCTGCTTTGGAGGGTGATCTCAGGTACGGAGCATCCCAAGCAGCCTTGCCAGGGTCCCGGTGGCTGCCTGGCCTCCCCTGCCACGCATGGGCAGCCTGGCAGCGGGACCGGCCGGCAGAGCTGGCAGCTATTCCTGGCAACGAGGACATTGTTCAGTCTCCCTGGGCTTTGCTCTCCCCCGATGAGGCCGGCACGCCCTGTGCCGGAACAGTTAATGCGCGGGCACCAGCCCCCGGCAGAGGACCTGGGGGAAGGACAGATAGGGACACGTCACTGTCACCCTCCTGGGCAGTTCCCAGAGCCACCCTTGGGTGCCCTGTCCCATGGGCACCCCAGCCTCCGGCTGCAGAAAGGCACCGTTTTCACTGTGACAGGTGATGGTGGCCACAAAGGTGGTCCCAGGACCATCCCCCTCCGTGGACTGTCCTGCCTCGCCCCAGGGCAGACACAGGCTGAAACCTCTGGAGGGGAACACTGGGAAAAGTGAGGTGGTGGCCCCACACTGGTAAGCAGTGAGGATGGCAATGGGACGATGACAGCAGTCTAGGGAAGGGTCTGGGCAGAGCCGAGGCTAGTGGGACAGGGTTGGGGTGGCACCAGGGAGCAGAGCTGGGGCACCCAGGCTCTCCCTGGCCACGCTGTGTCCATCCTGACACGGGAGCGAACATCGGACAGGCACAGAGATCTCCCATGGCTGTGGGTGACAATGTCGTCCGTGTCTGTCATGTTCCCCCTTCCCCCCCCAGCAGCCCTAAGAAGGATGAAAAGGCTTTATTTGATAAATACAGACTATGTACAGAGGGGAGACATCTCCACCCAGCCCAGCACCTCGGGGCCTCCTGGCCAGGGGGAACCAGAGCCCAGTGGGTCACAGTCTCCCCCCGCCAGCACAGCCCAGCAGCAGGGCCCTGGCCACGCTGACCACCCCAGAGACATTTGGTCTCGAACCTCCTGCAGCAAATGCGGCACTTGCCCGTGTCCCCAGCCAAGAGGGGCCACTGTGGTAGCACAGCCCCCTGCAGACCTTCCTGGGGGATCACCCAGCTGGGGGGCAGCCTCGGGGGGGAGCACGGGCTGCCCTGGCTCCAGCAGGGATGGGACATGGCACAAGGCATCCCCACTGCCTGCCAGCCCCCTGCCCTCTCCCCGCAACCAGTGCGGGGGCGGCTCAGTTCCTGGGTGGCAGGGGCTCGTTGATGATCACTTGCACAACAAAATCCTTCTGGATCTTGGTCTCCTGCAGCCGTGTGCGGTCGGTGAGCAGCTTGCCTGAGAAGAACCAGCGCTGCCAGGCCAGGTCGATGCCCTCCTGTGCCTGCAGCTGCTTCTTCAGCTGCCCGATGGTGTCGCCCATGCTGGCGCTGAGCCGCAGGTCCTTGCCGGTGGAGAGCCGCACCTTGAGGGTGAACTCCCGCCGGGCATTGGGCAGGGGCTCGGCTGGATCCACTGCCTCTTCCTCGCTCCGCTCCAGGATCAGGTTGACGGGAGGTGCCAGGCAGTAGACAGGCAGCTGGTACCGGTTGCCCAGCTCATCGTAGCACTCAGTCAGGGACCCTGGGGAGAACAGGGTGAGATGCTGTGGGTAGGCATCCCCATGGACCCCCCCAAATGGGCGTGGGGCCAACACAGGCAGCGAGGCAGAGCCCATCTTGCCCACCCTGGCTGAGCTGAGCTGCATGGATGGCAGCTGGGAACGCCTCTCCTCTCCAACCTGGGACCCCGATGTGCTTGGACAGGGACACTCAGCACCCACCCCACCCACACCCCTGGTGCCATCCCTCACCGTGGGGCAGGGTGATACTGGCTCCATCAAGGATGGCCTGGGCCAGGCTGTGGTCGTTGGCCTCCACGGCATAGGCAGCTGCCTTCAGGGCGTCCCAGATCTCCTTGCGGCCCTCAAAGGCAGGTGCTGTGTCCCAAAACTCATCCCGCTTGCTGCGCAGCTGCCCATCTGTCATGGGGTAGTCACTCTTCCACTTGGGACGCTCCTTCTTCAGGGGCTCATTGCGGCCTGGGGAGGGGGGGATGCTCAGCCAAAGGATGGGGGTCCCCCTTGGGCCCTGAGCCTCCCACCTCCCCATAGGTTCCTGGGGACACCTCGCACCATCCATAGTGGTGCCTGAGGGACCGCCTGCCCAGCACAGGACTGTCCCCCAACGCAGCCAGGAGGAACTTGGCTAAAGCTAGCCCTACCCAAGGTCCTGCTGGCGCCGTAGCAGCTGACCCCCCAGGTGACATCCTTTGCCCCCAGGAGGAACAAAGGCTCTTGCCCCCATGCTAGGGGGACCAACCCCTGCCCTGCAGGGTGGCCATGGGGCCTCAGGGCCCTTCGAGGCAGAGCAGTATTTATAGCTTGGGGAATTAGCCAGGAAATAAGCCGGTGAGTTGGAGCGGGAAGGAGATTACAGGGGCTGAGCCACAGCCCTGGCAGTGGGGGGCAGGACTTCTCCATCCTCTCTGCATGCCCCAGGGTGGCAGGGACCAGCTCCGGGCAAGACATCGGGTACACAGAGTCCAGGGCATTGGGGACAGAGGGCATCACCAGGGCAGGGGACTGCCAGCCTGCAGCAGCCCCAGCAATGGGCTGAACTGAGCAGGGTCTCCATGAAACAGCCCCCAACCACATCCCCTGGGATGCCCAGCAGCCAACACTGCCCAGGGGACAGTGGCAGGGGGTCTGGGACACCTCCCGTGCCAGCCCCACTCCCCCCTGCCCTCCCTGCACCAGGCTGTGGCCCCGTGGGAACAGCCCCATCCCGTCGGCCCCATGGCCAGGCCAGAAGCGTGGGGCAGGAAGGAGCTGTTGTCACTCCCAGCTGAGCAGGGGACAATGAGTGACAAAAGCTCCTTCCTGCCTCCCCTCTCCCTGGGGCAGCCAGCCGGCACCCTTCCTGTGGGGACGGGACACAGGGGGATGTGGAGCCCCAGCCGGGCAGGAAGGATGCCTGTGCCCGCACAGCGACCTGCCAGGCAAGGCGATGCCACACACCCCAGCTGCTGGGGACAGCCACCACTGCCAGCTGCAGACTGAGCCATGTCCCCCAGGCTGCTTTTCCTGGGCAAGCGTGCAGTGATACAAGGCACCAAATGACCTTTTGGGTTGGTTTTTTGTTCTGTTTTTTTTGTTTTATTTTGTTTTTACCAGTCCTCTCCCACCCAGTCCACGACCACTGGGGACAGCGCAGCACCTGCTTTCCCATCGAGCACCCAGCCCAGAGCTGGGCACAACACATGGCACCCACCCCTGGAGTCCCCATGGGGCACAGAAGCTCAGCTACCCCAGGGCTGCATGCTCCTGCCTGCACCCGCATCCCCAGAGGAGCGAGGGCAGCCATCTGCAGCCAGCGCTGCCGATTCAGCAGTCACGGTGCCGGGCAGGAGGGATTTGCAGCACCGCAGGACAGACCAAGGTCGGAGGCAACACCTGCCCCAGGAGGGTGGCGGAGCAGCGGTCACAGCCAGCCTGAAGGACATGGCCAGGACCACTCCACACTGCTGCCGCCACTGGGCTGGGGTACACGTCCTAATAGCTGGGACTGTTATGCACGGCAGGACTCCTGGCTGGCAGCATCCGACTGGCTTCGCTCACGGCAAAGGGAAGAGGCTGGCCCAGGCGAGGCAGCAGGATCAGAGCCGAGGGCCTGGCTGTGATATGCCCTCATGGGCAGGCGTGCCCAGCAGCCTTGCCCAGGTAGGCAGGGGCTAACCCGTCATTTATTCTGCCCCAGCTGGGCCCCAACCTCCTGCCACTCTATTCCTGGCCCCTTATGCAACCCTCCGCCCCCCCGCCACGGCGCACCCCGGTGCCTCCTGCCCCGTGCCTGCAGCGCCTGGCCTGAGGCTCAGCACCCCCCCCCCCGGGCCCCCAGGCAGGAGGCTGTGCCCTCCCCTGCCTCAGGACTCGTTCCCTGCCCCCAGGGCTCGCTCCCTGCCCAGCCGGAGCCCCGGGGAGGGCCAGGCAGCCCCAGCCGGAGCCCCGGGGAGGGCCAGGCAGCCCCAGCCAGTGGGTCCTGGTGGCTGGCTCGGCCACGGAGATGCCAGCCAGATGGCACATGACACCACTTCCAGCGGTGCTGGCTGGTCCCCTCCTGGGCTGGGCAGGGTTGGGATGCTGCGTGCCACCGGCATCCCCTGCTCCTCCTGCTGCGGCAAGCTGGCCACCCCACTGACAATGCTGTCACCTCCTGTGGGGAGCCCTGGCAGGACCCCTCTGCAGGGGGTCGCAGCAAGCCCCAGGCAGGGCAGGAAGGCTGCCTAGGGGGCCCCCACGGTAGCAGAGGAGGGCAGGCAGAGCAACCCTCCCCACCAACGGCAGGTCCTTGCATGCTGGGACCTGCCAGCCCAGGGCAGTGTCCCCGTACTGCGGGTGAGGGCAGCTGCAGCCTTGCTTCACCCTCTGCCACCTCCCGAGCAGCTCCTGTGGGCTGGTGGCACCGCACAAGCGAGGGCAGGAGCCAGCCTGGGCACCCTGGCACTGGGGATGGCCCTGCTCCCCCGGGAAGGGGGACACTGCAAGAAAGCAGCAGCAGCTGCCAGGGGCACAGGAGGGGACCGTGACTCACCCCAGGAGAGCCTGGCAGGGAGGGAGTAGTGGCGATGGAGACACCAGCTCTCCAGCTGTTCCCTGGCACAGGAGGGGAGCACACAGATCCAGATGTCAGGATCCGACCCTCCCAGCCACCGCAGCCCTGAGTTAAGAGGAAACAGTCCCACACCCCCACTGAGCTGAGCGAACAGTTGGCCGGGGACCACAGGAAGAAGGCACCTGCACCCCCGGGGGCCAGAGCATTCCAGGGTGGGGGGCCGTGGCCCCAGGGGGAGCAGGGCTGTGAGCTCCACGGGGGGCCACCACCCTAACCCCAGCCAGTGGGGCCTCCCCGGGGTGGGCTGGCACACCTGGAGCCCGCAGGGTTGTGGCAGGGGGCACAGCTGGACTCGGTGGCCACAGCACCCTGCACGCATTGCGGGAGCGGCAGGCACCATCCCACGGGAAAGCCTCCAGCCTGCACCCCAGCTGCGGGCGAGGGCTGGGGTGCCCGGTTCCCGGGCACCCGCTTCCTGCTCCTCCTCTCCCGCCGCCTACCACCGCTTCGCCATAAACACGGTAATTACCGGCTGCAATTGCACCGGCCGGGAGGAAGGCAGGCGTGATTCACCCCTCCGCCGGCCGGTAGCCATGCCCATCCCCGCGGCCTCCGGGGCAGCGTCCCGGGGAGTTGCCTCATGGTACCGGGGTATTCGGCTGCCAGTAAACTCCGAGGAGCCGCGGGGCTGCACCGGCCCCCCCCGCGCCGCCACAGCTCTCCGGACCCGGGCGGCCGCGCTCCCGGCACCTCCCGAAACCCTGGGAGAGCGGGGCCGGGGCTGTGCCCGTCGCAGCGCCCCGGTGCTCGGGCGGCTCTGACCCGGGCAGGCAGGAGTTCACAGGACGCATCGTGCCGGGGGACCCCCCCACCGGTACCGCTGAGCCCAAACCGGGGCCACCCTGCAGCACCCCCGGGACACCCCCCCCCCAGTCAGCAGCCGGGAGGGGCCGGGGCCGGGCAGAACGCACCATGCACCCCAGCCCTGACCCTGCAACCCCCCCGGGGGCCTGCCGGGGCCGCGCACCCGGACCGGGACACCCGGACCCCCAAGGGTACGGACCGGCCCCCGCGGGGGCGCACAGGACAGCTCCCCCCCCCGCGCCCACGGACCGTGCCTCTCTGGTGCCCACGCTCCCCCCGCGCCCGCCACCCCCAGAGGCGCACGGGACCCCCCCGCTGCCCGCGATCCCGGGGGGGTGCCCAGGCGGGACGGCCCCGGCGGGCCCAGCCCCGCTCACCTGCTCGCTTGCGGGGGTTCCCGGCGGCGGGCCGCTCCCGGCGCTGCCGCCCCACGCAGCCGCCCATGGCGGGGCTCAGCGGCGGCGGCGCTCGGCATGGGGCCGGGCCGGCTCCACGCTACGCCCGACCGCGGGGCCCGGCGCCGTCCAGCCGCGCCGCCCGGCTCTGAGCGCCGGGGCCGCCCCGCCGCCGGAGACACCCCGCGCCGCGCCCCGCCCCCCCAGGTGCGCATGTGACCGCCCGCACCGCCCCCCGGGGGGGCGCGCGCCCCCGCGCCTGCGCGCGCGCCCCCCGGGAGGGCCGCTGCCCTGGGCGCGGGGGTCTGGCGGCGGCCGGGGCCGGGGCGGGGGCGCGGGCTGCGCCCGGGTTGGGGGCCGGGGGGGGGGGCGGGGGCCTGGGTGGGGGGGGGGGGGGCTCTAGGGGCCGGGCAGCGGCGGGTGTGGGTAGATGTGGGGCTGTTGGGAGCTGGGGTGAAGGCAGCGTCGCGGGGGTCTGTGGGGTGGGGTCGGGGTCTTGGAGGGCAGGTCTAGAGCGTGGGGTGGGATCGAAGGTATCGGGCTCTGGGCTGGCCTGGAGCAGGGAGTGGGGCTTTGGGGTGGGGGATATGGCGTGGCGTGTGCGAGCCGACATGAGCACGAGGGGTGGGTGGGAGCTGCTGTGGGTGGTACTGGGTGTGACTGGCCAGGGGGTGGCTGTGGCTGGGCGGCAGAGAAGGTGACAGTGGAAAGGGGCCTCCTGGCCTTGCTGAGATGCTGTGGGAGATGATTGATGCACTGGCTTCATTGGCCCCTGCTTCTGGGGCCCAGGCTCTGATTGTCCTCTCTGCGGTTTCTCCTCCTTTCCTAGCAGGGCCTGAGGCATTTGGTTTCTTTGCATAATTTGTCTTTCTGCTTGGAGCAGCGATTTGGTGACTTTATTACTTTAGGGAATTTGCAGCTTCAGGAACATGGCTTTTTAAGGATAAGGCAGCACATTTGTGTTTCTAGGCAGTGGCTTCAGCATGTTTTGGAAAGGATTTGAGAGAACAGAAAAGGACTATGTAGGCTGCTTTACATGCAGGGGCAGCTTATAGACCTTTCCCAAGACTGATGGATTGTGGACTGATCTGTGGTATCTTGGTGATGAGATGAGCTGGCAAAATGGGAAGATAACCTCGTGGTCCATGTAATGCAGAGTGAAGAAAATGCCAAGGAAATTTGGAGGAATTCACTAAACTATGTGACATTTAAGATGTTGCAAGAGAGTTGTACAAAGCCTCCAACATATTTGGACAGAGGGGGGAAGATAACCTTATAGCTACTGTTGTCATCTCTGGTCATGTTACAGAAGTGCCCGCAGAAAGCTTTATCTCTTTGAAGACGTACAAAGAGAAGAGCCGCCCCTGCCCAGCCCCATTCTCGTCAGCTGTACAGCACTTGTGACAAACCTACCTTGACAAGCGAGGGAGCCGGCAAGTGTCCTTTGGCCCCTCTGACCTTGTATAGAATCACGCATCAGAAAGTATTAATTGCATCACATATCCTTGAGCGAAAGGGGAGGTTTTCTCTAACCTTGTGGCCGTTGTGCAATTGTTGGAAGAAATGCGTTGAGCTTCTCCCGTGTGTTGCTGAGTACTAAATCGAGTGCAACTTGACAAGTGGAGGAAGGGCCTTGATGCTGTCCCAGGCAGCTCAGGCTGCCCAGGTCAGTGGGTGGCAGAAGGAGGCTGAAGTTGTTTTTATTAAAAGACTGGGGAGAGAAGGATACTGCTGTTACAGAAATCCATCGCACTCTCCCCTTGAATGCTGTGCTCGTGTTTTTGAGGGTGTGGGGCAGACGAGAATGGAAAGTGTGCAGGAGCAATTAATGTCTAGAAGCACACTGTGTGCAAGGTGGGAAGAGGTGTCAGGAAAGGCAGCAGATTGATTCCGAGTAACAATGCAGCAGCGTGCAAATGGCTTGCTTCTGTTTAGCCTCTCGGACTGCAAGAACACCAGAATAGGAAGGCAGCCCCTCCTGGTAAAGGGAGTGCTGGGATTCAAGGCGCATAATTAACCTTGGGAACTTGCTGCTGCCAGACGTGAAGGCAGAAGTTTCACGGGTTTGTGCTGCCGTGCTGATGAGGCACGTCCAATTATAGCTGTGCTTGCTTTTAAGCTGTGGCCAGCGCAGCTCTGCCTGCGAGCAGGAGGCAGCGCTTGCAGGTCACGCTGTCACTGCTGGCGTGGTCACTCCACACAAGGCAAAGCTTGGTCGCACCCCCAGGTCCCTGAGAACAGAGCGAGTTCCCTCGCCGTGGCTGAGCAAAGGGGCTGCTAACGGCGGGGAGTATCTATAGCTGATTGTGGTCTGATCGTGGCACTTCATCTCTTTCCTGTTGATTAGGAAACCAACAGCTTTGTGTAGATGCTGTTTTCGGTCTCTGAAAACACAGAGGCAGAGCGTTTGGCTGTGTTTGTCTCGGATCGTCTCCACAGTTGTTCAGAGGCATGAGGGCTTTTCGTGAGCTTGCAGGGCAGGATGTTGGGATGCTGGGTGTGAAGGGGATGTACGAGCTCTCCTGACAGCCCACTCTGCTTTGTGCTGGTGCACAGCACCCACTGTTGATCTTCTGCAGGAAATGTTGCCAGCACCTTATGACTGTCTCTCAAGGCACCTCCTGTTCAGTCTGTGCCTGTTGACTCTGAGACCTGCTGGGCTCCTCTTATTCCTCACTCCCCTTCTCTGTTCTGTCCCTCAGCCCAGGCTCCCTCTCCCTGCTGTGCCAAGCAGGATTGGAAGCTCTGTTTCTGGAGCTGGGGCTGCCTGCTGTCAGAAAACTGTCATCCCTTCTGCCATCCCCAGAGACACCTCTCTGATGGACAGCATGACTTAATGCTGGAATTAACAGCTTAGGAAAAGCCCCTAAATGCTTGCAAGAGCAGGAGACACTAGCTGAGACAAGGCCTGAGAAAGCCCCAGATGAAACCTTTAGGCTTCTGAGGGGATCGGTGCCCTGTCAGTTGTGTAGGCAAGACTTTAGCAGGGCAGAGGGATGAATAGGGCCCTCTGGAGTGCCCAAAAGTGCTTCTGGGCAAAGACAGTGAGGCTCAGTGACTGGAAGGTGCTTTTTTTTTTGTGGAGGAAAGCTGTTTTGTCCAGGTGGAGAGTGAGGAGTGGTGCTTGTTTCCTAGCAAAGTCCCTTGCCACCTGAGCTACAGGTTAGAGGGCTGCAGGTAAGGCAGTCCCTTGCTTCCCACCCCATGTCTGACCACAGGGCATGTACAGAGCTTTCCTACTGGGAAGGTGTCACGTTGGCAGTGGGTGGCGGGAGTGGAGAACCTGCCCTTCTGCCAAGGCTGTTGTAGGATGCAGCAGGTCCTTACCAAAGCCTCCCGAAGAGTGACTCTTCCCCCATTTGAGTTGCAAGAATATTGAGGTAGGAGCTGAGTGAGGCAACCTGGCGGGGCGTCTGAGTCAGAGCTGGAAATAGACTCCAGGATTCCCAACGCTTTGTCTTCCTCGGATCACAAAGCTGCCTTTCTCCTGCCCTCCATCTTGGATGGAGTTTGTGCAGGTCTTGCTCAGCATAGCATGGAGGTGGTGGAGCCAAGGTGGGAAGCTGGGTGATCGCTAGTGTCTGGGTTCTTTGCTTGGCTGGTTCTCCCTCCGGAAGCACCTGGGGAGCTGCCCTCTGTCTCCTCCTGGCTTGCTCACGTTAGAGAAGCAATTTTTGTCTCAGCGAAGTGGAGCACAGCAGGGCTGCTTCTTTCAGGCTGCGTTGGTCACGGATGCAGCCAGGCTGTGGGGAGAGGGTAGAGGTAAAGTGCAGACAAGTTCACCCCTTGCTGCCTGCTCTCAGCTCTGATCCAGCCAAGGCAGCTCTTGGTCCTAGACATGTTTGCAGGCAGGGCTGGAGGCAGCTCCACCAACTGAGTGCACATGGCTTCTTTGGTGTTTAGTGAGGTGCCAGCACCCGGTCAGCCTTTCCCGCTGGGGCCTTTCCCAGCATCTGTCTCCAGCACTGTGCCTGTCTGATGGTCTGGGAGTCTCTTTGGTTCACTCTTTTTACCTCCTCTCCCCAGGGGTGAAAGATGGAAGCTGGACTGTGCTGCAGCTTGTGGAAGCCCTGGGGTAAGTAAATCCTCATACATGTTCTACATCACTTAAGGGGCGATTCCCTCAAGGAGGGACAGTGAGAAGGAAAAGCATGAATTCTCATCCAGGATGAGCTAGCCTCAGTGCTGGTCAACACACCACAGCACACAGGCCTGCAAGGATGTTGTCTGCTCACAGCATGGGGCTCGAGCAGTGCTTTGTCCTCCCAGGACTTGGGAGCTGTTTGGGAAAGAGCAGGGCCGGAGCAGCTGTTGATGCTGGGCTCTCCCAGGACTGAGGAGAGTTGTTGTGGCAGGCAGCGAGCTGCAGGGCGCTTATCAGTTGGGAGTGTCGCCAGCAGGAGCTGCCTGAGCACACAGCTGCACATCACCACGTCACAAGTTGGCTGGCACTCAGCTTTTGCTTCTGTCTCCGAGTTGTCATGGCCTGGGACTTCGGGAGGCTCATTTCTCCCAAGCTGGGTGCTGGGTTTGCCTCACTGTAAGAGGCTTTGCCCTTTTTTGGCCCTAGTGATCTTGTGAGCCTGGGTTTCAGGTGCAGGGCATGGTGCAAGAGCAATTTCTTTGGTCTGACTTGAGAACTTGGATTTATTGCTGCGTGGCTCTGGGGCTGGGTACATGTATGCAGCATAGTCTGGGGAAGAGGATTCTGCTCCCACCCTGCTGTCAAGTCAGGCAGGACTGGGCCACCATCGCCCTCCCCAGAGAGCGGCACCTCTTGTTTTTGTAATGTGTCTGCTCAGGATGTGCTTCCTGCTTAGGTGTCCCTGCTCACACAAGCCTCTTGGGCTTTCTCCCCACTTGGGCTAGGTCTTGCCTGGAGAACACAGATCCTCGGACGCGAGGGCGAGGCATCCAGCTGCTGTCACAAGTCCTGCTCCAGTGTTACTCCCTGCTCCAGGAGAAGGAAGGTAGGGGCTGCTCTGGCCCTTCAGTGGCTGCCAGCAGGTTGGGCACAAAGCCCATGCCACTCAAGTGTCTGTCCTGCAGTTGGCAAAGGGATTGATTTAGCACTGTGACAACTTTGTACATGTCTCTCAAGAGTCAAAGTCCAAGGAGGGCATGGGGCCTCACGCTGCAGGCTTTTTGCCAACCTCACCACACAATTCGGGTCACTCCCTGAACACACCAAAGCCCTGGCACTGCAGCTGGTGCCCCCGGCAGTGTGTGGGTGTTGCACACCCAGGTGTGCTCAGCGCCACGTGGGATGCCTCAGGGACACATCTGCATGTCAAAATCCTTGGGTGATGATTCAGTGCAGGAAAACCATCCTTCACAAAGCCAGTCACACCACAGCCCTGCGGCCTGCCCAGGTTAACTCTGGGGGAACCCTGGGGCCTGGGGAGGAGTGGAGATCAGCGTAAGGATGCGAGTGAAGCAGAGGACCAGAGTGGGGAGAGGAAGATGCCCCATTTGAGGAGGCAAGGAGAAGGTTTGTCTGTGTTGAATGCCCCGTAGCAACTGCCTTGCAGCAGGGGAAGCCTGGAAGTGCTGCCAGACTTTGACTTGGACTGGGGGCCTTGCTGATGGGTAGCTGAACCTGTAGTGGCTGGCTGGCAAGGCAGGGTGGCCCAGCTAGTAAGTGAGGTGAAGGAAGGGAAGGATGGAAGTAAAAGGTGCTTAGTCCTTTACTTTTGGCTCTCTGTAAGTTTTGGACTGGTGTCAGGCAGGGCCAAGAGCAGCTGTGCAGAGGGAGTATGGACAGACTAGCTACTGGTGTAGCTGGAGTCGGGTGTGATGGCTGTGGTATGGGGACTGGGGTGCTCCGGAGGGCAGCTGGGGTGGGGAGGCCTGGCAGAGTCAGGGCAGCTGGGTGAGGGGAGCGAGTTGGGTTAGAGCCGAGTCACCAGGAGCTCTGGAGAAGGGCGGGCAGAGCCAGCTTCCCAGGAAGGCATGAGGCAGCTGCTGTGACACCCCCAGCTGGCCCCCTCTCCCTTCCTGTCCCTCCTCATGCAGTTAATTTCTCAAGTGCTGTGTCAGGCTGCCTCCTGGGGGGGGTGAGTTTCTGCAGCAGCTGTGGGCGCAGGATGCTGCTAGCCAGCTCTTCCAGTCTGCTTCCTGCTGCCACTCCCCAGGGCCGGGGTGTGCAGGCGCCCGTGGCCGTGACTCAGGAGTCCGGAACGTGTTGTGGAGCCAGCATGGGGAAGACAGAGCTCCTGCTGCAGCTCTGCGCCCCACCCCACGACATCCTCCAGCCTTGGCTGAGCAGGCGTCTGCCGCTTCACTGTTGGTGTCTGCACCCACGTTTGGGCCAGCACCTCTGCAGCGGCCAGGGGTGGGTGCTGCCCCGCTGTGGTCAGACGTGGGTTGCTCATGCGGGGAGGGCAAAGGCTTTTGAGCCAGGTGGGTGCACCCAACAGTGACAGTTAATCCCATTCACGAGTGCAATATATGTTTGCTGCTCATCTGGCAGCTGCTTTTGGCAGAGCTGGGGCTGATAACCCGTCAGCTGCATTTCCCGGGCCTAACATACGTTGATGTCTGTTTCTGACAGTGCTGCATCTGGTCCTGTTCTATGAGAATCGGCTGCAAGATCATCACCTAGTGATCCCCTCAGTGCTCCAGGGACTCCGAGCACTGGTGAGCTCTCCTGCCCCAGCCCACAGCACCAGGATGTGCTCCAGAGTGGAGCCAGGGAGGTGCAACACCTGGGTAGAGGTTGGAGTAGCATGTCGTGCAGGGCCTGAAGAGCTGTCAGCTCCTGCCCAGTGGCATTTCCCTCTTTCCTCAGTGTTCCTGCTGTGCCCCTTGCAGAGGGGTAGGAGAGGCTGCCTTGATTTCCTGCCGCATGCTGGTATTGGGGCAAGGATTCCCTGGCCACCCTGGGGAGCAGCGTAGGCGATAGGTGTCCTGTCCTGTGGGGGTGGTGAGCTCTCCCCAGGCTCGGACGGGATCCTGCAGGTGGCTGCTGTACAGAAGCAGGAGCTCTGTTTTGTGTCTGCCTTCATGATTTTCTCTTCATGCTTTTCTCTTTTCCTGTCCCCAGAGCATGTGTGAGGTGCTGTCCCCAGGGCTAGCAGTGTCTGTGCTCAAAGCTGTCTTCCAGGAGGTACACGTGCAGGTGAGCAGTCTGATTTCCCATCCTTCTGTCCCTGCTCTTCAGGTGTCTGGGGATGGCCTACCTGCCCTGAGGACTGAGTGCATTCTGTAGCAGTGCAGTGTAGCACATCCTTCAGCAGCAGTGCAGTGTTCCTGTGGAGCTTAGAGACAGCGTGTCTCACTGCAGAGCGAGAGGCAGACAACAGCTGAGGATCCTATTTGGTCCCTGTCCTCTCTTCTCTCAGCCCTGGGGGAGTTATTTCCTTTGCTCTGTTCTCTAGGCTGGGTTTAAGCGCCCTCAGCCCCCAAATTCTCCTATTTAAGATGATGCTGGCAGGGCCTTGGGCAGCAGGTGTGGCCCTGGTGTGACTGTGATGGTGCGTTGATGGACACAGTCACATTCAGGTGGCATTTCATAGGCATATGCACACTTTGCATGTGGTAAATGGGATTTGCATGCCAGGAAGCAGCAGCTGAGCTGCTGGGGGTCCTGCCCTCTTCTCAAGGGCATGTGCTGCCCTTGGGTGGTGGGTAGTGGTGCTGCTGTGTGCCCAGGCTTGTTTTGATTGCTCTGCTCCTCCCTTCAGTCCCTGCTGCAGCTGGACCGCCACACAGTCTACAGCATCATCACCAACTTCATGGGCACCAGGGAGGAAGGTGAGGGGGCAGGTGCAGAACCACTCTGGGGTTGTCCAGGCTGGGAAAATGGCTCACTTTTGCCTTCTCCAAGGGTTCTGGGGCTCTGCCTGGGGAGAGCTGGAAGGGCTGTGGGGCTGTGGAAGCCAGGCTGGTTTCATGCCATGTTGGTGAGGTCTGGTGTCCTGCACCTGCTCACGCTCCTTCTTTTTGCAGAGCTGAAGGGCCTGGGTGCCGACTTCACCTTCGGCTTTATCCAGGTGATGGACGGAGAGAAGGATCCCCGCAACCTGCTGGTGGCCTTCCAGATCGTGCATGATCTCATTACCAAGAACTATGCCCTGGGTGAGCCTGTGCCTGCCATGCAGAGCTGATTGGGGAACATGTTGCTTTTCTTTGAGCTGTTGGAGGGATGGCTGTTGGGTCTGACAAGGGCCCTGACATGCTTTAGGAGCTGCAGAGCCAGTCTGTCATGGGTGCTAGGCATAGCTGCCCAGCATCTCTGTTCACTCCCTCTCCTCTCCCTGCAGGTCCCTTTGTGGAGGAGCTGTTTGAAGTGACATCCTGCTACTTCCCCATTGATTTTACTCCAGTGAGTGAGTTTGTTCCGTGCCACAGCCTATTCCTTCTGGTGTTTTCTCAGGGGATTGTGTCCCCTGCAGGGAATGGGAGGAGGGGGTGGGCAAGAGTCTTGGCTGGGCAGCATTGAGCTGCGAGCTGTGGTACCCAGGCTGACAGGCTGCTGCCAGGCTGGGTGCAGTGACTGGCATCGCCGCTGCCTTGCTGGGGATGAGGGGATGCAGCCTCAGCTGATGGCTGGGTTGGGAGGTTTCCTCACTGGTGACCTGCTCGCTGTGCTTCCCTTCCAGCCCCCCAGTGACCCTCATGGCATCCAGAGAGAAGACTTAATCCTGAGCCTCCGGGCCGTACTGGCCTCCACACCCCAATTTGCTGAGGTAGGAAGCTCCTAGGGGGTTCTTGAGCACCTTGCTGTTCCCTGAGCACACACTGCATTTCATAGCACTGCAGCTCCCGCTGTCGCTCTGTGGGATGGGAACATCAGGGAGCAGGAGCCTGCGCTAGGGCAGCCCTGTCTCCTGCTGGGGCTGGGCATGGGGAGAGTGCTGATGGTGACACCTGGGAAGGGGCTGCCTGTTGCAGGCATCCCTCCCCTCCGCTCTCCTGCCAGAGGCTGAGCTTGCAGCCCTACAGGGCCATGGACAAGGTGGTGCAAAGGTGGGCTGAGTCTGAGTGCCTCTCTCTGCAGTTCCTGCTCCCTCTACTCATTGAGAAGATGGACTCAGACCTGCAAAGTGCCAAGCTTGACTCCCTGCAGACTCTGGTAAGGAGGGATCCCTTACTCCCTTCAGCCCACAGCTGGCCTGTGGCAGCAGCAGCCAGCCCCCTCTGAGCCTCTCTCCCTGCCAGCCAGAGCCTCTCCCTCGCAGAGCCACAATTTCCAGGATCTTAGTTTGGCCTGCATCACTCCTTCCTCTTTTTCTCTCCCTTGAGTGGTTTGTGCAGTTCAGCATGAGGCTTCCAGGATGGGCAGTGTCCATGCTGTGTTCTCCTGGTACTGCCTTCTCTCTGATGCTGTCTCCTGGCTCCCTCTTGCAGACTGCTTGCTGTGTCATCTACGGGCAGAAGGAGCTGCAGGAATTCCTTCCCAGCCTCTGGTCATCCCTGCGCAGGGAGGTGAGTATCAGAGGGCCCCTGACAAATGCTCCACCACAGCTGGGCTCCTGCTGAGCAGGAGTTCACAGCCAGGCCAGACGGGGCCCTGTGTCTCCCAGCAGCCCCCACCTTGGACAGCCCCAGCTGGGAAGCGGGAGGACAGGCCAGCCCTATCAGTGTGTCCCTGGGGCTTGGATGTGCCACACCACGTGTTTGAAGCATGTGGGAAGCGAGGGGGGAGCCTGAGCCCTTCAGCCTGCATTGGGAGCGTGAAACCTGCAGTTGGGGTCAGCACAGAGCTTAGCTCATCCCGCGGCCTCTCCTGCAGGTGTTCCAGACAGCAAGCGAGAAGGTCGAGGCGGAGTGCCTGGCCGCGCTGCACGCCCTCTCTGCCTGCCTCTCCCGCTCCGTGCTCAGCTCTGACACCGAGGACCTGCTGGATTCCTTCCTCGGCAGCATACTGCAAGGTAGCTAGCAGAGACCTACCCTGCCCTGAGCAGCCAGGCCTGCAGGCATCCTCCTAGCTAGAGATCTGTCCTGTTCTCTTTGAAGCTTCTTTCTTCTCTTTCTAGCTCTCACAGCCACTGTTGGTTTCTCCAAAGGAATTGGCTGCAGGAAGGGAGAAGGGGGCACAGTAGGAAATGCATATTGGATTGATTTGCTTTCCTCTCTGCTTTGGGGCATCCAAGGCTGTGCTGTGTGGTTGGAGCTCGGGGAAGCAGCTCTGTTTGGGAGGCTCAGAGCTGCACCCCAGCAACACATCCCAGCCCAGATATCAGCCGCATCCCCGCACGCGAGGCAGAGGAGCTCTGCCGGTGCAGCTGATGCCCAGCCTATCTCAGATTGCAGGCACCATCTGTGCGAGCCCGACATGAAGCTGGTGTGGCCAAGTGCCAAACTCCTGCAGGCAGCAGCGGGTGCCTCCCTTCGTGCCTACCATCGTGTCACCCGCAGCGTCCTGCCCCTGCTGCTGGAGCAGTACACCAAGCACCCGCAGGTGAGGGGCACCCCGGGCTCTGTGGTCACAGGCAGCACGGCTGAGTGCACCCGCTGGGTCTGCAGGGCTTGGTGGGAGCAGAGGGTCAGAGTGGGTGTCCTTCCTTGGCTGAGGGTGGGGACCCCGTGGGCACACTCTGGCCTCACAGCGCTGAGCTGAGGCATGGCTGTGTCCCAGAAGTGATGGTGATCTGGGTTATGCTTTTGTGTCCCTGCAGAGCAGCCAGAGGAGGACAATCTTGGAAATGCTGCTGGGCTTCCTGGAGTTGCAGCAGAAGTGGGGATATGTGGAAGAAGGTGAGGCTGGCTGGTCCCTCTGGAGGCACCGGTGTCACATGGGGCTGCTGGCTCTGACCTCACCTTCCTGTATGCTGATAGAGAAGGAAATGTCCCTGACCTGGGCGGCTGCATGTACAACCCCCTGCCATGTCCCAGGGACCCTGTGTGGTTGGGTGTCAACCGGCAGGGCCCCAGAAAGGGTCTGTCAGGTGCCGTGGTGGTGGTGGCTGTGTGGTGACAGCCAGATGCAGGCAGTGACTCCGTGCCTGTCTCTCCAGATGAGAGCACTCTGCTGTCGCTCCGAGCCCCGGTTTGCTCTGTGGTGTTCTCAGCGCTGACGGATCCCAGTGTGCAGCTGCAGCTGGTTGGGATCAGGGCACTGACTGTCCTGGGCTCCCTGCAAGGTTGGTGCCTCATTTCCCTTGGGAGGCAGAGGGAGGTGTCACCCTGTTCTGGGAGACACGGTGCCATTGGGCCGGAACCTGGCTGCCTGTTGCTGGGCACCTTGTACCTCTGGGGCTTGGCATGCTGCTGTGTTGCTGCTAGCCTGGACAAGGGGGAAGGACGCTGGCCAGAACACTGGCATCTGGCTGAGGGCAGGATTCCGCTACGGCTCTTGTTGCAGGCTTCCTGTCTCCCTCTGACCTGGAGTTGGTTGTGGATCACCTCATCCGTCTCGCTCTGCATGAAGAGGATTCCCAGAGCAGGTGAGGGGCAGGCTGGCGCCACTGCAGTCACCCATGCTCTGGGGAGAGGGACATATCTTGGCTTCACTGCAGAGAGGGGCTGTAGTCTGGGGGAAGGCACAGGCACTGTCTGAGCTAAAAGACCATGTAAGAGCAAAGGGATAAACCAGGTGATTTCTGGGCTGGAAATTAGAAGGTGTGGGCCAGTCAAAGTAGGGGGCTCTGCTCTGCCTGCCAGTAGGGTGAAAAAGGCAGATTGCTGAGAAATGGGTTTCTGGAGGCATCTTCTGGCCCAGATCGTTGCAGCTGGTGTATGAGCAGCCCAGGGTTTCCAGTTCTCACATCACCCTTCCTGCTCTCTTCCTCCCTGGCAGTGAAGCAGCAATGGAGGCAGCTGGATCTCTGGCCCCCATCTACCCAAAGGTTTTCTCTGGATGCATGGTACCCAGGCTTGAAGAGGAGCTGCGGTCAGGTAGGGCTGGCAGCCTTGGGAAAGGAGCGATGTCTGGTTCTGGGGCGAAGCCTGTCCCATCCCTGTTTGGCCCCTACCAGGCAGCAGGGCTGTGCCACACGGCGTAGGTCGGTGGTTCTTCTTCTTGGGGGATTCCCAGCACATGCACTGTGGTGCTGGCACAGGGAAGGCCATGCCTGGTGCTGGCACCCAGCCTGCATGGCCCTTGCAGTGAGGAGCTTCCCAGCCACAGCAGGCAGAGTGCCTCGGGCCTGGCACGGGCTAGTTCTGCTGTGCTGCTCCACCCCATCCACCCCGGCAGGGTGTGGGTCGCAAGTGCCCTTGGGTGAGGGGCACCTGCGGTCACCCCAACACCCCTCTGAGGTGTGTTTGCTCTTCAGAGTGGGAGGAGGAGAGCTCCTGTGACCACTGCTCCCTGCGGCAGCGCTGCCTGCAGGCCCTGGCAGCCGTCTCCATCCACACCAGCATCGTGAAGGAGACTGTCCCTGTCCTGCTGCAGCATCTCCGGAAGGTGCAGAAAGGTAAGGGGGCCCTCGACAGGAGCTCCACGGAGCATGTCTGGGCAGGAGCTGCCTCTGTTACCGGGGATGGCTGGGGGGTGGGGTGGGGGCCCCGGGCAGGGAGCGAGGCTGGGAATGCCCAGGACCTGGTCTCTGTGTGCCAGAGCCTGCACCGTGTGGCCTTGCAGTGCCAGCAGGATGCGGAGGGCTGCTGGTACTACCACCAGACAGTGGTGCCCTGCCTGCTGGCCATGGCTGTGCAGGCTGCCATGCAAGGTAGGTGTGGGGCTGGAGCGGGACAGGGGAGAGCAGGCGGTTCCCCGGGCTCTGGGCACTGCTGGGAGGCAGCAGGTCAGGGGCTGTGCCTGCCTCCCCCCCGGGCAGTGGGATCCAGCGTGGTCCTTTCCTCCCGCTGCCTGCAGAGAGCACCCACCCGCTGCTGAGCAAGGTGCTGCTGGAGGAGGAGGTGCTGGCTGCCATGGTCCCGGTCATCAGCGCTGCCACCACTCACCTGAGCCCTGAGTGAGTGACGCTGGGGCGGGACACCGGGCACTCCGTTGTGGGGAGGGGACAGGCTGCGTCCCCCCGCTGCTGTCGGTACAGGGAGACCCTGCGCCTCCTGGGAGGTAGCGGGAGCTCTCCAGTGACCCTCCCAGAGCAGCACATTGCAGTATCTCCTTTCTCCTAGGCTGGCTGCCCAGAGTGTCTCTCACATAGTGCCCCTCTTTCTGGACGGAGAGGTCTCCTTCCTGCCCCAGAACAGTTTTCCCTGCTCCTTCCAGCCCTTCGAGGTGTGTTGGGGTGCTTGGGGCTGGGGTGCTGGAACAGGGGCAGGGAATGAGGGTGTTGGCACAGGCTGGCAGCAAGGACTGCGATGACATGGGCACTGTTCACCTGCAGGACGGGGAGTGCTTGGAGGCACAGAGACGCCTGCTCGTCCTCCTCATGGCCTTTGTCTGCTCCTTGCCACGGAATGTAAGTTGTTGGGGAGCAGGGTGGAGAAGGGGCGCTGACCCAGTGCCCTTGCCCCGGTCCATAGCAAGCTCACGGGCAGAAGAAGGGAGCAGCCGCAGCTCCGGGCTGTAACATGCTCCGTGCCTCTTCCAGGTGGCGATTCCTCAGCAGGAACGGCTGCTCCGGGAGCTGCTGGCGCTGCTCCTGCAACTGCCCCTTCACAGCCACCACAGCCGCCAAGTGCTTTGCGGGGCTGGTGAACAAGCACCCGGCGGGTAAGGGGGCTTGGCAGGACCCTGTGGGTCTCTGCCCGCTGCTGGCAGGGGAATGGCTCAGCCTGTCCCTTCCGTGTCCCCAGGGCAGCAGCTGGATGAGATCCTGCAGTTTGCAGTGAACAGGATGGAGCCTGGTCTCGTGGAGGGGCCCCGCCGAATGCAGGCACTCACCCTGCTGCTCTGGGTAAGGCCTGCCCTGGATGTGGGAGGGGGGCAGAGCTGGGGGGGCCAGCCCGTGCTGACTCTGCTCTGCCTGCACAGGTGACCAAAGCCCTGGTGCTGCGCTACCACCCCCTGAGCTCCCGCCTGACAGACAAGGTAGGCAGCAGCGGGGCTGGGTGATGTCCAAGGAGCCTGCCCGCTCCCCCCGCGGCCGGCTGGGAACCCCCAGCAGCAGGGCGCCCTGTCTCAGGGCTCTCTCCCTCGCAGCTGCTGGGCCTGCTGGGCGACACAGAGCTGGGCCCTGCCGCGGCCGACGGCTTCTCCCTGCTGATGGCAGAGTCCCCGGACGTGCTGCACAAGGGCTGCCACGCCGACGTGCGCATCATGTTCTGCCAGCGCTTCTTCACCGACAACGTCCCCAAGCTGGTGCAGGGCTTCCATGGGGCTGGCCCCGGTGAGCGGCCACCCCCAGCCCGGCCTCACCACCCTGTGACCCCTTACCTGGGGGACCTGAGCCGGCATCCCCTCCTTCCCCTGGCTGCCTGTAACCATCTCTGCTCTCCGCAGACGTGAAGGCCAACTACCTGAAGGGCCTGTCCCATGTGCTCAACCACCTCCCCAAGCCCGTGCTGGTGACGGAGCTGCCCATGGTGAGAGCCAGCCCTGGCGGGGGGGAATTGTGGCAGCGGAGAGCGCACGGCTGGGAGCTGCTCACATCTCCTGTGTCCTCACCAACCACAGCTCCTTTCCCTCCTGCTTGAGGCTTTGTCCTGCTCGGACCGTGTGGTGCAGCTCTCCACGCTCAGCTGCCTCCAGCCGCTGCTGCTTGAAGCGCCCCAGATCATGAGCCTGCACGTTGACACACTGGTCACCAAGTTCCTCGGCCTCACCTCCAGCCCCACCATGGTGCGTGTGCCCCCTCCTTCCCCCCCACGCCCCTCTCCTCTGCCCCTGCCCTTTCCGCTGCCCTCACCCCTGTCTGTCTGTTCCAGGCTGTGCGCATTGCCGCCCTGCGCTGTGCCCATGCGCTTACCAGCCTGCCCACAACAGTGGTAAGTGCTCCTGCAGCAGCCTGCTGCCTGCTCCTGCAGGTAGAGGGGCAAAGGGGGGGTCCCAAACCTCCTCCGGGGGGGGGGGCGGGTGTGTGTGCAGCTGGCACCCAGAGCTCTCACTGAGCGCCCTCTCTCGCTTACAGCTGCTCCCATACAAGGCCCGAGTTATCCGGGCGCTGGCTAAGCCTTTGGATGATAAGAAGAGGCTGGTGCGGAAGGAGGCGGTGGCAGCACGGGGGGAATGGTGAGTGCGTGTGGCTGGAGCTGCTGGGGCGCTGGTGTGTTGGGAGGTGGCTGATGGCACCATCTCTGTCCCCACAGGTTCCTGCTGGGGAGCCCGGGCAGGTGAGTGCCCTGTGTCCCCTCCCTGTGCTGACTGACAAACTGACCAGGCCCCTGCTAGCCCGCTGCCACGGACCCTCTGAGCCCAGCATCTGCTGCCCCGAGCACTGGGGCTGGAGCCTGGGGGCCGGCAGACAGCCCCCCTCACTGCAGCACCTTCCCGGCACCTCCACCCTCTTCCTGGCGCCCGCCGGAGGGAAGGAGCTGTGCTGCTCATGGCTTGCCCAGCCTCTGCTGCAGCCAGGGACAGTGACGGACAGACTCACCACGTGTGGGTGGAGAGGGCAGGCCTGTGCACACGTGTACGCTGTGTGGCAACCTACGCGCCAGAGGAATAAATATATCTGTTTTGGTAATGCTGCCGGGGCCTCCATGCAGCCCACCCTGGGACTCCAGCACCCTTCCATCCCTTCAGTAGGCAAAGGTGCTACTGGTTACAGGCCCTTACTCCTCTTTCCACATTGGGGGATCACGGGGCTCCCTCTCCTCCCCTGCCCTCAGAAGTCTGCACCTCCCACCAGGGAAAAGAGCCAGGCTTCCTTAAAAAAAAAATATTTATTGGATGGTCTTAAAAAGGCTCTCTGGGGGATGCCTGGGGGCAGGGGTGCCACCCTCTGCATCCCACCCTGCCGGAGAGCCCAGTCGGGCCACGTGCTGGGCCGTACCTGTGCCAGCGAGGGCAGCACCTTCGGCCGGAGCGGGGAGCAGCAGCTCTGCCGCCCTCCCCCCGGGGCTGCCTGCAGCCCCTAAGGAGCCAAGAGAGCAGGCGTCCAGGCACCAACACTGTCCAAACAGTTTCCCGTGGCTTTGGCTCAGGTCAGTGATATGTGCCAGCACCTGCCTTGGGCCAAAGGGAGCTGTGGTGGCCGAGCGGGTCCCCTGTGTGCTCCCCTGCCTGCGGGGAGGGACATCTCAGATGGCCAGGAGCGGCGTGCGCTGCTGGGTCACGCAGGGAGGCAGGTCCCAGCTCAGTCCTGTCCCGTGGGGCCGGTGAGGAGAGGGCAGCAGGACACGGGTGAGCCAGTGCCTGCGGGGAGAGTAGTGAGGCCACAGCAAAACGCTGAAGTCTTGGTGCCTCTGGGCTCTGCAGAGCTGAGCCAGGGCTGGTGGCACCAGTGAGGGGTGCGAGCCTGCGTCCCTGAGCTGCCATGGTGGCTGAGCTCCTCAGCCAGGACTGTCTTGGGTTCCAGACCCTCTGGGTAGGGCTGAGGAGCCACAAGGCAGCTGATCATAGAATCATTTGGTTGGAAAAGACCTTTAAGATCATTGAGTCCAACCATACCTGCCCACCACTAAACCATGTCCCTAAGCACCTCATCCACCTGTCTTTTAAATACCTCCAGGGATGGGGACTCAACCACTTACCTGGGCAGCCCATTCCAGAGCCTGACAGCCCTTTTGGTGAAGACATTTTTCCTAGTGTCCAATCTAAACCTCCCCTGGCACACCCTGAGGCCATTTCCCCTTGTCCTATTGCCCGTTACTTGGGAGAAGAAACCGACCCCTACCTCACTACAGCCTCCTGCCAGGCAGTTGTAGAGGGTGATAAGGTCTCCCCTCAGCCTCCTCTTCTCCAGGCTGAACAACCCTGGTTCCCTCAGCCACGCCTCATGGGACTTGTGCTCCATCTTGTGCTCGATGCCCAGAGCAGCACACAGCATGGGATACTCACTGTCCTGCTCTGCCCCAGCTGCCCAAAGGAGACCCCCAGTGTCCCAGCACCCCCACACACCACTGAGCCACCCCCTTCCTGGGCAGGGGCTTTACCTTGGCACGTCCACACCCAGGAACACCTTCCAGTTATCCCAGCCACCGTAGCTGTAGGGGTTCCTGAAGACCTGCAGGCCAGGGAGACGCACATCACATCTAGCTCTGCCCCTGCCGGCCCTCCCGCTCCGGGGGCTGCGCTCACCTTCCCTTTCTTCTGCAGCCTCTGCCTCTCCTTCTTGTTGATGTGCCGCTCGATGCTAGTTTCCCCACGGGTGATGAGGGCAGCGTGCCACAGCGTGAGGGCACCCAGGGCCAATGCAACCGAGCTGGGGACAGTGAGGGACAGCGGGTTGCATGCAGCTGTTCCTCCCCTGGTACCACAGCTGGGGGGTGTGTGCTGAGGCTGCCTCCCCACACCCATGGCTGCGTAGGTGGGTGGGCTCATCTAATCCCTGTGACAGAGCTGACATCTCTCCTCCTCTGTGGCCTGAGAGCTGGCAGGGCAGGGACGCCTGAACTAGAGTAAGCCAGCCCAGCCCCGGGGAAGGTAGAGGGTGAGCAAGGTCATAGGGCCACATGCTGCTTCCACCAGCACCCTCGCTCCCAGCCCCGGGCCCCGTTACCTGCAGAGGACCCAGAGGTAGACCACGCTCTTGTGGAAAGCTCGCTGGCGGAAGGAGAAGGTGGGCGGCGGGGTCTGGTAGTATGTCTGAAAAAGGACCAGAGGGGGATGGGATTACTCAGGCTGCTTTACAGCTCGGTGCCAGACAGGGGGAACTGCTGCGCCCCACACCCATGCGGAGCTTGGACAGCTAGAAAGGACCATGGCTGGAACCAACACAACAGCCAGGGTGATGGGGAGGCAGCCTGAGACAGCCACGAGACAGACAGACAGACACATCCGAGGGCTGGCACATGGGTGAGAAGCAGTGGGCTGGAGATAACGGGGCAGGGAGCAGCCATGGTCAGGACACCGCACCACACCCAATCTTGGGACAAGTTGGCAGGAGAGCAGGGCCTGAGCAGCACATGCCAAGCAGCTGCCACCAGCTAAAGCCCCTGGAAGCTGGGTGCACAGGGAAGCAGACCCCCAGCTGCTGGAGGCAGTGCCCCTAGCAGAGCTGCCTGGCCAGCCCCAGCTCTCCAACACACGAGACAAGCATGGGGGCTGGTTCTGGCTGTGGGGTGCTCCTTGAGAGCAGGGCCCCGAGTGGGACCCAGCCTGCAGGGCAGCTCTGCTCCACACTGCCTGGAGCAGCTGGGGGGCAGGGATGTCCCACCTGGTTGGCAGCCACCTGCAGTCTCTCCTTCTCAAGCAGTTTCATTCTCTAGGGGGATGGAAAACAGGGCACCAGTTAGGTGTCTCAGAGGAGGGGGCCCTTCCCCCTCACCCCCCGCAGGGCCAGGGCAGCTGGGAGCCTCAAAGGAGGAGGGAGAGGGGAAGCAAAGTCACTACAAGGCCAGGGCTGGCCCAGCCTTGTTCTGCAAGCTCAGCCCGGGCAGCCCAGGCAGCCTCGGTGCACGGCAGGGTGAGGGCCGGGGCCTGCCTGCTCACCTCGATGGCGGCGTAGGCGTCCCGGAACATCTCCCAGCTGCTGATGCTGCAGTAGATGCAGCCCATGGTCATGAACAGGCAGAAGGAGAAGAAGTAGCGGTGGTTGTAGTGTCCCACACAGTTGTTTAGCCAGGCTGCCTCTGGGGTTAAAGGTGTGTAACTGTGACAAGTTATGGGCCCAAACCCACCCTGGGGTCCAGCGTGGTTCTCCTGGGCCCAGCCGCCAGCACCCTTCCCTTGCTGGCTGACTCAGGAGGAGTGGGGCAGGGAGAAAAGAGGGAAGCAGGGCTGGCTCCCCTGGGAGAGTGCCACGGGTTAGTACTGCAGAAGGATACGGCAGTGGTGGTCCATCTTCAGCACGCACCTGGGAGAGAGGAGAGCAGTGCCAGCATCAGTGCCAGTGCAAGCACGGTTCTGGGCTAGAGACAAGGCAAGAAGCCAGTAGAGCAGAGGGGAAGGGGCCCCGGTCTCGCAGCATGGCAGGGGCCAAGGAAAGGGGTCCCGGAGGCTGCCCTGAGTGCTGCGGTGGGCAGAGGGAGAGAGGAGCCCTACCTGTTGCAGATGCTGCAGTGGTGGGTGCGAGCCGGCTTGGGGGCAATGCATTTCCTGCAGATGGAGACGCCGGTGAGATCGTCCTTGGCCTGCGCACAGGTCAGAAGGGATTTGTGCACCTGAGCCCTTCACCCATCCCCTGCTCCCCATGCTCCTCCTCTCCCCTGTGACTCCCCTGCCTCCCCTCCCCACACTGCCCAGCCTAGGTGCCCCGATCCAGAGGCCTCCTGCAATGAGGCCCCCAGTACCCAGCTGGGAGAGGCTGTGCTGCCAGTCAAGTATCACCTGCGGTGGGTGCCCGGGTGAGGTGGTGATGGCCATGTAGTAGTGGAAGACGATCATGATGAGGTTCCAGTGTCCATAGGCGAGGTGCCAGCAGATCCAGGCAGGCGTGTAGGTCTGGAGGATGAGGGGCAGCAGGCAAATGTACACGATGGCCACGATGGAGCTCGTCAGCCCGATCACCAGTGCCACAAACACCTATGGGAAATGGGCCTGAGTTACCAGAGTGGGCAGCGCCTGCCCCTCACTGCCAGGGGAGAGGCACAGGCAGGATGCGGCTAGAGTAAACTCATCTGAACCACAGGCCGAGGTCCCCACTCCCTTCCAGCCTAGGGCACTGGCAACCCTGAGACTCAGTTGCCCCAGCAGCATGCTCACCCCAGACCCCAGAGCCAGGTGCCCCCCTGCCCGGTGAGTGTACTCACCACGCCGAACCACCGGGTGACGTGGTCCACCAGCCAGTAGATCGGCTCGAAGAGGGAGTCGAGCACCACGTCGCTGTTGGTGAAGGAGTTGTAGAGCAGGGAGTGGAGGCAGAGGTGCCCGTAGTGCCACAGCTGCTCCACCTGCCGCACCAGCTTAAACCGACGCCGCCGGCCCAGCCGCAGGCACTTGAGGAGCAGGCGCATCACCGCCGCAAACATCCGCTGCCGGCTCCTCATCCCTGCCACGCCACGCCTGTGGGGAGAGGAGCTCAGCGTGGGCAGGCCACCCCACTGCCTGGCTGCCCCTCAGGAAAGGTCTCCGGGTCTCCCGTCCCAGACACGCTGATGCCAGTCGTGCAGCTCCCTGCATCGGCTCTGCTGGACGCCTGCCTGCTCAGCAGAGCAGGGGCCTCTCCTTCGCCCCACACAGGGATGCAGAGCAGAGAGAGCCAAGCCCAGACTCCTGGAGGCTGCAGGAGCACTATCACTGGGATGGCGCTCTGTGTGGAGTGGGGGGCACAGGCCCCTCGGCGTCTAGGCTCAGACACGCTCTGGTCCCATCTCATCTTTCCCGGCGGGGAGGGGGCCGGGGGAGCGACATGGAGAGTCTGACTCGGAGGAAACCAGAGAAGGCACGAGCATGCGGGATGCTGGGCCAGTTCCAGGGACAGTCCCAGGTCCAGTCCTTCCCAACAGGTTCGGGAATGGGGGGACTCACACAAGATGCAAACAGAGAAGCTGAGCCAGGATTAATCCTCCTGCCCTAGTCCCTCTCCTCGCCCCCAAAAAGCAGGGCCTGGATGCTACTTCCCTTCACCTCAACCTCTGGACCAAGCTGCAGAGGCTGCCCCCTACCTTTTCCCAACCTCACAGCCCCACAAGAGCTTTCCCCTGCTTTCCCTCGCCTGGATCCACCTCAGACAACACCATGTGCTGGCAAAGGAGCAGCCCGGGGCCAGCCCCAGGCAGAGGCGATGCTGTGAAGTGCTCCCCCGCCCCCCCCCCGAGCTGTGCTGGGAGTGAGGAGGAACCCGAGCCGGCCCAGCAGCCAGGAAAATGATCTGCGGGGTTGGGGCCCCCAGGCCTCCATGCAGGCAGGGCCCATCAATATTAAGCAGTGAGGCTGCCCCGGGGTCCTGCCAAGGCATGTTCTGAGCCTGGGCCAAGCGCTCACCTTGGCATGGTGCCAGGTGACGGTGCCACGCTGCAGAGCCTGCCCAGCAGGGACCGGCTCCCTGTGCTGCCGTGCCCACTGCACAGCCCTTGGGGAGCAGCAGGGAGGGTAAGGGCAGGAGCTGCAGCATCCAGATGGGCTGTCCAAAGGAGCCAGGGGATTCCCTCTGCTCTGCCAGACGAGCTTGGGGCTGACCCCAAGACTGGGAGCAGCTGGACATGAGGAGACCAGACACACCAGCCCACCCCAGGTTATGGGCATGGCTCCTGACCAGGTTTCCTATAAGGAAGAGGTGGGATACACAAACTCCAGTGCCACCCACTCCCTTCTCCACATTTCCCCTTGACTCTGCCAAGAGGTTTCCTCTGAAATACATGAGGTGTGAAGTGGAGCAACAAGTGCAGCCTTTAGGTGGCACCTGTCCCCGTGTTTTCAGTGTGGTAAAAGACAAAATACTGCAGCCAGAAGCAGGTTTTTCGGGTCCAAACATACAGCACCTCCCTGCCTCTCAGAGAGGTTTCCTCACCTACAACAGCCGGCAGCCACTGAGCAGGCAGCCCACACGAGAGACAGCCAGCCCCCCGGGCCCCGGGTGCCTGCAGGCAGAGGCACAGCCACAGGGATGAGGCTCCAGCCCTCCCGGGCCCAGTCAGGCACCGGGGCTCCAGGTGTCACCGTGCCCATGGCCCTTCCCATGTCCCAGTGGGGCACCGAGCCCACGGGGGTGGGACAGCAACCACCAGCACAGGCAAAATCAGAGACCAGGGCGGGGGAACCTTAGATTTGGCCCTACCCCAGCCGCCCAGACGCGGCCCTGTGGCACCCTCCAGTGGCGCCCAGCTCCCCCAGTCCAGCAGCACCCAGCCCCACAGGGACAAGACGCTCTCTGGCACCCGGGCCCATCACGCAAAGGCCGCCCATACCGACAGCAAAAAGCCCTCAGCCCCACTGGATCCAGCCCCATAGCACCGAGATGCCCTGCCCCGCAGCACCCCCGGCCCCTCCAGCCCCACAGCACCCCCCCCCCCCCGCCCCCCCGCCCCCCGCCCCAGCCCCCGGAGGCCCACGCCCTCCCGGCCCGGGCGCCCCGCGCCGCCCCGCCGGCGCCCCGACCTGCCACCCGCGCCCCGCCGCCCGCCGCCTCCATGCCCGGCGGCCCGCCGCCCTCACGGCCCCACGGGCAGCGCCCGCCGCCCCGGCCACTGCGCCTGCGCGCCAGCCGCGCAGAGCATGTCGGGAAGCGCCCGCTGCCGGCCCTGGACTACAATTCCCAGCGGGCAGCGCGCCCTCGCTCCCTGACGGATAGGGGAGAACCAATAGCTGCACGCTTACAGTGCGGCCTTGCTGCTGGGGACCAATAGGGTGAGGGCTTTCTGCAGGCGCACTCCCAGCCGCGAACATGGCGCCCCCCGCTCGGTACTGTGTCCCCGGTGAGTGCGGGCCCGGGCGGCCCGGGGGGTGCCCGGGACAGGAGAGGGGGATCCCGGAGCAGGGAGCTGGCTCGGAGCGGGGGGGTGGCCCGGGCGAGGAGTACCGGAGAGGGCGGCCTGGAGCCGAGGGGCGGCGGGAGGGGGCTGCGTGGAAGGGTTCGCCCCGGGGGGGGTGCAGGGCGGGACCGGGGGGGCTGCCCCGCCGCACTGGGCCGGCCAGGAGTGGGCACCACGCCCGGGGCAGCGCGGAGCCTGGGATCCCCGGAGCGGGACCAGGACGCGCGGCGCCGCACGGCAGCGACAGCCCCTGAGCAGCCGTCCCTTAGGCGAGCGGCTGTGCAGCGCGGAGGAGGCCACGGCTGGCGGCGGGACTTACACCCGGCACGGCTTCATCTTCTCCTCGCTGGCCGGCTGCCTGGAGAGGAGGAGCGAGGACGGCGGGGTGAGCACGGCCGCGGTGCGCGCTGCCCTTCCCCGGAGCCGGCTGCCCAGGCTCACCCCGGGCCAACCCTCGTGTCTGCTGCCCCGCAGCTGCCCGTTGTGTCGGTGGTGAGAGACGCCGAGTCCCAGCTCCTGCCCGACGTGGGGGCCGTGGTGACGTGCAAGGTAGGGCCACGGAGCGCACTGCGATGGCGGACTGCCCAGCCTTTGCTCTCTGCCTCGCGCCAGCCTTTGCTCCTGCGCAGGCACGGGGTCGGATGGGGAGCCCCAGGCTCACTGCGGCTCCCAGCAGGGCAGAGGCAGCCCGGTGGCTCCCTGGGGTCCCTCGCTCACAAAGAAGCCGCGTACTGGCATGGGGGACGCCTGCCTCTCGGCATTCCCTGCCCATGCCGCCCGCCCGAGGCGGAGGTGGGCTGAGGGGAGGATTTTCTTTGCTCTCCCTTCCAGAACTCTTTTGGGGGCAGGGTGCGTGGAGGGAAGTGCCTGGGGCAGCTTGGAGAAAGGGCGGAACAGGCTGGGGATCGATTTCCTTACAGTCCTGATGGTGGGGTTGGGACTGGGGTCGCAGCAGGTTTCGGCCTTATTCGTGTGTCTTGAGTTGCACGAGTATCATCTTCCTCGCCTGGCTCGCTGCCGGGTGCCCCGCCGCTACTTTGGTCACAAGGGGGAGGCGGCCAAGTGAGACAGGAGCTCCCCCCCTGCACACCCTGCCCTTTCCCTGCCAGAGCGGGGCCCAGGCCCGGCTGGCACTGATCCCCCTTTTCCTCCGGGCAGGTTTGCAGCATTAACTCTCGCTTCGCCAAGGTGCACATCCTGTACGTTGGCTCCACGCCACTCAAGTCCACCTTCCGGGGGACCATACGGTAGGGAGAGGGATGGGTTCCCCGGGAGCTGGGGTGCCCGAGCGCCCCATCCTTGTGGGGGGAGGAAGGCTCCCTGCCCTGGCAGGAGCTCTGCCCCGAGCACTGGGCTGGTGTCCCAACAAGTCCTGGCAAGTGCCCAGGGAGGCCGGGGCAGCTCCTGGAGTCGCCTTCGCTCACCAGCGCTCAGATCACTCCATCTCGTTTTTCAGGAGAGAAGATATTCGAGCCACGGAGAAAGATAAGGTCAGTGAGGCTCTGCCAGGGACTCTGCTACTGCAGCTGCCCCCGCTCCTTCTTTCTGCTGGTGGGGGGCCCTTGCCCCGCAGCTGATGAGCACCCCGACACACTGTGACGTCTTCCCGCTCCCTCCTGTGCAGGTAGAAGTGTACAAGAGTTTCCGCCCCGGTGACATAGTCCTGGCCAAAGTCGTATCCTTTCCCCTCCTGCCGGGAGGGCCCCAGGGGTTGCTGGAGGGGAGAGCCTGCAGGGGACAGGGGGTTTTCTGGAGTCCCCTCGGGGGCCCTTTCCCTTAACCCCTGCCTGACCAGATCTCGCTGGGGGATGCGCAGTCCAACTACCTGCTGAGCACGGCGGAGAACGAGCTGGGCGTGGTGGTGGCACGCAGCGAGGCAGGTAGGGGCGGGCAGCAGGGCCCAGGCTCGGACAGTTCTGCCTCATCCCCGCCTGAGGGGCAGCTGCTGCAGCCTCCTCCCTTGCCACATGGAGGAGTGCAGTTTTGGTAAGGGGAACCCCCAATGTGTGGTGTCCCTAGGGGTACAGATGGTGCCCATCAGCTGGTGCGAGATGCAGTGCCCGCGGACACACACCAAGGACTTCCGTAAGGTGGCCCGGGTGCAGCCCCAGTTCCTGCAGACCTAGCAGCCCCCGGGGGGCGCTGGGACTCTGCAGGAGTCAGGGCTGGGGCCTGTGGGGCCAGGGCTGCCCCTGGGTTGCAGCCTCCCCCCGTGTGCCGGAGGCTGGAAGGGCCAGCCAGGCCCTGGCTGGCAGGGTTGATTTTCTATTTTTGGATAATAAATATTTTTTGACCACTCTGTGCTCTGTTTGCTTACGGCCCAGGGGGGTGGCTGGGGCTGCCCGCTGGTCTGGCCCCCATCGTGGGGCTGTTAAGGGGCAGCTTCCCCAGCACTGCGGCAGGGAGGAAGCACATGCTCCCAGCCCACTGCCGGGGAAGGGGAACGACCCGGCAGCTTTGCCGCAGTGAGGAGAACAGTGGAGCTCTGGTTTGTGCTCCAGGCACTCTCCTCAGCAGGCTGGTTTCCCTGCCTGGGTGTCAAGTGGGGAGAACAGCTCCATCTCCTTGCACCAATAACTGGTAGAGGCTGCGGCTGCGCTCAGCCCTGGGGCACCACATCTCCTCCAGCCACATGTGCCCTGCCTGCCTCTGGGGACGAGGGCATGCCACACCCAGAGCTAGTAAACCACTGAGTGTAGGGATTGCAGCACAGTGCTTTGCTACCCGGATCCCAGCGCGCAGCTTCCGCACCCCACTGTCCCCAGAGCGAGCACATGGTGGAGGAAAGCGCCCACACCTCATTATTGCGCATTAACTCTTTATTGAACTGGAACAAGACAGCTGCTATTGTCAGACAGTAACACTGACCCCGTGCAAGCCCAGGCTCGCGGTGCTGGCGGAGGGGGAGGCCACAGCGACAGAGCTGGGTACACACAGGTGGGATGGGGCACAACGGCACCTGCTTCACCAGCAGGACCAGGATGGGCTTCGCTAGGGGATGTTTGCGGCAGACACGAACCTCCCTACGACCCACTCCCTCCCTCGCCCTTGGCCAAAGGCAATAAGTTAAAGCAGGGGCTGGCAGAACTAGGTCCGGAGTCGCAAGTGCCACCCTTGGGTGCTGTACCACACACACCAAAATACAACCCTTTCAGTGTCTACACATCCTGGTCCTCGTGCCGTGCACCCACAAGGGGATGGGGTACCCATCTCGGTCGCTGCCTGCGCTGCACTCGCCCCACCGCTCCCGGGATGACTAAATCAAGCAACAAAACTACAGTAACCGGATGACAAGAGCTGCCAGGAAAGTAAAGCAGAGGAGGAGCCTGGCATGGCAAGGGATCGCTCGGCGCATCCCCCTGCAGACAAGGCCCAAGGGCTGGGATCTTGGCATGGAGAGGTGTGCAGTCACACCGGCAGAGCCACGGCTCCCCTTCACACCAGACCTCTGCACATGTGGCCCCGGGCTGTCTGCAGAGGGGAGCCTGGTCCCAAGGGAACAGGCCTAATCCTGAGGAGCTGCTCCAGCTCCGCAGCTCCAAGTTCCTACGGCTGTGTGGGGTGTGCACAGAGGGGTGAGGGATGGCGGGGGGCTCTACTACGTGCTAGCCTGCTGCCCACCCTCACTTCTTGACCTTGCCCTGAGCAGCGACGGCCTCCATGGCCTTGCGCACCGTCTCCTCATCCCCCAGGAACTGCATGGGCTTGACGGGTTTCAGGTTCTTGTCCAGCTCGTAGACGATAGGGATGCCGGTGGGCAGGTTCAGCTCCATGATGGCCTCTTCCGACATGCCTACAAACAGAGGCACCGTCACTCCCTGGCCCTGCTTACACAGTGACAGCCGGGGTGGTAGGGAAACCCCCACGATGCCCCCGCAGGGCTGACATACCTTCCAGGTGCTTGACAATCCCACGCAGGCTGTTGCCGTGGGCAGCAATAAGGACTCGCTTTCCCTCTTTGATCTGCGGGACGATTTCCTCATTCCAGAAAGGCAGAGCCCGGGCAATGGTGTCCTTCAGGCTCTCACACGTTGGCAGCTGGTCCTCTGTCAGGTCAGCATAGCGACGGTCCTGGGGGAACGGCTACACTCACACAGCAGCCCAACATGGCATGGGAAGGCGGCAGCAGGGCCTTTGTCCCCCCACCCTAAATTCTCTGCCTGGGGACCTGCTACATGTAGGCAAAGCCAGGCTTGGAAGCAAGGAAGTGCCTTTGAGGTTTCAGGCTGTGGTCGGGGCTCTAAACCCCTCCTGGGGAAAGCCAAACATCATTTGCTCTGGGCAAAGAGATCAGAGCAAACACCCGTGGACAGGTTGCACGGGACTAATGATTAACTGAGGTATCATTCCCTTCTGCCTTGAATCTGTCCAGGCAGGGGTTCAACTCCCCAGGGAGGGAACGGGACAAACCCAGCTCAAAGCCAACCAGCACCACACACGACAGCCCTGGCTGCTGCAACAGAGGCAGAGGAGACCATGCAGAGGAAGCCAGACCACATTGCAGGGACCTAAGGCGGCTTTTAGGAGCCTCCCAGACAGGCAGACAGAGAGTAATGAGTCTTACCTTGCTGATGGTGCTGTAGAAGGGGTGATCGGACTGCATGGGAGGTGGAGGGATGTCATACGAGCGCCTCCAGATCTTCACCTGCGCCTCACCATGCTTCGCTGCTGTTTCAGCCTTGTTCAAACCGGTGAGGGCCCCATAGTGCCTCTCGTTCAGGCGCCAGGTTCGGATAACGGGTAACCACATCTGATCGATGGCATCCAGGACGGTCCAAAGGGTACGGATGGCCCGTTTCTGTACCGAGGTGAAGCAAATGTCGAACTCGTAGCCGGCATCTGGAAAAAAACGGGGAAAGGGAGGGGGAGGGGACACCGGGGAAGTGAGTGCCGGGCCTTACGCAACCGGTGAGGGGCCAAGGGCGGCAGCCCCACCGCACCGGTACCTGTCGCGGGGGCCCCCCCGGCTCTCCCCGTGGTACCGGAACCGAGCCCCCAGCACCAGAGGCCCTCCCCCCGGCATCGGAGGGCCCCAAACCTACCCCCATTAGGCCCGAGGCGACCGCACTAGGCCGCATCCCCCCCCGGCCCCCCCCCCCCTTTTACCGGTCACCGGTACCTCGGAGAGCCTCGCCGCCGCGCTGCGCCTCTTGCTGACCGGCGGGGCTGAGATCGGCATCGTACCAACCGCTGAAGCGGTTCTCCAGGTTCCAGGCGCTCTCGCCGTGGCGGACGAGGACGAGGCGGTAGGCGGCCATGGCGGAGGAGTGGAGCTGAGGGCAGGCCGGTGCGCGCGCGCTCTCTCCTCACGCTGCCGCCGCTGCTGCCGCGCGCGACTGACGCTGCCGCCGCCGCCCCGCCCCTCCCCACGCGGCGAGGCGGGGAGGAGGGGGGGGCTGGTGCGCATGCGCACAGCGGCGGGCGGGCGGAGGCGCACGTAGTGCATGGCGCGGCCGGGAAGGGCGGCGCGACCTTCAGGGCCGTGACGTAACGCACGCGCAGTAACCCCTCGTGGCTGCTCAACCGTGCCGAGCGCCCACCCGGCTGCGGGCTCGGTGCGAGCGGTTCCATACGGGCGCGGCGCCTTCTGCCCTGCAGGGGGGGGGCCCCCACTGCTCCTCACCCGCCCCGGGCGGGGAGGCGGTCAGCCCTGAGGGCAGCGCTGCCCTCACTCAAGATGGCGGCGAGCGCCGGAAGCGGAAGGGGCGTGGCGCGGCAGCACGTGGAGCCGGTTCCAGCATGGCGCGGAGCGGGCGGCTCCGCTCGGGCACCGCCGCCAAGCTGAAGCGGTGGCGGAAGGGCCACAGCAGCGACTGCAACCCTGAGACCCGCCAGCACCGCCTGGCCGCCCGCAGCCGCTTCTGCAGCCGGCCCGCGGGTGAGGGCAGGGGGGCGGGCAGCGGGGCAGGGGCCCCCGGGGCGGGCAGAGCCCTTGGGTCCCCGGCTCCCGAGAGCTGGGGCGGGGGCAGCAAACCGGGGAGGAGAACCGGCCCCGCGGCGCAATGAGCGTGTCCTCTTTACCTTCGCCGTGCCTGTGGACGTGAAACGGGACACGGCCTGCAGCAACGCCTCTCACCCTGCCGGGGCCCGGTGCGAGGCCCGGCCCGCAGCCGCCGGGATACGTGCTGCCCCGGCGGCGCGACCCCCCGGCAGGCTCATGGCAGTAGCGATTCGGGCTCCCAAAACCCGCGGCCGTGCCTCTAAGTGCCGCTGCGGTGCCTGGCACGGAGAGGAAGGCGGCAGGGGCGCCCGTTCAGGTGGCAGCAGGGTGCAGAAGGCAAACCCCGAGGATCGCCCCTGCAAGGGGCTGGAGTTTCACAGCCCTGGCCGCCTTTGGCCAAGGAGATCTTTCTCCTGCTGATGAAGAATCGCCTCTCGCAGGACGCACTGTCCTCTTGCAGCTATTTGCAAGCTGGCGTCCATGACTTAGAGGGATGCAAAGCCTGTGCCTTGGCTGTCTGGTTGCCAGGGCTCCGGGCGGAAGAAGATAAATGGGGGAGAGTACACGGAGCACCTCAGCGTTAAAGTCTTGGTGCACCGGGATGTGTTTGTGAGGGCAAGATGCTCTCCTCCATCAGAGGAGATGGCTGGACTGTGCCCTGGTTTGCTTTCGCAGGAATGACGAGCTCTCTCCAGTTACCACTGTGCTTTCTCCCATCAGGAGGAAGCAGCATCCATGCCCCACGTGCTGGAGATGAGCTCCAGCCAAGCTGGTCTGCCTGGGAGGGGAAGGAGGAGTTGGGGGGGTGTAGAGGGTTTCGGGGTGAATGGCAGAGCAATGCGACTTCATGATTCTGAGCGTACCCAATCACTCTGGCAGAGAAAAGCAACTTGACGGTTGATGCGGTGAAGCTGCACAATGAGCTGCAGTCGGGGTCCCTGCGTTTGGAGCGGCCACGTGACAGTGCTCAGCTCCGTATGGAGGAGGAGGATGCTGGGGGGGCCGCCACGGAGAAGTCCTCTGGCACCTTCCTGAGCGGGCTGAGCGACTGCACCAACGTCACCTTCAGCAAGGTGCAGCGTTTCTGGGAGTCCAACTCTGCCGCTCACAAAGAGGTACAGGGAAGAGCAGAGCTAGGTGGGGGTCCAGTGGGGATGGTCCCCCTGGATGTGAGGCTGAGGGTGCTGACCTGATCTGCTTGCTGTTTGTAGATCTGTGCCGTGCTGGCGGCCGTGACGGAGGTGATCCGCTCGCAGGGGGGCAAGGAGAGCGAGACGGAGTACTTTGCTGTGCTGGTGAGTGATGGTCGTGGGGAGGAGGCGTAAGGGGAGCTGCTGTTGGCAGCCTGGGTTTGCTCTTGGGAGGGGTCGTGCTATAAGGTGCTGTACTTGTAGCCAAGGCCCCGGGCATCATTTTCCAGCAGAGATGCTGTTGGGCTGTTCCTGGCTTTTCTGCTTCCCTCCCCAAGGCTTGGGGATGGGGAAGAGCTGGCCTGGTGCGAACCCCTGCTTCCCCTCGCTCACCCCTCTGTTCCCAGATGACCACGCTGGAGGCGGTGGAGTCTCCCGAGTCGCTGGCTGCTGTCGCCTACCTACTGAACCTCGTCCTAAAACGGTGAGCAGCTGGCAAAGGAGTGGGGAGAGCTACCCGGCCCCATCATGGAAGAGGGCCTGGCGCTGTCTCCCTTGCTGGGCTGGGGAAGTCACCCAATCAGGATGGGCTGGGGTTGCGGTTCCCTACAAGACTGCCACTGGCTGCCTGCTCCTCGCAGTGCTGACACACCCCTTTCTCCTGGCAGAGTCCCAAGCCCTGTGCTCATAAAAAAGTTCTCGGACGCCTCAAAAGCCTTCATGGGTATCGTGTCCTCACAGGCCTGCAGCAGCTCCACCTCTGCCCTGCGATGGGTGAGTAGCCAAGAGGCAGCCAGCTGTGCCAGCGCTGTCCAGGGGTCTGCTGAGAGCTGGGGTTGGGGCTGCTGCTGTAGGGAGGTGCTGGGTGCTTGGCCTGAGGTTGTTGCAATGAGGGGGAGTCTCTGTGGGGTGATGCTAACGCCCCTGCTGCTCCCTGCTTGTAGGTGCTGTCTTGCCTGGCCACGCTGCTGCGGAAGCAGGACTTGGCAGCCTGGAGCTACCCTGTCACCCTCCAGGTCTATCATGGCTTGCTGAGCTTCTGCGTTCATACCAAGCCCAAGGTGAGCTCCCAGTGCCCCTGCGAAGGATGATGCTGCCTTTAGGGCTTGTTTCTGGGGCTGGCTGTGCCCCTGGGGCCTGTGGCTTCTACCCACCTGAGCATTCCTTCCCCCAGGTGCGGAAAGCAGCGCAGTATGGTGTGTGTTCTGTCCTGAGGGGCAGTGAGTTCATGTTTGGAGATGCAGCCCCTGAGCATCACCCCGCAGCACCCTCCACCGCCAAGTTCTGCGTGCAGGAGATCGAAAAAGCTGGAGGTGTGGGGCGCTGGAGCAAGGGATCTGCAGCTGAGTGTGGGGGGTCCTGCAGCCATGGGAGAATAATGACTCAAAGGGAAGAGGGGAGGGTGCAGCACCCTGGATGGTTTGGGAGGGTATGAGATAGCCTCTAGGACACCTAAGGTGTTTTGGAGGGTCCTCAGCCATCTGTTGCTTTGTTCTTCCCAGAAGTCAGGGGGTTGTTCACCCCAGCTCCTGTGGGTCAGCCCCAGCTCTGTCATGGGGGCTTGGCCACAGGGTGCCATGGGCTCAGATGTTGCTCTGCTCCTGCAGGCACTAAGGAGGCGACCACCACCCTGCACGTCCTCGCCCTGATGCGGGACCTGCTGCCCTGCTTCCCTGCGACCGTAGTGAAGACCTGCTGCGAGACCTTGCTCCGAGTCATGACCCTCAGCCACGTGGTGAGCATCCCTGCAAGGCAGCTTTTTTCCTCCTTGGCTGTGCCCTGGAAGGGCTTGAACCCCCTTGGCTGCTGGCTGGGAGCCTGGAAATTCAGGATGCAAACATGGAGGAGCCCGGGGCAGCTGGTCTGGTTGGCCTGCCTGCTGTGGAAGAGGGAGGCTAAAAATAGGGTACAATCGCAGAGGTGCTGGGCTTCCCTGGGCAGAGCCTGCTTTAGGGTAGGGGGGCAGAGGGTGTGAAGGGGTGCCACCTGCCATGGACCCCTCCTCCTGAAGCCATGTCTTTCACAGTTGGTGACAGCTTGCGCCATGCAAGCCTTCTACAGCCTCTTCAGCGCCCAGGCCAGCATGGCCTGCCTGCCGGCTGAGCTCAACGCCCAAATCATCACCGTGAGTATGGGGTACCGGCGTGGGGAGGGATGAGGCTGGCACTGCGGTGGCGCCCGCCCACCCAGCCTCTGCTTCCCCAGGCCCTCTATGACTATGTGCCTAGCACGAGTGACCTGCAGCCGCTGCTGACCTGGCTGTCCACCATGGAGCGGGCGCACATCAACCTGGGCAGGTGTGGGCAGGGGCCACAGCTGGGCAGGGGGAGAGGCGGTGGGTCAGACTCTCACCCATCCAGTCTCTCTTCTCCAGGCTGCAGAAGGACCTGTGCTGGGCTCACCTGCCCCGGCTCTTCTCTGCCGCCATGAACTGCTTCCTCTCCCCGCACTCCCAGGTGGTGGCGGCAGCAGCGCAGACCCTGGAGGTACTGTGCATGGGTGCCTCTCCCCACTTGGCTGCCCTGGTCCTCATGGGGGGCTCTGCCTGGGGGTTTGGGGCTTGCCAGGAGGCGGTGTGCCCCTCTGCACCTGCCAGGGCAGGGGGTTCACAGTCCACTGCTGCCCTACTTTCCCTGTTTGTCCTTGCAGAACCTCCTGACTGAGTGCATCGCTCCTCACATGGATGACCTGGGCACCATCTCTGCGTCTGCCCCAGCCCCTGCCACCTACCTGTGCAAGATGTTCAGGTGAGGAGCCGTGGTTGGGGAGAAGCTGTCCCTGTGGGTCTGGCTGAGTTCTGAGCAGCCTCTGCCCGGTCCCTGATTGGTGCTGGGCTGATCACTGGCAGTGTGACCATCTCCTCTCTCCTCCCCAGATCAGTGGAGGAGGGCCTGACATATCGTTTCCATGCGGTGTGGGATGAGGTGCTGCGGGTGCTTGAGGTCTTCTTCGAGGCATGTGGGAAGCAGTGCCACCCCATCATGAGGAAGGTGAGCCAGGCTGGGGGGGTGTCAGGCTGATCCACAGAGGAGGGTGGCCATGCTGCTGCCTGGGCTGCGTTGCGCTCTCCGGCTACGGAGCGGGGCCATCCCAGTGCCCTGTGCATGGACAGGGACTGTGCAGCTCTGGGACATGGGGATAGGCAGGGCAGGAGTAGCAAGTGACATGTGGCAGACCTGCCTCTGTGGCTCCTCTGTGACCATCCTGCCCTGTCTCTGCAGTGTCTCCGGTCCCTGTGTGACCTACGTCTCTCTCCACACTTCCCCTACACTGCTGAAGTGGACCAGGCAGTGGGGGCTGCCGTGGCTGCCATGGGTCCCGAGGTGCTGCTGGAAGCCGTGCCCTTGGAGATCGATGGCAAGGAGTGAGTACAGCCTGAATTGGTCCTGTGCCTGCTCCCAGCAGCAAAGGACACCAGTCTCCAGCTGAGAAACCATTTTCCTTTCACATCTTTCTCATCTGCACCTTCTCTGACCTCTCCATGAGCCAGTACAGATGATTGGTGCCCCCAGCACCCTTAGCAGAGTGCTACCCCTTTGCTTTCTTTGGCTCATACTTTCTCCGTTTCCCCCCAGTTCTCATACTGGGAGATGACCGGCTGCCAGTCTGTGATGGTGGCAATTTTGCAGCTGTTGCTACGTTCCTGTTCAGTCTCCATGCGGTGCTGGAGGTGTTTGGCTCTGCTTTGGGCCTGGGCAGAGGTGCCCCATGCCCAGGGGCTCATGCCGGCAGTGACCCACACTCCCCTAACCCGTGCCTTCCCTCCACAGGGAGACACTGGATTTCCCCCGCAGCTGGCTCCTGCCGGTGCTGCGGGACTACGTGCAGGGTGCACATCTTGGCTTCTTCACCAGCTACTTCTTGCCCTTGGCAGCCACCCTGAAAAGCAGAGGTGAGGAGGGTGGCACGGTAGGGGTCCCAGTGGGTGCGGTCCTGGACTCCTGGGAGCCACAGGGTGCTCCGTGGGACCTCCCTTTGCTCCCCTGGGGTGGCGCGGGGCTTTGCAACGTCTGCTGCTCTGCTTATCTTTCCTTCTCTTCTGCAGCCCTGGAGTTCACCCAGGCTGGGAAGAGCGTGGAGGCCAAGATCTATGACACGCTGCAGTGGCAGGTAACGAGGAGTGCCCAGGAGCCCTGCCGTGGCGTACCTGCAGTGCCAGGCTGGCAAGCAGAGACTCATGTGAAGGGTGCTGGCCTCCTACCCTCTCCCTTGCCTTCCAGGTCTGGACCCTGCTGCCCGGCTTCTGCACCCACCCCACGGATGTGCTGGGGGCCTTCAAGGGGCTGGCCCGCACCCTGGGCATGGCCATCAGCGAGCGCCCGGACCTGCGCCCCACCGTGTGCCAGGCCTTGCGCACCCTCATCCACAAAGGATGCGAGACAGGTTGGGGGAGGGGACAGACCCTCGTGGTGGGTCTCTGTCCCCTGCAGTGACCCGGAGAGGGGAGATACTGATCTGCACCCCTTTGTCATCCTCTCCCTAGATGCAGAGCGGGCAGAAGTGGGTCGCTTTGCCAAAAATTTCTTGCCCATCCTGTTCAATGTGTACAGCCAGCCCGAGGAGGATGGAAGCAGCAGCGCTCAGCGCCGCTCTGTGCTGGACACTGTCCGTGCTTACCTGGCCATCACTGACCCACAGGTGAGGGGAGCCTGGGTAGTGGGGCAGGCTGTGCTGGCTTGGGCTGGCATCTCCCAGCCAGACCCAGTTCGATGGGGCTGTGGTGGGTGCCTGACTAGAGAGGACAGGAAGAAAGAACCTGGGTAGAGAGTAGCCCTTCCCTGCCCTCGTGGGGAGGGAGCCATTCCCAACGAGCGGTCTGGGATTTCCCAGTCTTGCAGCCACACCTGGCGCATCTGCACAAGCCCCTTGGGAATTTCCCCAGATGGTTTTGGAACTGCTGGTGCTTCTGGTCTCCACAGAGTCCTGTAGCAAGGTGTTTGCCAGGAGGATTGCAAACTCCTGAAAAAGCACTTTCTTTGGTCGGTTCTGATCCTGCTCTGTGTGCCTGCCCTGCAGATGGTGTGCGGGTTCCTGCAGAAAGCCAGCGAGAAGCTGACCAGTCCTGAGAGCTCCGAGTTTGCCAGGTAACACCTGGGCGCTGGTGCTAAAGAGTAAAGCTCCCAGCTTCCTCCTGGTGAGCAGCGCTAGGGCACTTGTACTGTATTCCGTATGGGATGTGCCACCCTTCATGCGTCCAATGAGACTCACAGCCAGAGTCCCAGCCTGGTTGGGCAGTGTCGGTGATGCTGCAGTTGCCCACCTGTGTGTTGTTCTTGGCTGCAGACTCTCCATCCTGGACCTGGTGGTGGCAATGGCACCCTATGCTGATGAGCAGTCCCTGGGCTCCCTGTACCGTACCATCCAGCCTTCCCTCCAGGTGAGTCAGCCCCTGATCCCAACAGGCGCAGGGGGTGCAGTGGGGCATCTTCTGCTTGCTACCAGCTTGGACCCACGTGCTGGGGCTGCTGAGCAGCTGATACAGGGGCCAGCTCTCTGCTGGGTGGCATGGGGTGCTGCAGGGGTCCCTTCAGACACCGTGGCGAGGGGCTGCCCTGATGGCAGGGTTGTGTTGGCTGTCCCTGCAGAGCAAGGAGCGCAGCATGCAGAAGAAGGCGTACCGCGTGCTGGAGGAGGTGTGTGCTTCTCCCCATGCCCCCTGCCAGGCCTTTGTCTGCTCCCATCTGCAGGATCTGCAGGCAGCACTGCTGGACTCGCTCAAGAGCGCGGCATCTCCAGCCAAGAGGGTGAGAGCAAGGGCTGCGGCGGCCGAGCTGTGCCAGGAGGGGACGGGGTGGGGGCAGCCAGGTGTGTGTCCTTGGGTGTACCAGCACTGGACTGTTTCTTTCCCCAGCCCCGGCTGAAGTGCCTGTTCCACATTGTGAAGCAGCTCTCTGCAGAGCACGAGCCCTTCGTCACCGCCCTGGTCCCAGAGGTGAGTGTGGCCCCTGGGGCGACCCAGCTGATTCTGGCCATGGAGGGGGACAGCAGAGTTGTGACATGCCTGTGTGCCTCCAGGTCATCCTCTGCACCAAGGAAGTGTCGATGGGGGCCCGCAAGAATGCCTTTGTGCTGCTTGTGGAGATGGGGCATGCCTTCATCCGCTTTGGGCCCACCCCCCAAGGTGAGCTCCTGTTCCACCTACTCAGCCCCATGGCCGCTCCAGCCCCAGGGGGATCGGACCCATGCCTGGCATCCCACTGAAAGGGGCCAGGGATGCTGCTGGGCAGGGGGCAAGTGTGGGCCTGAGTCATCCCCCTCCTTTAGAGGCCATGCAGCGGTTCCTGCTCCTGGTCTACGCGGGGCTCACAGGCTCGGTCACCATGATCAGCTGCACAGTACTGGCACTGACCCGCCTGTTCTTCGAGTTCAAAGGTGAGGAGGAGGGATGGGGGGGCTGGGGGCAGCACAGGGGGACAAGGTGGCACCCTCCAGCGAAGGTGGGTGCTGGGAGGAGGTCAGCTGTGGCTGAGCCCTGTCACGGTTGCAGATCACCTGGAGCTGAGCGTGGTGGAGCAGCTCCTGCAGAATGTCTGCCTGCTGCTGGCCTCCCGCACGAGGGACGTGGTGAAGGCGGCCTTGGGCTTCCTCAAGGTCACGCTGCTGCTGGTGGACACCAAGCTGCTGGCCAAGCACGTCCAGGCAATGGTGAGATCCCACGTGGGGTGCCCTGAGGAGGGTGGTGGGGCAGAGCTGGGGCTGCCTTGGGCAGCCAGGGGCATCTCCAGCTGCACCCTGCTTCTGCCCGGGAGTCAGGGGCACAACCTTGATCTTGGTGGCTGAGAAGGCAGTGAGGAGGTCCCTCTCCTGCCTGCTGGCATGCACCTGCTAGAGAACCCCCATGAACCAGCCCTGCTAAGCAGGGAGACCTCCCCATGGCCCTGCCTGGGGTGGGCATGGGGAGACGGCTGCAGGGTGAGCAAGGGGGCTGTGCAGGGCAAGGGTGGGAGGCTGGGTGCTCAGGGCAGGGGTGCCCTGGTCTTGAGGGTCTCTGTCCTGGCAGCTGGAGGCCGTGGGGAACCTTTCGGACGACATGAGGCGCCACTTCCGTATGAAGCTGCGAAACCTCTTCACCAAGTTCATCCGCAAGTTCGGGTGAGCCAAGGGCTGTTGGGTCACACTGGAGCCACGCTGGGGCAGCGAGGGAGCTCCCTGGGAAGTGGTGCGGGAGAGGTGGGCACTGACCGCTCTCTGTGCGCTCCTCAGCTTCGAGCTTGTGAAGGGGCTGCTGCCAGCCGAGTACCACAAGGTGCTGGTGAACATCCGCAAGGCGGAAGCCCGGAGCCGCAAGCAGCGTGCCCTGAGGCAGGCGGCTGCGGATACGGATGAAGAGGAGGCACCGCCAGCACAGCCCAGAGGAGACAGGTAGAGATGGGCCAGGGGTGAAGAAAGAACAGTCCCATTGGATCAGGGGGTGGGAACATCTCCAGCACTGGTGTTGCTGTGCACTACGGGGCAGGCTGGTGTCTGTACTCCTGGTCTTATTCCATTTCCATCATCCTCTCTGCCTTTTGACCAGCATGGAGGAGATCCTGGCTGACTCGGAGGATGAGGAGGAGGAAGAAGAGGAACGTCAGCGGGGCAAGGAGCGGAGGAAGCAGGCACGGCAGAAGGGCCAGGCCTGGCTGAAGGAAGGGGAAGAGGATGAGCCCCTCAACTTCCTGGATCCCAATGTGTCCCAGCGGGTGCTGGGTGAGGAGCGGAACTTCGGATGTGGCTGGGGTGGAATGGATGGGGCGGGAGCTGGGGTGGGATACACAGGGGTCTGGGTGTATGACTGCCCCCAGGAGGGGGTCCTTCCCCAGGCCCTGACGCACGTCTCTGTGAGCAGCCACCAAGCCAGGCCCCAAGCGGTCCAGAGGAGTGAGCCACGACTTCCAGGTGTCTGAGGATGGGCGCCTGATCATCCATGAAGAGGAGGAGGAGGTAGACGATGATGAAGCCAAAGGTACTGCCTGGGCTGGCGGGGGGCCATGCTAGACTTGCTCTTGTACTCTGAACGGTTTTATTCCTGCCACCCAAATGTGGGAGCTTGGGGAGGGATGTGGGTGGAAGTGTCAGAGGTTGGTGTGGCCTTGTCACACCCAGTGGCTCTCTTCTGTGCTGCTGCCACCCAGGGGAGGCACCCCCTCCATAACCAGGAGGGGGCTGGAAGGGGACATGGCTACCAGTTTGGCCGGAACATGCTGCTCCTGCAGCCTGCTCTGGGGCTGGCACAGTACAGGGGGTCTCCTGCGCCTGCACCCTGCACTGACCCTCTTGTCCTGTGCTGTAGGAGCGGACGAGGAGATGGCAGATGTCCTGCAAGACGTGGGTCTCCGCAGTGTGAGTACAGGGCTCATGGTCCTGAGTTGATGCTGGGGGAACTCGGCTATGCCAAACCCCTGCCTGTGCCACAGCAGATGCAGCTCTTGCCTAAGAGGCCAGCGGGGACACCGGGCATGTGCCAGCTGCTTGGAGGGGTGCAGGAGGCTGGCTGGGGCAGGGGATGTGCGCAGGCATCCTGGAAGGTCTCTGGGCCCCCATGGGAGGAAGCAGGAGGTCAGGGGTCCATGGGAGGGTAGAACTGTAAGGACAAGTCAGCTGCAGGATCCCCGCTGCCTTCTTCTGCAGAAAAAAAGCCAGAAGCGTCGGTTCAGAGAGGAGCCAGATGATGAGGAACCCGAGGCCGGGACCTATTCTCAGTACAGAGGTAAGTCTTTTGCCTGTGCCCGCTGTGGGGCTCCCCAGGGGGCCAGAACCACACACTCATCTTATTGGGCTGCCCCAGGGCAGCTGGAGCAGGGATCTTTGCTCATGGGAAGTGGTCACCCTTCTCTGCTGTCCTCACACACAAGAGCTGGAGGCAAAACCGGGAACAGCTTCCCCAGCCCTGGTGCATTCTAGCATAGGAAATGGGAAGGGGGAGCCCTGGGACCCCTTTTCAAAACACGTTCCCTGTTTTTCAGCTGGAGGCTCTGGGATCCACCGACCGCTGGACAAGGAGCCAGCCTTCGGTTTGGAGTACAGATCCAAGGTGAGGGAGCTGGCGGGTTGCAGGGTGGGAGTGGGGAGATGCCTGGGGCTCTGCTGAGACAGGATTGCTGCTGGCCTGGGGGGCAGGAAGCACCAGGTGTTTGCTGAGGGTCTGGTCCAGCAGTGCTAAGGCTAGGGGGGTAAATCTCTGCTCCAAGAGGAGTTGCCAAACACTCAGTACCTTTGAACATTTCCATCCCATCCTGGAGTCCTGGTCCTCCCCTTGCTGTGGCCCTTTGCTGCTCACTGCTCAAAGCAGGTGTCTGTAGCATCATCTGGGTGGGAAATCAGCTCCAAGGGCCATCGACTCAGCTGGCACCTCGCTACAACGTAGTCTTTGGGGTGTCTGGGTGCCAGGGTTGCACCAGAACAGGACACATGCATCTCTCCTGGTGCTGCATCATCTTCCATGTCACTATCTCCCACAGAAAGGCAAAGGTGATGTGAAGAAGAAGGGCCAGCTCGACCCCTATGCCTACATCCCCCTGAACAGAGCTAAACTCAACAGAAGGTGAGACTAGCTGGGAAGGGCACAGGGTGGGGAACAGGGCCAAAACACAGGTTTGATCCTGCTTTTTGTTGTTATGTTTTTTTTGTGGGTCTGGGAACTCCCTGCTAGCTTCTGCACCACTCCTTGCGGAGCCTGGAGCATCCCTGTGCATCGGCTGTGCCCAGTGCCCACGCTAACCCAGCCTCCTGCTCCTTCCTCCCTCCAGGAAGCGGGCGAAAATGCAGGGCCAGTTCAAGGGCCTGATGAAGGGTGCCCAGCGTGGGGCCAAGGCCGGTCGCAGGAACCGTCGGAAGGCCCAGTGCCCCTGAGGAGCCTCAGGTGCTCTGCCTGCACCTGCCCAAAGACGGACAACACCTTGGGGCCTCTGGGCAGCAGGGGATGGGGGCTTCGTGATTGGAGCAGGGGGGACTCCTCTGCAGGAGATGGCCTGAATCTGTTTGAGACTCGCTGGGAAGTCACCCCATTGTATTACGGACTCTTGGCCCAAGCCTTGCCCTCCTGTGCCTGGAGGAAGGTCCTGGGTGCCTGGTGCAGGGGTGTGTGTGGGGGGTGTGTGTGAGAGAGAGCAAGTAATGTGTAATGAATTCTCTATATTGATAAATATCCACTGTTCCTATCCATCCCAGATTCCTTCTTTCCTTCCCTTAAGAGCTGTGCACACCGTGTCCCCTGTGCTCTGCCTTGTGCCCCGGTGCAGCAAGTCTTTGTGCCGCTCCAGCACTGCACCCCACGGGGCTCATGCCTGCATCAGCCTGGGACCTGGGGCTGGACCCCTCTCCCCAGCATGGGGTTTGCTTGGGGGCTGCCAGGAGCAACGCTGTGGTACAGAGCATCAAGGCACTGCCTGTGTCCCATGCCTTCCTGGCAGACATGCAGTAGGGCCGAGTCGTCGGGTTGGCCAAAGAGAGAAGCCAGAGATGGTGAGAAGTCCTTTGCTACAGCTGGCTTCCTTACACAAACTCCCTCTTGGCAGCATCTCCTGGATGAACAAGGCCTCAGCTTGGAGATCTGTGCCATGGGGGGAGCATCTGCCACTTGGCTGCCACTGTTTTCGGTCCTGCCTCTTGCTTTTCTCGTATTAGCTATGCCTGGTTGCAGGGCAGAACAGTTCACTGCAAATTTCTTCAAATTGGCTGGAAAAATGCTACTGCAAGCCTCTGTGCCTTGCCCTTTCCCTTAGCGATGAGAGCTGAGGAAAGCCCTTTCTTCTGCTCTGACCACCTCCTGCCAGCTGGGCCTGAGCAGCACAAATAATCAACCTTTTTAGCTGCCTGGCCATATCAGCTTGGTCTGAGCATCTATTTTTGCCCAGTATTTATGCACTGAGCCCAAAAGATGGTGTTTGCCCAAAGTATGCTGAAGAGAATGGAGCTGAGGGTATAGGTATAGGTCCCATTGCTCACACTGCAAAGAACACAATATTTGTGAACATAGCTGGCTTTCCCTTCCTCTTCTATATTAAAAAGCCTTTAGTCCTTTGTCATTTCCTACCATGGTACCTTACATGCTGGAGTTGCAACGCTTCTCAGTCTCCTAATAACTTAAAGGGATTGTGCTTGTTCAGCCTCTTACTGCAGTCTTTCTGGAGGCTGCAAATCCAGTTTTGTGGCTCTCGTGTGCTTTTTGTTTTTTTCTGAGATCTTTTTAAAAGCCTGGGGGTGGAGGAGGAGCTCTTGTAGTGGTATTGGTCCTGCCTTGTCAGGAGCACTGTCCCCTTCCTGCTTCCTCACCCAGGGCTCTCACTTGGACCCTTCCTTCAGCCTCAGGGCTGTGTTGAGGTGCTGCTGCTCTAATCCTGCCAGAAGGGAGCCTGCAGCCTGGCTTATGGGACAGGCATCTCCAGCAGCACCTCCTGACTGTGTCCACTCAGCAGGAGCTACATCCATCTTCCTCTGCTGCCTGCAGCCTTGGCCTGATGCCCTCAGGGAGACAGGCAGTGCTCACCTTCCAAGCCTCCACTACCTGTAACTTGCAGCCCCAGGCCCACCAGAGCTATCTGTCCTTCTGCTTTCTCTCCTTGGAGACAGGGCCTGGAGAAGGCTGTAGCTAATTTGTTTAAAAGCTTCAGATTACTCACTGTATTGTTCTTCATTTGCATGTTGTTGCTTAAATTAGTGCATGCCTGTGTGGAACAGAAGAGTTTCATTAGCACAGAGGATGGTGTTTGCCTGAGCTGGTGTCCAGAGAACAGATTCTTCCACAACAACATCTTGTTAATCAGCTAATTAATCATGTAATGCAATAGAAACCCTGAGAGGAGACGTCATCTCGCCTGGGGAGGCTGACTGCGAGTCAAGCCTGCTCCCCACCAGCAGCTGTCCCTGGCAGGGAGCAGAGCTGCGTTTCAGGGGCCCGCAGGAGGCTGAGCGCAGCTCTCTGCTATGGGGCAGGGTGAGGGTGATGGCAGGTCCTGCCTCCTGCAGATGCCAGCCACAAATATTTTGCAGTTACCTGCAGAGAAGCTCAAGTCAGGGACCTGGAGCAATGCTTGACATTTCGTTGCTCAAGCTGAGAAGTGGCCAGAGGCTATTTCTTCACACAGCACACCGTTAAACCCTGCATCTCCTTTCCGCAGCCTACAGTGGGTACTGACAACATACCCATCTTCAGTTGCGCTTGTGCAGGGAATTGTCACGAAGGGCTCTTAACCTTGCAGTTACCACCTGCAAAGCAGGAGGCCCCCGAGCTGTGGGCTGCAGGTGTACTAGACACGCTTGAGGGGAGGCTGACAGGACTAACAGGCTGCCCCCGGCACTGGCTAGGTGGCCCCTGGAGTGGCTGAGACAGTTGTGGGTGCCCACATTGAGTTTTAAGGCTTAAAATCACGAGGAGAAGGAAAACAATGTCGTTTCCTTACCCTAGAAGCTACCTGCCTGGGTTGCGCCTGCTGTGGTGTGGTGCTGAGAGGGACAGCCTGTGGGGCTGTGCCCATGCAGCATCCAGCTGGACCACCACCTCCTCCAAGCATGCTGCAGCGCCTTTAGGGATCCCCACAGGCACACCTGGGTCTCCCCAGTTCAAAGTCAGGATTTGGCCCGCAGCAAGGTGCAGGATGGGAAAATATTCCGGCAAAGCAGTGTAAGAGGAACCTTGGTGTTTATGCTAAAATGATTGGCAGTAAGATAATTAAGTGTTGAGGTTTAAAATGCCAAGGGACCACTCCAGCTGAAATCTAGTCAATTAAAAAAATGTCAGATTAATTCCCAGTCCCCTCAGCACTCTGATCACTTATTGTTTCACTTATTCTTTCTAAAAAGTTGTCTGTCTGGTCTTGGTTGCTACCCGAAAGCTCTGTGCAAACAAGAGCAGCAAGCATGCAGGGGCACAGGGACAGCTAGGGGCAAGGCAGGTGCTTCCACACAGAAAGGAAAAAACCAAATAGGAAACAAAGATATAAAGCTGCTCTTCCAGTGTCTGTGCTCCTCTAATTTCTCCTCGAGGGTGAGCAAAGATAAAAAATATTCAAGCTGAGATGTGAGTTGGGGTTCATGGTGTAACTTGTGCTTCTTGGAGCGCTTTGGGTGATCTCTGCAGGCTCAGGCAGACCCTGCTGCGTTGGTTACACATAAGCCACATGTTAGAAAGTTTAATTTAAATGAAATGGCTGCGACTTTTATTTTTCTACTGAATATTAAGGCTTGGGGTGCCAGGTGTGCACAAGACTCCAAAAGACGGTGCCACAAGAAGTCCCTCGGCCTTGGATGGGTGCTGTGGGCAGGCCCACGTGTGCTGGCCATGCCGGCATTAGCTGTTCTCCTCGCCCTTGCCGGGAGCTGCGGTGGCTCCTACCGCGTGAGGGATGCTCAAGGGTAGGCAAAATGGCACATGCACCTTCTTGCCCCCTTCGCCCCCCAGCAGCGGGAGCACGCCAGCCATCTCCCACATGAGCAATTGGACAAGAGGAAATGGCCTCAGGGTGTGCCAGGGCAGGTTTAGGTTGGACATCAGGAAAAATTTCTTCATGGAAAGGGCTGTCAGGGAAGTGGTTGAGTCCCCATCCGTGGAGGTATTTACAAGACAGATGGACAAGGTGCTTAGGGCCATGGTTTCGCGGTGGGATGGCAGGGTTAGGGTAACGGTCGGATGGGATGATCCCAAAGGTCTTTTCCAACTGAAACGATTCCATCATTCTGTGATTCTGTGCTGCCGGCTCCCAGGCCGCTGCCGCAGCTCAGGGACAGCTGACGCCAGGGGTGGCTGGGGCTGGCTGGCCGGCCGCCGTCGTGCCTCGGCCCCGCTGCGGAGCCGCTCCGCCGCCCTGAGGGGCCTCCCCGCGCCCCCCGAGGGGCTCTGCGGGCCGCGCCCCGCCCCGGCCCCCCCGCCGGCCTACAACTCCCAGCATGCCGCGCGCGGCACGGGCGGCCGTTTCTTCCCCCCCCTCCCCCCGCCGTGCGCGCGGATCGGCAGTTGCCCGTTCGAACCGGCCAATAGCGGCGGGGCGGTGCCTTCTGCAGCCAATGGCGATGCGCGTCCGGGCGGGGCGGGGCCGAGGAGGGGTGGTGCGGCGGGCCAATGGGGAGGCGGAGCGGCAGGTATGAGATGGCGGCGGGAGCTCCGGCGCCCGGCGGCCCCGCGGCGGCAGGGGGCGCGGGGCCCCCGGCGGGGCCCCCGCGCGTCCGCAGCGCGCTGCTGGCGGGCAGGCGCCGCCCGGCTCACCTCGGCCGCGCTGCCGTCGCTGCTGCGGCGGGGCAGCAGCTCCCCCGGCCGGGGTGCCCCGACCCCTTGCCCGCTGCGCCAGGCGGCCCCGGGCGGGGGCCGCGCCGCGCGGCCCTGCGGGGGGTCTCGCGGCGGGGGCCCCTGCGCGCCCCGGTGCGCTCGCAGCCGCCCGCCCTCGGGCAGGGGGGCTGTTCCGCGGCGCAGCGCGTCCCGGCGCCCCAGCCAGCAGAGGCGGGTGCCCGCCCGGCAGCTCTGCCCCCGCTCCGGCGCAGCCGCCGGGTGCCCGCGGCGGTGCGAGCCGGTCCGTGCCCGGGCCGGCTTCTGCCGCAGCGTGAGACCTAACAGCAGCCCTTGGCAGCTGCGGGGTTTGGTAGGGTGATGGCACTGTACAGGCTTGCTGTGCACCCAGCCCGCCCGCCCTTGCTTTGTCCGCTCTGCGTGCCTTATTCTTGCGTTCTAAATATGCAGATGCTGTAAGCATCGTGTAATTAAGCACGTGCTTCTATATGCATAACCCTTCTGTAACCGCTGCCAATAAAATAGCGGGGACTGTATGAGCGCCTCACTGGAACAGTGGGTTTGTATTACTGCTAAAAAGCTCTAGTATCTCTTCCTCTTCCTTTTTTTTTTTTTTTTTTTTATTCTTCCCCCCTCCATGTGCAGCGTGAACCTGCAAACTGAGTGTCCTTCGAGTGGTAATTCCTGTGTACTTGCAAACCAAATACAGTTGAGGGCTGGTGCCTCATGATCAGCTATGCTGGTGCTGTCCCGTTCTCTGCTGAGTGGGACCCATCCTGATGGCGCTTGCTGTGCTGCTCCAGGGGAGCTGCTGTGGTACCTGGGCTGGGGCACAGTGTGTCTCTGGAAGGAGGGATGAGGAGATGATCCTCAGCATGGCACACTTGAGCAGGGAGTGCCTAAAATGCACCTGGTAAAAGGATGAGCGTGCTCTGTGCAGCTGATACAACACTCTCTTGGATAAAGCATTTTTACATGTGGTCTGGATCAGTCCAAATGACTGACTTTATTTGTTGTATGCTGGCAGTTGTCCTTAGGATGTAACCCCCCAGCTCTTTGCCCTCCCACTGGTGATTGCGTTAAAGCAAAGCCTGGAGTGTAAGTTTTACTCCAATGCTTCCTGTCACCCACAGGTAGTACTAGCAAATCAATCTCTTGCTTTGCAGGTCTAGCACCACAAAGACCACAAAGCTTGCTTTTTTTTTTTTAAAGCATGCTCCACGACTCTGCCTTTGCCCCTATTTCCTCTCCTCTGTGAGATGTGAGAGTGCAAGTTAGCTTAGCTAGTAAAGCTTTCATGCTGCGCGTGTGGTCTTACAGCATGCTGACTTAAAGATTGGAAATGAAAGCTGGTTGTCTTAGCGTCCTTACCAAATGTTACTGAACATGACAAAAGATGATTTGTTTGGGTCTCTCTCCTGTTTGTGGTCTCTCTAACCTCTGCCTGGCTCTTCATAACTGAGAACGATAATTGCGGTGCCGAGTGCTCAATTTCAAAAGAGAAACATCTGTCTGTTTAATGAATGCATTTAATGTTTGATTCAAGCAGTGCCTAAATGCTTTGCCAGGCACTCAGTGTTCATATCGGCTGTTTGATATGGCAGGGGTGGGATGAGTGGAAGGGGAAAAGCCACAGGCCTGGAAGGCAGGATGTGCTGAAAAAAGGCATCTGGCATCTTGCTAAAAGGGCTTGATAGAATGTCACTGCACAACTGGACATAAAGAACTCATGTTGTAAACAGGCAATGAAAGGAGACACAATTGCCATCTATGTTTTACTGCAAATAGGAAAACGGTCACCGTAAACATGAGTTAGTGGCAAAAAGTCGAAGTGACTTGCTGAGGGTCATGCAGAAGAAATGATTGATTTCAGAATTAAAGCCAAGTCTGAATACATGGCTACTTTTCCCTGAAGACAGCCTGGAGCAGGGGCCAATCTGATTAAAACATTCCTTTCTCCACAGCTCTTCCTAAAATATTTGAGACCTGGACTTGCGTTTAACCCCCTACTCAGTCCAAGCCCCATCAGGCGCACATCCAGACCCGAACTCAAGGCTGTGTTGCGTTTGCACTGTTTTTGTATGTTTGCACGTAACACCCTGTCCTGTTCCCATCCAGGGCCTGGTATGGGCTTGGACAACAGGATCCTTGTTCTGCTACGCTTCAGTTTATTGTCTGCTTGCATGAAGGGGGAGTGTTGCTTGCCCACACAGCCCAAAGCAGCGTCTGGGTCTCCTTGCCAGCCCAGTCATTGCCTTGTTGCTGTGTGCACATTTACATGCATATGAAAATGTCACTGGGCTTCGTTAACGCTTCTTTAAAGGTCCCTGGGCACTTGGTTCAGTCTGAAACTGAAGCCCTGAGTGCTGGACACTGTGCCGGGAAATCAAATTCCTTGTCCTAAAGGTCAACAGTCACCAGTGTGTGTTGGTTTAATAAGTGGCATGAACAGATGGGAAGGAGACAGGGCAGTATGGAAATGTTGGCTAATATCTAATGGTTGCACTGAAGTCAAGTTCCTCTTGGAAACACTGTCCCTCTGTAAGCTGGATTAGGGTCCTGGTCACAGCAGAGGCCTTTTATTTTCTTCTTGTTTTAGAGTTAGCCCTTCCTGTAGGGTCTCGTTTTCTCTTGCTCCCTAGCTGGAGGCAAGGACGGGGAGCTGAGGCCCCTCCTTTAGTCTGTGCTCTGCTGGCTTCAGGCACGGACCTGCTGCGCTGCTTTTGTGCAGGAGTAGCAGGCTCGCACCAAACCTGTGCTGGGGTCCTGGGGGCTGACGCCGTGGGTTCCTGTGGTCCCAAGCCAGGGGGGTCTTGGAGCCAGCATGGGGAGAGAAATGGGTGGAACCGCAGCCCCGCGGTGTGATAAATTTGGCAGACCCTCTGTTTCAGAGCTTTGCAGGTCTGGTGTGTTCCTGGCCTCTCGTGCCAGTAACGCAGTGTCTGACGAGCATTGGGCCCTTTTCTCTGAGGTGCAACAGCCTCACTCCCTGGCTCTTGGCCTTTCTCACCTGTGCGCTAGGTAATTGTGATTATGCTATCTAGAGTTTCCTCATAAATTTTTTCAGAAACCGTAGATAGTGGGGAATGTGATAAGCTGCTTAAATAATTGCCTGCCAGCTGGCTTATGAGAACTTTTAATGTGTTTGCTTTCGGCCTATAAAGCTCTAATAATTTGGAGTCCGGCCAAAGCATCCTTTCTTCTTGAGTGGTAATGTGGCAGCTCTGATTTTCAGAGGCGGGAAGTTCTCAGGGGAGCCGGCATTAGTTTCCCTTTTTGTTTTGCTGGAGTTCAGACTCAGTGTTGAAACATAGCTTTACAGTTTGGGAGCTCCATATGGGCATTCCTGCAGCCCCGCTTTCGAGCTGCCATGCGGCAGGAGACAAGCCTGCTACAGCCTTGGAGAGCGGGAAGCCTTTTGGGGAACATCCTTCACGAGCTCTCGGGGTGCCTGGAGCCCTCCTCTCACGCCTGTGCCACTCCGCAGCCTCCTGAGCAGCCCCCGGCGCAGCGCATTAATATATCCCTGGGCTCTGCAGAGAAACCGGGTGAATCCAGATAGAGATGACCCGTCAGGCAGGATGGGAAGAGCAGAAGCTTCTGATCAGTAATGGGAGAGTTGCATATGCTGAGAGTAATAGGTTATTGTCATATGAATTCTGCTATCTGTGTACAATATTCCAGTTTTTGACATCCTAGCTTGCCTAAATCCCCTTCAAAAGCGCTAAGTCCCCGTTCTGTTCAATTTGGTGAGTTAATTGGGCTGCTTTGTGCATCTCCATCTCTCTGGTACTCCACGCTGTGCTGCTCTGCGGCTGGCCTAGCCTGTTTATCCGTGTGCCTCGGCAGCCCTGACCAGATGTCACCAGCTTATTTAAATGCTGGCATACATCCAGGTGTGCCTCATTGCAATTCCAGCTTGTGAGAGTTTACACATCTGGAACATGGGATGTGGCCTCTGACATACTCGGCGGTGCCTGCAGAGGATTGCTGATGAGAAGGGATTTGATGTGCTCTCATCCTTTGCAGATGCCACCGTGACACAAAAATACAAATGCAAGCAGGCAGCTTGCCCATTGCAACTCCAGAGCTAAGAATCGTTGTGGAGTTACAAAAGTGTAACGAAAAAAAACAGGAGCTGTGACTTCTCAAGTGCCTTTGTTTCTGTATTTGCCAGGCTGTGACCACAGTGCTGTTGGGAGCTGGCTGTGGGTCCTGACCTAGGTCTTGGTATCCCCTTGGTCCAGAAAAAACAAGACCAGTCAAGCAAACCTGTGAGTGCTACAGCACGCTATACTCAAATTGCAATGCTTTGCTTGAGCACCGACAGTTGATGGTGGGATGGGATTCCCCAATGTATTCTGGGCACCAGTTAGTGATACCAATTTTGGGTGGTTATCCTGAGGGGGAGGGCTGGAGGAAACCTTCCTTCCTTGCTGGGTTGCTCTGAGTTCCCAGACTAGCTGCTATAATAGCTTGTTAATTTTGTTGTGCTGTTTTTGTGTGATTGCTCAATTTTTCATGTCAGCAGTAAACCTGATTGTTGTGGGGCTTCTCTCTATAGATGGTAATTCTGCTCTGACCTGGACACTGGCTTGGAGCTGCTGGACTGAGAAGCATCTACATGGTGTATCTCTGCTAGCCCCTGAACTGCATTTTTCCCTGCCTCTGAAGGATGTCTTAGGGCTCTTATCTTCAAGTGAAAAGGTGACAATCAGAAGTGCATGCAGCAATTTCTGAGTTCTAGAGGCCAAGGAGGTAAAGATAGGACTTGGCCATGCGTCTTACTGACTTCCAGTACACTCAAAACAGGGAGGTGAAGAAGTTAAAGATGTTTTAGAGTGAGGAGAGTAAGGGAAGGCTATCATTGCTGGCAATTGGAAAGTGCCCATGCATGCTCTGAGGATACAGCAGGCATATGTGGACCTTGCAGTCCACGCAGCTAAGGACCAAATGGACAAAAGTGGGAGGACACTTTCTGCCTGGGATACAAATGAAGCTGAAGAGCAGTCAGTTGGTGAGAGTCTATGGGCTTCAGATTACACAAGAAAGGTGTTAGGGTTCATGGGAAGAAGAGGTGTCCTTGCAGTTCGTTAGCTTGACTGGTAGTCAAAGGTTGCAGTGGGTAATTCTGCAGTGCATGGGGAGAAAATGTCCAGAATCCCTGTCCTAGACATGGGACACAGCATTTGGGGCAGATGACACCTGGCCCCACACGGTACCTCAGATCTATGGTATGTTATTGACAAAGCAAATGGCTCCAATTAGTAAAATAAAGCAAAAAAGATGCATTGTTTTCTCATGACTACAGCTATATGACTGGGGAAGGGAAAGCTACATCAGTGCAGTTTCTGTACGGACTAGCCTCGGGCCCTGGTGACCTTCTCCTGAGGGAGGCAGCACGCCTGCCCGGCATCTTCTGCGTGGTGGGAAGGGGCTGTAGGGCTTCCTCAGGCTGTGACCCTCCAGCCCTGCCGTGGGGCTCCGCCTGGGCCCATGCAGTGCCCCACCATGCTGCTGGCCTCTTGTCCCTGCCTGGCCATCGGCTCCCAGCCGGGGCCTGGAGCTCAGCTCTGGCGTCCCCAGCCCCGCGTCCCAGCCGTCCCTGCCTGTGATAGCTTTCAAACCAGCTCCTTTGTGCTCAGTCCCATGTTGCCCCTCGTGCAGGAGCTGGTTTTCTTCTAAATGTCTGCAGTGTGACCTGATTATTTTTGCTGTCCTTCCTTGCCCTCCTTTTTAATAGTGTCTACAGAAAAGCTGGCAGAGTTCAGTTATAGCAGTCATGCTGACTGATAGTGCTGCCTCTTCTCTTGGGATTCCTCCTCTTTTCTGTCCCTCCAGCATTCATTTCAGATTTAGCTATCAGCCCTCTAAAGACAGGGTATTGCCTTTGTTCTGTGTTTGTACAGCATGGAGCACCGTGGAGTCCCCAGCTGTGACCGAGGTTGCCGATGCCACAGTGATAAAAGTGAATAGATCAGTAATGAGAAGAGGCAGCTGCTGCCATCTAAAAAGATTCAGTTTTGGTGCTAGTTTCAGTGAAATCAGGATTGGATCTAAGGCTCCTTTTCTATTGCTGCTCCCAATAGGGGTTTATATTAAAATAAAGAGACAAACTTCAGACTGCATTGAAAGTCATGAAAATCGGAGCGGCATTGCTATTTAATGCTGTTAGACTCTGTTATTCCGATGTTAAGGCAGATGTGTGAGCTTGCAGATCTTTAATGTAAAATCACTGAGTTTCTGGCAGTAGCTGTGTTTCTGCATTATTTTTTTTTTTTCCAGAGCCTTGGGTAGGAGGCTGAGCCATCACATACCGTGGGATCATCCCGAGCTGTGGTGGTGGTGCTAGGAAGGGGGCTTGGTGAGGAGCACCGCAGTGAACATGCCATTCCTCTCTAAGGCACCTCTTAGTTCTTTTCCTCCTCCTAGCATCTGGATACTCTGATGTTGTGGTGATGGCTGACTGAAGTACTGCTTTGTTGACTTTAAAATATTCCAGTGGCTATAATTAAAGATACCACAAAAGTATACCACTGAGGTAAAACGTGAGGAATTTCATGCCGAAATGCAGATTTATTGATGTTTCACATATATCAAGCTGTCTTGCTACTGCAGTTTTCTTTGACGCTGGTAATACGTTGCATTTTCAGTCACTTCCAAAGCACTCTTCCCCCCCAGCCCTTCCAACCCTTTTATCTTCCTGGATAGGTCTGTCTCCAGGTTCACATCCCAGATGTGTACCTGATGTTGCCGAGGTCTGCTTTGAATCCTTTACTGAGACAGAATTTGAATTCATAGATTATAGCAGTCACTTGGATATCCAATTTACTTGATGTCCAAAAGATGGCTGGGTGTTACGTTAGTTCCAGATTGTCCAGCACAGGCTGCCATCACATCATAGCAGCTTTCTTCCCCAGCTTCTTGCTGTTTAAATTGTGTATTATTGTCTGGTTCCCATAGCCAAAAGGCTGAATCCCTCCATGTTAGCTGTTTAAATGTGAAGAAAGCAAAGCAAAAATTAAAAAGGCAGTGTTTTCTAGTGTGGCTTACTTGTATTAAGTCTAGAGACGCTGGTCAAGGATCAGCACCCACTGTGTACTCATCCCAAAAGGATTCTGCCTCTAAAGACCTTATGAGTATAACCCTAGGCAAAAATTGTTGTTTTTCTTGATGTTTTTCAGAGGCAAGCCAGTCATCCCATGAAGAGTTACTGTGCTAAATCTGAGGCCTGAATGCGATCTTTGTTACGCTGTCTTACAAGAATGTCAGTCTGAAGTACAGCAAAAAAGCAACCTTAACTGTGAAGTCACTTCTAATGTCTCTACAGTCCATTCCCATTAGACTTGCTAAGTCTTTTTTTTAATCTAGGAAATAATTTGTCTTCTAGTCGTTTTGTACTTAAAATGATTCCACATAATTCCACTACAGTTCTTTCATCTCTTTGCAAACTCTGGGATGGCTCCTATCTGGCTCTGGAAATACTGTCTTCAGACGTCCTCATTAATTGATTCCTTACTCTGGCACAGCATAGGAAATGATGCTACTCCTCTCTCCCTGGGGAAATACGAGCCCGTGCGCATCTGTCCTGTCTCCCTTTGTGCTTAGCCAGGCAAAGAATTGTTCGTGTTTTGTGTTCTTTAGCACTGCCTGCTTATCGCCCTGCTCTCAGTATTTGGTGGTAGCCTGGCTGTTTCTCACAGTCTAAAGATTTTGTTATTATAGAAGGAGATTTTTCTTCCATTATCTGCCTTATTTTCAAAAGCTCTTTAATCCTTTTACTCCTCTATGGTAAGACTCACTGCTGTGGTGCGTCTGAAGCGTTAGCTCTTTAGTGACAACATACAAAGTGCGCAAAATGGCACCAGAGATGGATTTTGCCCGTTGACTTAGGTACATCAGGCTCCTCTGAAATCTGCAGCTTCCAGCTTTTCCACTTTCCCAGCCAAACATGGCTAATGCCCTGCCCCAAAGGTACCTCTTCCTTCTCTTTCTTGGCTTACTTGTGTTTTCCTTATGCTCTATTTCATGTTGCTTGAACCTGTTTCTGCCTTCACGTGGATGGAGGTAGAACAATATAAAATCTGTAAAAGCAACTAAAGCAGTCTGGTCCCACCTACCTGAATGCAAGTGTGCTGCCACGCAAGCTAACCTGCCTGCTCGCACAGCTCTTGCACCACAGGTTCAATCACCAGGTTTGGCCAGTTAAAATCTCAGTTCTCCCCTAGTTTCCAAGGCATTTCCCTGGCCTGGATCTAGTTACCTTAGGGATTAATTGATCCATCATGATTTTGACCTCCTGCACCATCCACTCCCCATGAAATGATGGGGCTGTCATGCCTGAAGCAAGAACGTTGTGTGTGACAGACAGCTTGCTTTGTGACTTGGCTGGGATCACACGCTTCACTCCTAAAGATACTAGAATGGCAAGAATCTCAGCACAATATAGGACCCATTTTTTTTAATCTGCTGTCTTAATCACAACCCTACTAGTACAAGGTTTTGTTATTCATTGGGATTTGATTTTATTCATGGGATCAGCTAGGAAGCTATTTATGCCTTTATTTTGTCGTCTTTTGATGTGTCGTAAAGCAATCTGAGCTCACAGCATATAGAAAATATAACTCTGTAATTGCAAGCAAAGCAAAAAAAAAAACCCCAATAAACTCCCTGAAAGCATGTTTGTCTCCCCTTTGCTGCCATTATAGAAACTGAATGTAGGTAGAGTACATCCATCTTCTTTTTTTAACATGAAAACAGCAGATGGGGCACATGGCTTTCTCTAAAGGTTATAGTGTGTGCAGCAGTGAGGATTGGCAGGGTTATTGTGTGTAAAGCCAGTGGGGGCTTTATCTTTGCTCAGAAATAGGGGTTTGCTTCCCATTTCCATTTTGATTAGCAATAATGATACAAAGGCAAATTTTCTGCACGAGGAAGAGCTGCTAATAAAGTGACCTTTCAAAATTAAGTAGCTCATTGAAGTGCCATACCACAATAAGAGTATACAAGGCTGGTCCCAGCTGCGGCAGGCAGGGAAACTGGACGGGAATCCAGAGAAATGTGGAACGGGAAGCCTGAAGTGGATGAACGGCATATGGTGGCACAGGGATGGTAGCAAAGAGCAGTGGCCAGGTGCTGTTTGCAGCTCTGGAGGGGCCGATCCTATGTGCTTTGTCTTTGAGAGGGTCTAAAAGTGTGAAAGGCAGGGGCCAAGAGTGTTTCTAGCGAGGTTTCTGTGCACAGGGTTGTGCAGCTGAGGGACTTGGTTATTGTCCTGCCGGTGCTGTAACATTGGTTGTGCTTGGATGCTGTTGGGAATGTGTTTGCATGGCTTTACTCATGGTAAAGACAGAGTGGATTCGGGGCTGTTTTGTGGATTCCTCTTGGATACAGGTGGAGAGCACTTAATACCACGCTGGTCCTAATTCAACCCCCCCTGGTTTCTATGTAGGAATTTGCTGTTAAACTCCAGCTACGCAGCCTTTGGCAAGAGACATGAATCAATTTGTCCAGCTTTTCTTTTCTGTTTTGTCTCTGTGTGAAGGCTGATGCCCAGTGTGTGCCAAGGGGGCCTTTCAGACCCAATAATGCACCCTTGTGTCTCGTAGCATGCGTGGAATTTGCATAGGCTGTGCTGGGACAGGCAGGTTTCTTTTGTTGCTGGAAACAAGGAGCAAGTTCTTTTCCTTCTCTCTGCTTCCTAATGCCTCTCCAAAAGCTCTCAGCACTCATGTAAGAAATTTACCTTTTTCTATTTATTTTTGCATTAAATGTTGTTAAACTTGGTGCAACTTGTAACGCTGGCTTCGTGGAGAAGTCATGTCAGTCAGTTCTAGTTGACAAAATTGTTTAATTTTCTTTCTCTGAATCGAGATATCTAATTGTCAGAGGGAGCAGATAATCTGTGATGCTTGATGTAACTGCTGCAAAGTATTTGCATATCTTCTCTGTGGGGAAACAAAACTGCTAGGGAGTGAATAACAGCGCACGGATCATTGCAGGCAGGGTCACTGGGCCTATACACTCGCTATTAACCCTTCTCAGGATCTGTATTGCCACAGAATGGGTTGTCATGGGTTTCAAGCAAAGGGCTTGCTCCACTTTATGGGCAGAGCTGGCACTTGTTTGTGCATTGTACCCCTGCGCAATGAAATGCGAATATGATCAGATCAATTGGCAGTTGCTTTTTGGCAGCCGATACAGAATTGTTGCATTTCGGTTGTGATTTATTGCAGATAACAAACTGCTGAAAACCAGACTGGGAGGTACTCGGGAAAAATATGGCCCCCATTTGGAGTTGGCAGTGTGCTTGCTAGGCCACTCTGAGTGATGCAGCTGGGAGCCTTTAAGATCTTTCTAGATTTTAGATGACCTGGCAGATTGCCTTGCAGTCTGCCTTGCAGACCTTCCTCCTCTCCATCCTCCTGAAGGAGTCTTTGACATCCCCAGAGAGCAGTGGCAAGGGGAGAGGATTTCGTACGGATTCTCACGATGCAAGTGTTGCTGAGAGCTTGGTTTCCTCTGGTTTCAGCAAGTATCTTTCTCCTTGTGTAGCCCGAGTCCCAGCTTTTGTTCTCTTATTTTGATCACGCATCCTGGAAATCACGCCAAGATGGTCTTTCAGGTCAAAGATGTACAGCAGTAGCTGAGATGGTTCACAGATATGGCGTGGAGGTGGGCTGGAGTTCAGGTGACTTGCCAGTATGTGCTTTGATGTCTTTAGCTACCGTCAGCTCACATCAGAGCAGTAAGTTGCTGAGATCCCCGAACCAGTAGCTGAAGTGCTCTGCTGCTTGAACCAATGGACACAAGGTCCAGTAGGCTGCAAGTGGTTTCGGTGGTGGGCGTGCTGAGCAGTGAGAACAGATGCCCAGCATGGTCCGAACATGGTGACATGGCCTCCACACCTCTGCGGAGAGGAAGGTCAAGGTGCCCCGGTCTTCTGTGGGAAAGCCTGCTTTGGAGGGAAAGCCTTTGGTGGCCTGGGGGGGCGGTCGGCAGAGCACAGGCTCCCCCCCTGGGTGCCACACAATGCTGAGGGACTGACACGATCCCTGGTGCCAGGAGCGCAGCGTTTGTTACCTGTGCACTTGGCAGCTGCTGTTGGAAAATGGTGTTCAGTGGGAGCCCCCAGCTGAGGAGGGAGGTGGAAACAGTGGAGAGGAAAGCACTATCTAAGAGCCCCAGAGTGATTAAAGGGTTGGGGAACGTCACGCAGTGTGCGCAAGCGGGGTGGGTAGGCAGCCTCTGCCCAGCGCCATGGAAGAACTGGCACACCAACTGGCAGGGCCAGGCCAATGCTTCATAGCAGAGTATGACATCAGGGCAGTAACCAGTGACTGGAGAATAATGACACCGATCCTCACTTTTAAGTAAAAGAGGGGCAGGAGAAGCAAGCTAGGCTTGACTTCAGAAGCATGCAAGTGTTTGAAACAGTGGTGGGAAGATGGTAATGGAAGACCCAAAGGCAGATGGAAATTGGGATAAGCTTTAACTGTGAGCATCAAGAGCACTGATTAACCTGAGATCTGTCATTGATAACTCTTTATTTTGATTTTAGACATGGTAAATGTAGCTTACCTAACCTATGGTAGAGCTAAGTATCTGTTATAGATAACCCTTAGCAGAGCAGTGATTCAGATGCATCCCTTTTCCCATGCCACAAGAGAAGCTACAAAATGAAGAAAGTAGGCGTCAGTAGAGAATAGGGAAGTCGGATAAAGGACAGCCTGAAGAAGAGGCATGAACTGGATGAGCCAAAAAGAGATGTACTAGGAGGAAGGTTATGAAGGGTTGCTCAAGGGCTGATCTTCCGTGGCTTGTGCTAATACTGATGAGTTCCCACTCGCCCCAGACCCAGAGTGCATAGTCAGGCAGTTATCATAGCAGGTAGAGAGCAGCAACAAGAGCTGGCACCTTGTCACCTGGGAGCGTTTGACTGCACCCCTTGTAGAACTGTGGGTCAGTGTTGTTGCATGCTTATGATCCTAAAAACAAAGTCCCCGGGGCATGGGAAATTTGTTTGTGGATAAGAAGGTAGGGATGATAGAACAGCAGAGGGAATTGATGAGTATAAGCTGGCTGTGAAAAAAAGATTGGGATTTAGACTTTCAGGTCACAGGGAGTGAATTTCTGGGGGGGAAAGGAGACAGAACCAAACTTATTTATGACTGAGAGTGGTAAGTTGATGTAAAACATTGGATGTCATAGCTGCCTGAGCTAGTAGGATGTAGATACAGTGAAGGTTTTTGTTGGGTGGTGTTATGTGTTGTGTATGTTGTCATCATGTTATGGAGTGTTAGTATGGGGCTGTGTTGTACAAACAGGCCAGAAATGTTTTTGCTCCAAGGGGAAATGTAACTGTGCTGTGCTGAATGCTCACCAAAGACAGGCAGTGCTGGTGGTGTAGACTGGTAGCTCCTGTGCCAGCAGATGTCTCCTTCAGGGCAGACCAGCTGGCTCTAAAACACCAAAGCAATGAGGAGTTACTATATTTTTTTTTTTCTCCTTCCCTTTTTTCCAGTGACGCCATCTGCAATTTTGTCATTTGCAATGACTCCTCCCTCCGCAGCCAGCCGATCATCTTCAATCCTGACTTTTTTGTGGAAAAGCTGCGCCATGAAAAACCAGAGGTGTTCACGGAGCTCATTGTCAGCAACATCACCAGGCTCATCGACTTGCCTGGGACAGAGCTGGCCCAGCTCATGGGAGAGGAAGACCCAAAGCTGCCCGGGGCAAACAGCACAGCCTCTGGATTTTTTCGTTCCCTGATGTCTCTGAAGCGCAAGGGTGAGTATGGCATGATGTCTGGTGCCCACCTTTAGGGTGGTGCCGACTGCTGTCATCCGTTACATGCAGTTTACAAAACTTTTGGTGTAGACCTGTTGTTTTGAGCTCGTGTTGAATGCTTAATATTGTAGGTTTGTAATCTCTGGGGATACCAGCTCTGGACAGGAGCAAAACAGAGGCCAGGAGGCTCATCCAGGAAATGCCCTGCCCCTTCTCCAGTACTCCAGTACCCCTCTTCTGGGGGCTATTGCTGTGGTTTGTTTATGCCAGGTTGGCTTTGGTGGGTCTGCTGCTTGCTGTGCTCAGTGCAGCCCAAACCACAGAGATACAGCTTTGGTCCCCAAGTGGTTCTGGTCTGGCTCTGTGGAGAGGGGTGCCTGAACAAGCTGCAGGTTCTGCCAGTACACACCAAGGCATCTTTGTGTCTCTGTTTGTGTCCATGATAGTCCATGCTGTTTTCCTTGGCTCATTAGCTTTCCTCATAAGTGATGGAATATCAGTAAAGGCTGAGAGCATCAGGTTCCATGGAGAACAATAATGCCTAGGTTTTCCGGGCCACTGACTTCACTCACTGCCCACTGTCACCTACAGGAGCCATCCCAGCTCTCTGGAAGGCCTTGTCTGTGTAGCTGAGAAATCTGTAAGCATCTCCCATCCAAATGCCAATGCCACTCTGATCCATATCCCAATCCAGTGAGTCAGTGACAAAGCTCTGCAGACTGACTGCTTAAGCCCAGATTCAACCCTGGAGATGACATACTTCTCTTTCTCTCAGACATAAGCGTTCAGCTGGAGTTTTCTTCTGGTAAACCGACAATTCTTATATTTTCTTTCAAGTTCAGCTCTCTTGGTTTTGACACGTTAGCCCCAGGCCACTTCTCAGAAGTCTGAGATCTGCTTTTGAGCACAGTTGTGTTCTGATCCTTTCCATTCGCTGGCATTTACCACTCTTCTATTGTAACTGAAAGGATGTTCTAGGGGTATGTGTGCCTTCTCCCACCTCAGCCCACGTTCAAGGGGAGCCTGGTTCTCCTGATAAGTTCAGTTAAACCTTCTCACTCACCTAGACAGAAACTGCCTCCATCTGGGCAACTCTCACATCTCTTGTCAGCTCTGGTTTCCTAGCTAGACTGGCTGTCTGCTGGCAGAGGAGCTGTGGGTAGCTGCCTTCAGATGTTGGCAGCCTGAGGTTGAACACTTTGAATTGGTCTTCCCCTTCCTTTGACCAATTATGCTGTTGTGAGTACCTCTGAGAAGGGAGCTATTGCTCTGTCAGAGTATGGCTTTTTTTTCCCCTTCAACCTTTATGTAGTTTCTCTAAGTGTGTTTTATTCTATCAATCCTATTCCTCCATTGTGTTTCATGAGGACAAGCTCTGCAGCCCCACTGCTCAGGCTGAATTTTCTGGTGCTGGCTTCAGCCCTTCACTCCAGGCTCACCCAGTGGGAACCCTGGTAGAAACACTCGCCCTGGGCTGGACAGCACTGCAGGGGAAAATCAAGTACTGCAAATCAAGTCCTTTAGCATCCTTAGATGAGGATTATTCAACATTGCCATGACTTAACTTGCTGCTCCATAATAACAGGTCTTCACACTGCCCCCAAACTGCGGTTAGACTGTGCTCGTACCTGTTATTGCTCCTGCCTCTGTTCCAGGAGAGTTGCGGGACACCTTAAGTTCAGACACTTGCCACCTGACAAACAGAAGTGAGTGAATAACCAAGTTGAAAGTGTTTTCTTAGCATGTGTGGAAACTTCCCTGTTCTTGTCAAAACCTTCTAGCAGGGGCTTGTGAGCCTTCTCTGGCTTGGCTTTTTTTAAGTTATCTGTACTCTGCTGGAGCGCTGCTCTTATCAGACTTGACATCTCCTGCTAGCTCTCCTCCCAAGAGCTCCACCTTCCCCCATTCAGTCGTCTCCATGGCCATGTGTCTCACTACAGCTACAGCTAGCAGATGTTTCCAAGTCTGCTGGCTGCACTCCCAGGCTGCAATGGCAGTGTCTCCCTGCATTGACAGGCACTGTCTGTGAACTCCTCGGCCAAATTCTGAGAAAAAGTAGTTTGTGCCTACAGAGAAAATCAGTTTTGTGTACTGCATGTTTCATCTTGGAGCCATCGTTTGTTTTTCTTTGTGTTATAGACCAGCTAGAACAAACAGGTTTTATTTCTTCAAAACCAGAGGCCAAAGACCATAGAGCTCAGAGCTGATCAAGCTACAAATACTTACAACTCCTTTGAGCATTAGGAAACTCATATCTCATGCTGCTGCTTAGTTTCAGAAGCAAGCATAAAATAACTTCTAAGCCTTTGTAACACAGCATCCGTTCTCCAGATACTTCTTTCAAGTTTCTTTGAGAATCAAATTCTCATTCAGGTATCAACTTCTGACTTCAAAAGTAAATTGAATTTGTGAGGCCCTGCGTGTCTCAAGAAAATGTATTTTCCTCTTTCCTCCATTGGTTCTATCTGTTGAATGTCTAATGAGTTTAGTTTTCTTCAAGGACAAGAATCTCTTGCCAACCGTTCTCTCCCTTTGCACTCAAGCCTTTCAGATCTTACATGTGGATCAAGAGGTCACCTTGCCCTCCGTTCTCCCGCAAGACTGAAGCATGCGCTTTATTGGAGGGAGGTCAGAAAGTTCTTGATTTAAGGGGAAGCTGGAGTTCCTGGTGGCTTACCATGTATTTCAGAAGTCCTGGAAGAAAGTGGAACATTCTTCAGGCAGAATAAATTTAGTTGCACAGGAAAGCTGCTAGAGAAGTGCACAGGGTTAACCAGGTCTTTCCCACATGCTGTGAGCATCAGCACCACAGAACTGTAAGATCTGTAGTACAACAGACGAAAAGCTAGTAAAATCAAAATGTCCTATGGGGGGGGGAGGGGGGAAAACAAGAGAAGGCTTGGGGCAGGGAGATAACTTTTATCAGACCAGCCAATGCATTGCTTGGATTGCTGGGCTATCAGCTGTAACAATAAGGAGGGAAATCATCAGCCACAGACAGCTGGGCTGCAAATGCCCAGCTTGCCCAGAAGTGGCCCATGCTCCTGGCAGCCTGGTCATGGAGAAGAGAAGAATGTTCTTGTCTTAAGTTTGTTGGTTCTTTGAAGCCTAAGTGCAAGGGCAGGACAACCCAGCTCTGTACCCAGTTCCAGTCCTCAATCCCAGTCAGCATGTTGCGGTATGGTCTATCCAGCATCTTGTCTCTAGCTGCGGTCAAAAACCTACACGCATCTGAGGGAAGAAGTGGTGCTCAGGGCTCCAGATGCTGCCAGTGAAGCCCCTGGGAGTTGCTTCAGCTTTCTGAGGGACAGACTGTGCTGGCTATGAGTGTCCGATGGAAAATGCCACTCACCAGCAAAACTCCATTTATTAGAAAATACTGTCCTGATGGATAAACACGGTTTTGCGTGGGAAGTCCCTCTCTGGACAAGAAGAGTTTTCTGCATTGGTTCAAGTGCCTTTCAGTTATATGGGCTTCTCTTCTAATGTTTCTTTCTATGCAAGGATCTCCTTCCTTTCAGCTCAGGTGCTTCTATCTTCTTTTGGGGCTATAGCCTGTGTTGAATGGATTTCTGGAGCTGGCAGCTCATGTCTGATCTGTAACAGCCCGATGAGATGAAAGCAAATGCCAGGAGTGAGAGGAGCTGTCAGTGCTCCATATGGAGACATGCCCAGCTCATTGCTTCACTGCTCTCCTTTTTTTCTAGCTCTTCCTTGTTCAGCTTTCTGATACCTCATACTTTACTGTACTCAGGCCAAGGCAGCTGACATGGAAGAGAGATTCATTGGAATTAGGGAATTCCAGGGATTACCCATCCCTGAAAAGGAGGCCAGTGTGAGCCAGTTGGATCGTGTCTCCTTTCCCCACTAGGGCTTGTTTCCCATAGTCTCATAGCTGCACCTCTTCTTTCTGCTCCACTCTGTGTCAAGCCACAGTGAGGATTAATCTGGACATTCCTTCCCAGGTGTGGAGTGTACAAATGTGGCAGGCACCTGGCCAGTCCAGGCTGTCACATCTGCCCTTCCCACTTTGCTGTTTCCATAAGGTTAAGCCTTGCAGATTTTATGCCCTTTAAAACTGAAGCATCTGTTCTGGTGTTGTTTTATTTTCAGGAGCTAGAGAATGTTTGCTTTAGCTGATAAAAACTGTAATTAAGCTGAGGTAAGAAGCAGGATGATGAAGCCCTTGTAAGTACAGCATGGCGAAATGAAGTGACTTACTTGGGAGTGCTTGTGATATGTCACATCTGTTGGGGTCCTTGTGACCTTCACCCTTAGCGTTTTGGGGCACTGGTCTTTGCATGCTGAGACCCTGTTCTTTGGGGACCGCTCATCTCTGGGGCTGTTGGGGTCTGATCTGCCTGAACACGTTATCTTCTGTTCTGCAGAGAAAGGGGTGGTGTTTGGCTCACCGCTGACAGAAGAAGGCATTGCACAGGTCTCCCAGCTAATCGAGTATCTGCACAAAAGTAAGTGACTCTGTCTTGCTGTCTTCCTATCCCAAGGGGTATCTGTCTGGCCCACCTCAGGTCTCTGGTACAGACAGTGAAAAGCTCTGAGCTCCCCAGCAGCAGGAGTTTGGGGCTGGACTAGGCGACTGTTCCCCAGAATTGCCTAGCAGATACGTTAATCTCTTTCCCTCTGTGCATGGACTTTTTCTACTGATGGGAGCCAGCTTGAAGTCATGTCTCTGAATGCAGCTCACTGAGGTTTGCTGTCGAGCTCTGGAAAGGGGAGGGAACTGCTTTAGTAAGAAGATGAGAATTAGCCTCTGATTAATCAGTGGCCTTTTTATTCCCCTCTGCCAAGCAGATCTAAGAGCAGAAGGCTTGTTTCGGGTGCCAGGCAACAGCATCAGGCAACAGATCCTAAAGGACGCTCTGAACAGTGGTACAGATATTGACCTGGACTCTGGGGAGTTTCATTCCAACGATGTGGCCACCCTGCTTAAGATGTTCCTGGGTGAATTACCAGAGCCACTGCTGACACACAAGCACTTCCATGCCCACCTCAAAATTGCAGGTGAGTGAGCAACAAGAGGCAGTGATGAGCAGAGGGAATGGAGCCAGCCTCCTAGAAAACTGGTAATGCTCAGAGCTGCACACTAGGCCACAGAAGTGTAATCCTTAAAGGCAGGGTGAGAAGGAATCTTCCTGCCATCTCAGCCTAATGGTGGAAAGACTGGAACTGAAAATCTTAAGGAATCAGACCAAGTCTGTCTAGCCCAGTCTTCTCTCTCCAGCAATAAACAGATGCCTGCAGGAAGAGAGCCCACATTGGTAACCTGTGTCTCCATCCATTTTAAGTCTGGGGGTCTCCTGAGCAAGGTGTGCTTTCTGTGTACTTAATAACCTTATGGGAACTCCCTCCATCTTGCCTTCAACCCATCACAACTCTTAGCTACTGTGTTGTCCTGTGGGAGGAGTACTGCAGATTAACACATCAGGTGGGGAGCTTGGGAGTTGGGGGGAGAGAGACAGAGGGCCAAGAACTGAGCAGGAGTTTGGAGGAGATCTGCATGTGAAGAGGGAAGGGTAACCGGTTGCAATGGGCCTGCTGTTAGGGAAGTTAATATATGTCCTTCATGTTCTGCCCTGTGATTTGGCAGACTTGACGCTGTTTGATGAGAAGGGGAATAAGACCAGCACTCCAGACAAAGAACGCCAAATTGAAGCCCTCCAGCTGCTGTTTTTGATCCTTCCTGCTCCCAACCGCAGTCTGCTCAAACTGCTGCTGGACTTGCTCTACCAGACCGCCAAGAAGCAGGACAAGAACAAGATGTCTGCCCACAATCTTGCCCTCATGTTTGCACCCCACATCCTATGGCCCAGAAATGTGAGCAATGCCTCAGTATCTGCGGGTGGGATATTGCAATGTAGAAAGCAGAGGCTTGGCAGGCCTACAGGGGAAGAACCAAGATGGGAAGATACGGTACTGACACAGTGATGTGAGGGTTGGAGGCTGGGATGGTGAGGTGAAGCTTCCTGGCAGGACTCAGTCCTAGTTTTCAGTCCAGACCTGACGTAGGTCTCATTTGCAACTGATGCTTCATCTTTTTCAATAAATTTGAAAAAGCAGGACAGTCCTGCTTCTTTTAAGAATGGCAACTCCAGACAAACCTTGCAGATCTCTCTGCAAGATTTCTTGTGCTGCTGGTGAACTGTTTGGCTCCAGAGTTGTCTCATTCTCCTCCTCTCGGAGCAGCTTTGGCTCTGTGAGCTCTGCTCGTGAGTGTGCTGTGAGCCCTGCCTGCCTATCTCCTCAGAGCAGGTCTCCTGCTGAGGCACCATGTGTGTCTATGTCCCAGAGACAGCAAGGGCAGCAGAGACCCTTCTTCCCCTTCTAACTGCTGCGCCTTTGGCTGTGTCCCCTTGCCAGGTGACAGCAAATGACCTTCAGGAGAATATCACAAAGCTAAACAATGGAGTGACCTTCATGATCAAACACTCTCAGAAACTCTTCAAGGTAAGCATGCTGTGGGGTCTTGCTCTCCCTGCCCCTTCATCAGGAGACTGAATGCCCCTTAGTCCAGACAGATACCAGGTGTTCAAGTACATATTCTGGGTGTTCTCCTCTGTGGTAGGAGAAGGAGGATTTCTACAAGAAACTGTTCCTCTAGTGACTAGGGAGGAGGTCTTTGCTGGGCAGGCAGCCCAGGAGGAGGAAGGCAGTCCCGGAGGTGGCTTTGTGCAGGGCAGGTCAGAAGCACGGTGCAGTGTAACACCACCCTCTGCTGGACACCCAGCACCTGCTGGTGGCTGGGAAACCTGGGTCCTGGGGGCAGATAGTGACTGGGCTCCCCTCAGGTTCTGGCAGGATAAGGAAAGCGAAGGGGCTTGTCCTGGATGAGTGCTGCCAAGAGCTGAATCCCTAACACAGTGGGTCATTTTGCTGTGAACTCCTCTGCAAGCAGTAGTCATCCCGCTGCTGTTACAGGCACAGCCTGCAGTCTTGGGCCTCTGGCTCAGAGCCGGGTGCTGTCAGGAGGCTGGGGCTGTCTGCAGGTTCCCCCAAAGAAGTGTTTCTGCGCCAGGCAGTCTCTTGACTTCTCAGGACCTTCCTGGTCACTGTAGGCATCTGCTCTTTGCAAAGAGTCCTCCCATAGAAAGTTCCCCTTCTGCCCTCTTTGTTAGGCCCCTGATTGGCCAGCTCAGAGCTGGGGGAATTGCTTGGAAAAAGCTTCTGCAGAACCCTGCTCTTACTCTGTGTTCCACTTGTGCCAGTTGCCTGCACCAAAGGGAAGCTGTCAACAGGGACCGCACTGAGGACGCGAATCCCATTGCTTTGTCTGCCCTGAACAGCTGAGTCTTAATGGAAGTGGCTTGTGTGGTATGGTTGAAGAGCACCTCTTGCAGGAGCTGCTCTTGCCCCAGGGCCAAACATACTAAACACGCGCTTGGTCTTTTCTCTGCTCGTTGTCCCAGGCCCCAGCATACATCCGGGAGTGCGCCAGGCTGCACTATCTGGGATCCAGAGCCCACACATCAAAGGTAAGGCTAGCGAATGCAGCGCCTGCCCTCCACGAAAGGGCAGAGGCTTTGATACTGTGGAGGGATCCTTGTGAGTGAAAGAAGCTGAAAACAAACCAAGTCATGGAAGAGGCTCTGTCAGAGTGCAGGAGTGAGGGAACCATATGGTGTGGTAGTGCAGGTGGCTGCATTAGGGAAATTGGGCAGAGTTGAAGCATCTGTTAATCAAAAGCACAGGGAAAGCTACCAGCCCCTGTTTAACAGCAAACCTGCTCCCCCTGCCCAGTACATGCAGCACCTGCTCCTTCATGGGGCTGTGCCTTCCAAACAGGCAGATGGCCATGCTGCTGTGGCCAGGCTGGGATAAAGGCTACTTGCTGCCACTGGGACAAGATTTGTCTGTGTCTTGCCAGCACATGCTTCCCTGTCTCATATAGCTGCAGAAGAGGGAAGATGCATTGCAAGGAGCTGCACTGACCCTTCTCAAGCCTGGAAGGGCTTCTGCAGCTGGCATCCAGGAGGGGAAGGAAGAAGCAATGGGGTCACCTTTGTATTGCTGTCACCTCTTCCTGGCACAGGGCCTGCTGGTGCAGTGCTGCTGCAGAGGGGTAGGGAAAACACAGCCCTGTGCATTTGCTGGGGTTGAGGCAGCTCACGAGGCTCTTCCCAGCCTGGCTCAGATGGGTGGCTCATTTGGGTTAAAGCATGGCAAGCAACTGCTGTCTCCGCTTTCCCAGGATGACCTGGATTTGCTGACATCTCCTGGCTCTAAGGAGCTGCAGCCCCTCAAGTCTCAGAAGCGAAGCCGGCTGGACACTTGGCATCAGGAGGAGACCCAGCAGCGCACAGAGGAGGCACTGAAGGAGCTCTTCCGCCATGTCCACAATATGCCTGATTCTGCAAAGAAGAAGAAACTTATCCGCCAGGTAGCGTGGGGAGGAAAGATATCTTCGGGGTGTGCTTGTCAGCACAGTCCTGGGCATGGGGCCTTCTTGAGAGCTGCTGGGGAGAGTGGGCTTTGGGCTGTGTAAGGGGCAGAGCTGTAAGAAGGTGGGGGAGGAGGCCATGTATCCTGGATGTGGCTGACCGTGGAGCTTGCTGCACCAAGCTGTGCTTTGAACTCTCTGTTTTCCAAGCCAGGGACTTGCCAACCAGCTGTTCCCCAGTTCTGATCATAGCCTTGTTGAGCTTTCTTCCCTCAGGAAAGGAAAAGTCTTGTCCCCTTTTGCCTGCAGGGAGTGGACAAATTGGTCTCCTCTCAGTCCCGTGGGCACTCCCAGCCAACCTGCTGCTCCAGAGAGACTGGGTGGCATGGTCAGCACCAGCCCAGGCTGTCAGCCTCCAGCTGCTGCCCAACCCCTTTTCTGCTCCAACAGTTGCTGCTTTTGGCTAATCTGGTAGCCAGCACAAAGCAGCCTCACACCCAAGATCACTGTAATCCTGGGTGGGAGACATGGCCCTCGTTTGCTTTCTCCTCCACACAGGTCTGAGCTGCTCCTCTATTTTGGGGTGCAGAAGAGACAAACTGAATTCTAGGCAGAGGGCATCAGGTAGAGCAGCACAAAGCAGCAAGGGACTGGTGTAACAGTAATGGTGCTAACATACTGCTCTCATGTTTCCTTCTAGTTTAATAAGCATCCTACAGCTCTCACTCCTGGCTCTGATGTACCCACATCCCCAGCACCACGACGCACCCGCTCCCGTTCCTTCAGCGGCCTCATTAAGGTAAAGGCAGCCTCTGACCCATGCTCTCTGTTGTGAGTTTCTGATGTTGCTCCCTGCTTCTGCCTTGCCCTGGCTTGAATGAGGCCCTCAAAGGGTAGGGGCTGTTCAAAGTATTGGCTGCCAAAGAACACAGAAAATGCAGCACAGTGACAATAAGCCATGTTAGTATAAAGCATAATTATCTACGAAACGCATGGCTGTAGGATCTATGCATCTTTCTGAAGGTTTGGTTGCTTCCCAAGATGAAATGAGGACTGACAGGGAGCTGGTCTGTTAGTGCACTGTAGGCTGCCCCACAGCAGCATGTACCTGCTTCTGACAGACTGGGTTCCTGGCCAGGCCTCGGGTCAGCTCCCAAACCTTTTTCAATCAGGCAGGCTCAGCCTAGCGGCATGGTATTTCAGTTGGTTCTGCTTTGCAATCTGTGTCCCAGCTTGGCTTCCTTTTTTCTTTCCCAGCATCCAACTGTTTGCCAGCAATGCGTCCTGCTCCTTCCCTTTCTTTTTCATTTTGCACTCTAAGCCCTAGCCAACAGCCCTCTCTTCTTATGGCAGCGGAAAGTTTTGGGAACTCCAGTTATCCTGGAGAGGAAGAGCAGGGATGCCACACCGGAGCCCGAGCGAGTCAGCAAAGAGAATGTCCACCTGGTAAGGGCTGCCCCCAGCACCGCTGAAGCTGCTGGTGGGGGAGCATGTGAGGGGAGTTTGAGTGCAGCTTGAGCACTCATTTCAGTGATCCTTGGGGGGCTGCTTGCTGTTCTCTGCACAAGAGGTTTCCAAGTTTCTTCTGTATGATTAAATAAGGTCTTAGGAAGCTGCTGTGAGGAGAAGGCAGCATCGAGACAGGGGTGGCAGCACTGGGCCTCCACTCCTGTCTTGTCCCTCTGGCTGTGTTCCTGCCCTGGGGCATTGGTTTGTGCCCCTTTCCCTCTCTCCCATCCTCCACAAGTTGTACAGAGCCTGCTGCCCATGAGTAGTAGGGCTGTCCCATGGCCCAGACAAACCAAGATTTGGGTGGTAGCTGCTCTCTGGTGGTACAGGTTTCTCCCAGGGAAGGCTGTGGATGCCACTTAATTCCCCAGCTCTCTACTCCTATTCCCCTCTCTTGTCCAGTTACAGAAATGTGGATCTCCAGCTCACATGTCCCAAGCAAAGCTGAAATCTTTGGAGGGCCGGAAAGAGGTGAGACACACACACATGCGGGCCCATTCTCCTTCCTGGGGGGAACCTGGCCTGCTGGGCTCAGGCACCTGCAGAGGTGATGCCATGCACGCAAGGCTCAAGGCAGCTGCGGTCCCCTGGTTGTAGCAGTCTGCTCCATGCTGAGCTGCAGGCAGTTGGCTTGCCGGAAGCCGGGCCTTGAAGGGTTTTGCCCAAGCAGATGTGTACAGCCCCCCTACAGCTGGCAGGCTGGCTGTCGTGGGGAGCAGAGGGAAGCTGGCAGCACAGGGTAGTGCTAGCAGCCTGTGAGGGTGGTGGTGGGACAAGAGGTTGGTACGGCCCAAGGCTGACTGCTGTGTTTGTCCCAGTCTGCTCACTGCCTCTTGTCTAGTGCTCTGCTTTGGTAAAAGGTGGGGGAAGCAGACTCCAGGGGGGAGTCCTTGCAGGGGGATAGACGGCACATCAGCCTTGCATGGCATTCTGTGTCTCAAGCATTCAATTGCTCTAATTCTCTGCTCCAGGAATCCTGTAGACGCATGCGAGCCCACCTGCTTTCCAAGGATTCGTCATCCCTCTGAATCGCCTCGCACCAATGCATGGGTGGGGAATGCCCAGCCTCGCAAGCTGTGAATAGTGTGCTGCACTGAGAGGGGAGTGCTGCAGGCTCACGGCAACCCTCGCCAACATGGCAGCGCTCTTGAAACTGGACCTTTGCAAAGACTGCAGGGACTTGTTTCTTTCTGTATATAAATTATATTTCATTCTACTATGGGGCAAACCACTATCTAACCAAAACTTGTGCAGCATGTCTGACCTGCTGGCTCTGGGAAGAGCTGGAGTGCTTGCTTACATGGAGAGCCCTGTGCATTGCAGGGCCCTGTGTGCACTCCCTGCTTTCTCTGCAATGTTGCTAGGCTGTATTTTTTTTGCTTTTCTGCTCTGAGTTTTTAACACATTGGCTTGTTTTTGCTCCCTCCCTTCTGTTAGCAGTGAGAACGATGGACTCCAACCTTCACCTGCATCCTGAGAGCTAATCTTATCTCCAGGCCTCCTCTGGAGCCATGCCCTCCTCTGCTTCCTCTGGGCTCCATTTTGCCCTGCTGTCCCCGAAGGGCTGGGGTGCACAAACGGTACAGAACATGGGATGGGCCTGGGAGAAGAGGAGAGGCTCTGGGATCCATCATTTCAAACGGGGCCAGGGGAAATCAGCTTTCCCAATAAACTTATCCGTCTGTTTCAGCTTGAGCTGGAGGCAGCCCTTGCTCACTGCCTTCATGTTTCCATGGCACAGCTCTGCCTGGTGAGCAAGGAGTGTCTCTGCTTTGTATTCCCCCAGGGAGGCTTAGCTGAGCGGGGCAGTAGGCTGGCAAAGGCTGTCTGGGGCAGGACAGCCCAGTCCTTGGAAGCTGGGGTGTCTGGGGCAGGCAGAGCCTGGTGGCTGTGTGTGCAGCATAGGAACAGCAGCAGCAGTGTGAGAGGTGAGGGAGGGCTCTGGCCATTTGTGATCTGCTGCAAATGGTGCCAAAGGCTTTAGCTTAAGATATCTGGATGGCTGGTCAGGCAACTGGCTGATTAGTCATTAAGCTGGGGGAAAGGGCTGGAACTAGGTTCAGCTCTTTGGCCTGAGCTGCAGAAATGAGATGAAACCATCTAGGTATGGGATAAACCCCCATCACAGCTGGCCAGTGTCAGCTGCCTTGTTAAGCTAAAGTGCTCCAATAAGCTGATCTTGCCAAGTACCTGTCTGCAAGCATTCTGGGGTAGGAAACACACAGGGTCACTACTGTGAAATAAAGATTTAATCAGCTGGGGAACCATCTAAACACTTTACAGCCCTTCTTGGAGAAGCAAATAGTCTCTGGAATCCAATTATAATTGTCTTCTAATCTTTAAGAACCAGCAGCTGGCAGGAGTTATGAGCTCTGTCCTTGACAGCTTTTTGAGACTGCTCATGGCAGGAGGTGTGAATATCAGGATGTGAGCAGGGAGTTCAGTCCGACTGGCTAGAGCTGTCAAAACAGGGCATCGGAGCTCTGTGCAGCTTAGCTGGCATTTGACACTTTTTTAACTGTGATTTTTTTTTCTTGAGTTACAAAGCTATGTGTCTTGTGTTGCTCTGCCTAAAGGGATGTTCCTGGTGCTTTATCGGGGGTGCCTGTCCCCAGTCTGACCCCAAGTTGGAGGAGCTGCCTTGAAAATGTAGGGGGTAGCGGAACTGTAGATGCGTGAGTTGGGAGTTGCTGGTGTTAGGAGCCTCTGTCGCAGCAAAGAAGGAGCTTTGGTTCTTCAGGGACGGGCGGGAAAGGATGCTGTGAGGAAGGGCAGAGGCTGTTTGCTGTAGCAGTAGTATGTGCTTTTGGATGTGTCTATAACCATTCCCTCCAGAGGCTGAAGCTGTCTATGTGCTCTCCTCTGAAGAGCATGGTGTGTTTTGCTGACTGCACTTCTACCCTGCCCCTGCAGTCTGCTGTTAGAGACCTGGGGAGCTCAGCTTCGCCTCTGAACAGAGATGAGGCAGAGCCGAAGGTCGAGCGGCAGCGCACAGAGAGCTGGGTCTGGTTCTGCTACCTCTGCTCTTTCTTGCATTGGGGGCAGTTGCTGGGTGAAGCATTTGTTCATCGCATCCCTCCTCTCCCCATTGCCCCTAGCTTTCCTGGGCATGTAGCTCTGTATAGGTGTCTGCTTGGCAAGGCAATCTTGTTCCTAAGACTAAATACGCTGCTGCTGTATAGATGAGAGGAACATAACTCTTCTCTCCACTGTCCCCCCCTTGCTGATGGCTCTAGCTTGGGGACTCCGTCTGGCTTCTGGCACAGCTGAGATTTGCTTATCTCTAAGAAAAATTATCTATGGGGCATCACCTGGCATTCTGCATGGCTCAGATGCCTTCCCTGCCGAAGGGGTGGGTGCAGTCTTCAGGCAGGGCAATCCCAGGAAGGGTTCGGTGCCCTGGGCTTTAGCCTATGGTTCTGTCCTCCCTGGGCTGGGGATGGTGGTGTCTAACAGATTCGGCCTTTCAGATCCTTGGCTGTTGGAGTCCCAATGTGTTCACGCTGTCTCACAGGTGCGGGGGAGTTTTAGTCAGCTTGGATGTGTCTCGTTTGTCTGCCCTGTGCAATGACTCACAAGGATGCTTCCTCCCAGAGCAGCTACTAACTGTTCCCAGAGTCTGTCATTTCCAAAGTATTTTTAATCTTTGTCCTTATTTATATATGCTATGTATGTACTGTTTCAAATTGCTGTCTTTCTGTGTGTTCATGTGAAACCCCATATTAAATGCTTTTATTTTTAGTGGTTTTGCTCAGTGGCTTAAGCAGTTTCATTGGGATAGCGAGGGCTTGGTGGTGCATCCCCCTTCAGAAGGAAGGAAACCCCTGCTTGGAACCCCAGAGCTCCTTCCTGTAAGTGAGGGGGTGCTTGGTGAGGCGCTGCCCTCCTGCAGGGACAGCACTGGCCTCCCGTGGCACTAGGGCTTGTTCCCTCTCTGGGATCCTGGTGTGATGCAGGCTGTCTTTCCCTCAGAGGTATGAAGTTGGACCTCTTCTTTTCCTGTCTTCCCCCCTGCTGTCATCCAGTGTGATGGAAAATCAGGTTTACAAAGAGCACTTTATATAAATAATGGATCAAATGAATACATTTTTCTCTGTAGAACCATTCTTCTCTTGCCACTCTTGGCTGCCGAGGGAGGATGGTTCCTGCTTGCATTTTCTTTTCCTCCTCCTTAATAATGGCGTCTCAGATTTTATGCAGATTATTTCTCTGTGAAGTTCTTCCACGTTTGAAATGCCCAGGGCTTGCCTGCCATGGCTCAGACGCTCATTAACATCCTTGCCATGCAATTCAAAAACAAGCAGGAGAAGCAAGCGGCGTGGTACGTTTGAAACCAGCGCTGCCTTCCTGCAGGGTGAGCTTTGAGCGGGTGTTGGGTCGGGTGTCATGGGACTGGTGCACCCCATCTCCCCAGAGCTTGGGGAGCAGGAGGGGCCAGGCCTCTGTGCACTTGAAAGTGGGCATGGGAGTCCAAGGAGACACTTCTGTTCCTGAAAATGTTGAACAAAGGAATGCAAAAACTCACAATAGCTATTTTGAATACTGCAAACCCAAATATCGCCTCCCTGATAAGCTGTGATGCAAAGTGACAGCTTTATATGGCTTACATAATTTAAAAATGAATAGTTTTTAGCCCCTGAAGCCACAACCCAAGCACTTACGCTTGGCTGCAAGTGAAAGGGCAGCAGTCACTGGGACCAAGTACTGGGTGAAGGTACATATTTAGAGGAGGATCGCTCAGCTTTCAGCGTGTCTGCTTTGGCCTGTTGGTATTCCTGCACAGCAGTGGCATTACAAACCAAACAAGCAGTGCTCATCCTTCATTTCGTTAAACAGTTTTTATCTCAAATTGCACAGCACAGACTTGCAAATAAGTTCTGCAGAGTGTCACTGCTATCTAAATCAATTTTTGCAAGTTGTCTTGATTTTTTTTAAATTGTTCTGCCCTGGTTTGGAGTTGAAAAAAGATATTTTTTTTCTCTCAAATTATCATGTGTGGCTGGGAGCTGTCATGCTGCTGCTGCATCTCACTGCCTCTGGCAACAGTGTAGACAAAAAACATGAGTACTGCTAGCGATAGATGTTGGCGCCAGCCAGACCAGTTATCAGGCTTTACAATCTCATTGGCTTGGATTAACTAATATTTTTTCATGGAGTGAATAAATTAATATGTTTAGTTCTGTTTGCTCATCCCCCTCAGCGAGGGTTGCATGATGAAGCTCATAAATTGTGCAGGCACCTAGATGCCAAGATCTCCATGCTGGGTCCTGCCCTGACCTTCCGCTTGTGCTGTGGACCAGGGTGGGATCTCTGCTGGCACCAGCTCTCCAGCCCCATCCCAATCCAGACCAGCTTTGTTCCTGGGTGTATTGGGTTTGCATGGCAGGGTTTTGGTAGCAGGGGTGGCTTCTGTGAGAAGCTGCCAGAAGCTTTCCCCCATGTCTGACAAAGCCAATGCCAGCTGTTTCCAAGATGGACCTGCTGCTGGCCAAAGCTGAGCCCATCAGTGATGGTGGTAGGGCTTCTCTGACAATATATTTAAGAATGGGGAAAAAGTTGCTGGGCTACAGCAACTGCAGCTGTAGAGAGCAGTGAGAATGTGAGAGGAACAGCCCTGCAGACACCCAGACTGGTGCAGCAGGAGGGAGGAGGTGCTCCAGGTGCCAGAGCAGAGATTCCCTTGCAGCCCCTGGTGGGGCAGGCTGTCCCCCTGCGCCCAGGGAGGCCGGGGGGAGGCGGAGCAGGCTCCTGGTAGGACCCATGGCCCTGTGGGAAGAGGAACCCAGGCTGGGGCAGGTTTGCTGGCTGGGCTGGTGACCCTGGGGGGACCCACACTGGAGCCATCTGCTCCTGAGGGACTGTGCCCTGTGGGAGGGAGGGACCCATGCTGGAGCAGTGCGTGAAGAACTGCAGCCCGTGGGAAGGACCCAGGCTGGAGCAGCGGAGGACTGTCTGCTGTGGGGGGGACCCCGGGAGCAGGGCAGAGTGTGAGGAGTCCTCCCCTGGGAGGAAGGAGCAGCAGAGACGACGTGTGATGAACTGACCCCAACCCCCATTCCCCATCCCCTTGCACTGCTGGGGGGGAGGAGGGAGAGAATTCGGGAGTGAAGTTGAGCCTGGGAAGAAGGGAGGGGTGGAAGGGAAGGGGTTTTAAGATTTGATTTTATTTCTCATTATCCTACTCTGATTAGGTTGGTAATAAATTAAATTGATTTCCCCAAGTCGAGTCAGTTTTGCCCATGACAGTAACTGGTGAGTGATCTCTCCCTGTCCTTATCTCAACCCATGAGCCTTTTGTTATATTTTTCTCTCCCCTGTCCAGCTCAGGAGGGGAGTGACAGAGCAGCTTTGCTGGGCACCTGGGCTCCAGCCAGGGTCAACCCACCACCCAGGGAAGTGCCTGGCCATGAGGAACACCATGGGGTGGTTTCTGGCCTCCTGCATCTTGATGCAAGAGCTTTGCTCCTGGCCTGGCTGCCTGCCCCTCCCCTGGCCCCAGGGGAGCAGGACCTCTGCAACCTCTTGCACAAAAGCTCCTGGTTCCATTGTGCCTCACCAAGGCCGTTCTGTGGCAGCAGCGCAAGAGGGGGCTGGCAGCACACGCTCCGGGACAGGACCCCCTCCCTGGCTGCAGCTCGGGGAGGGAGGAGGTAGGAGGTAGGAAGCTGGGGTGATAAATAAAGTAAACAGGAACATAAAGAGCATGGAGAAGGCTGAGGGAAAAGGCTGGGGAGGGATGCCCCCTTCCAAAGGACAAAAATCAGCTCTGTGTGGTGTTCCAGTGAGAGTCCCTGCCTGCATCTGAGGCTGAGCAGAGCTGCCACAAGGCAAGCTAAACCCTTTCCCTCCTCTTTTCATGTTATTTTTGGCTACTGGCATCCTCTTGCCTCCTTCAGAGCCAGACCCTGGTAGCCAGTCACTCGGGCTCATGCTTGCTCCTTCCTGCAGCACCTGTACCCTGAAAGTGCCACATCTGCAGTGTGGGAATTTGGGTGGCAGAGGCAAAGCAGGGCTGGCACCAGCTTCCCCCGTCCCACATTGTGCAGAATCTGACTTTCTTCCAGCCTCTAGTAGCTTATAACTCTGTAAGGGATGGGGGAGGAGGAGTGAGGATGCGGAGGCACGCGCTCGCCAAGTGTGCGACCGGCAAGGCGCAGAAAAGCTGCCCGTGACTGCGGAAGCACGAGCCCAGGCGGGCACACAGCTTATTGATTACATCCCAGCGTGGGCCTGGCTGCCAGCTTGCCATAAATATGGAGCAGAGGCAAAGCTCGTTTGCACCCAGAGCATCTTCATTAATAAAGTCAGGACAGAGCTGCTGCCTCCCTCATCCATCAGGCTGAGAGACTTCTTATTTCTCAGGTTAGATGGTTTCCCAGCTCGGGGATGTCAGTGCAATGGGGATTGCCACAAGGCGGAAGGGGTTCGTGGGAACAAGCCCTGTTCCTCCAAAAACAAAGCCCCCTGCGTCTCTGCTCACCCCATGGCCAAGGTCATCAGCTGAATCCTGAAAACCCACCTGCTCCTACTGGGAGGCAGGGTTTTATGGCAGAGGAGCTGTGGTTTATGGCACCGTGGAGAAATATGTTGGATGCGCTTGGCAACAGCAAATGGAAAGTTAGTCTATTAAACAGTAAATTATCCTTCCAATGCTTCTTCATTGAGGAGGGTTAACGAGCGGCTCCAGGCGGAGCAAGTGGGGGAAAGTGTGTGTGTACGCGCGGGGCGGGTGTGGAACAATTGCTACATCTGGGGACCCCCACATCCTCGATCCCACGCTGCACAACAATAGCGTTTCCATGTGCGAGGCGTTTCACAAACACCTCCTCGCGTGTGGTTTATTCAAACCAGCTTGTGCTGCGCCGCAGAGCTCTCCGGTGGTTGGTGTGTCCAGCCGCGCTGGGAACAGCATCTCCCCATCTGCCTCTGGGCTGCTCGGCACAAATGATTGCCTTGTGGACTAGAGTGGGTTTTGGGGACCCAGGGTGCGGGGCTCGGCCCCTCTGCTCAGCCACGCCATGAATCAGGGATGCAGTGCCTTGCAGAGCGTCCCCCTCCTGCTGTTCTGCAATTGTTCAAGGCAGGAGGACAGGCTGGGCTCTCCCCGCTCGGACAGACCCTGTTCTGTGAGGCTGGGGCCAAAGCCACCTGCTTGGGAGCCTCAGCATCTCTCACATCATCCCGGAGGACCCGCTGTATGCTGTTCCCTTCACTCGGTGCCAGCGGTGAGGTACCCTGGCAGCAGAGCTGGCCCCCTCTCCTGCAGTCAGTGGGGCCACGTTCACAGGGTGACGCCAGCCGTGTTTGCAGGACGATGCTGGCACAGGATGATGCTGGCCTTGGGTTGGGGGTTGGGGCAGCGTTTGCAGGGTGATGCTGGGATGTTGGCGGCGTCTAGAGGGTGACGCTGGCCATGCTCGCAGGGCGATGCTGGCCACGTTCGGTTCGCAGGGCGATGCTGGCCACATTCACAGGGCGATGCTGGCTGTGTTTGCAGGGCGATGCTTTTGCTGTTTTGCAGCGAGGTAGGGCTGGTCCCTGGAGAGGCGCCAGGAAGAGCGCATCGCAGCCCTGCCTGCCGCTGCTGCTAACCAGGCGAGATTTACTGTGATCCCAGCAGCCCCCGGCCGCCCGCACCACTCCATAATAGACCCATCAAGGGCATTGTCGCGCTGCACAAGCCCAACAGGTGCCCTGACGGGGCCGACACGCCGGCCCGCTCCCACACAATGCCTCACTCTCCCAAGCCGAGTGTGTCCAGCGGGACAAAGGCAGGCGGCTCTCCCAGCGCGAGCCGAGCTGGCCAGGCGTGACAGATGTGGCCCCGGCCGGTGGAGGGGCTGCCCGGCAGCCTGCCCCGTGCGGGGTCCCTGGGGGACGCCGGGCAGCCGGAGGTCACGGCCGCTCTGCTCCCGGCACATGTCCAGCTGGGTCTCGCGGCCGCCGCTCCCAAGCCAGGTGTGTTTTAGCAGTGTTGGGAGGAAGGGTTTGAAGCACAGCCCTGGTGCAAGGGGAGCCAGATCCTGCCGTTGGCAATGCCCCTCGGTAGGGGAGTTGGAGCAGGCACCGTGCATGCATGCTATTGCCTGCATTTTAAATGCTCCTGCTCTGCACCGGTGCTTGGTCCTACCCTGCGAAGGGGCTGAGCACCGCTGTGTGCTAGTGGCAGCCACGGCACAGCTTCAAAGCGCAGCGTAAATGCCATAGCAAGCACGGGCTGGGACATGCTGCCTCCTCCCCTGCGTGCTGAGGCGTGGGGTGCAGCGGTGCAGCACGGCTGCCTTGAAGCCCAGGCGTGCTGGAAGGTGCTATCGGCCGCCAGCGGCTCCAGTGGGGACCCAGCGCCAGCCCAGACCGCAGGAGAGCTAACGGGGGCGGGCTGTGGCCTGTCCCGGGGTGGGTGGAAGTGCCTGGATGCTGCCCTGGGGGGGCTTGGCTTAAAACTGGCAGCAATTTTTGTTTGAAGCTTTGTAGCTGCTTCGCATCTCTTTGCACGACAGGTCTGGCGCGTACCCTGGAATCCTTCCCTGGATCTTCCCATGAAAACTCCTCTCCAGCAAAAAAAGCTTCTGCTTCATTTTAACCAAACCCAGAGCCCATCAGACAATCCAGATGGTCTTTCTCTCTATCAAGCAGTTTGGCCCAAATCCCGGTGGCAGACGGCAGGACCAGGCCTCCCCCAATAAAGAAAAGTTTGGGTTTTTTTCTCCCTGCTCCTCATCCATATTCAGAGACACCCTGGACCGTTCCTGGGCAGCTGTTGCTCTCCAGGGCCCACATCACTCCATGCAGGGTGCCTGGGCAATTTGGGATTGCCCAAATGCACCAGGGGCTGAGGTGTGGGAGCAGGGTCTTGGTGCACAGCCTGTCCCGTCCCCCTGCCCTGCCCTCCCACCTCACCAGGGCTTGCTCGGCCATTGCTGTGTTGGCAGCCCTGGAAGGGGGCAACCAGAGCAGCTGCGGAGGGGTCGGCTGCGAGCCCAGCTCAGTGGGATGCTCTGCGGTGCTGGGGCACGGGGTGCTGGCTCAGTGGCAATAAGCTCCCACAGGATAGCAGGAGTCAAGGTATCCACTGGAGAAAATGTGGATGTTGGCCTGAAACGGGGTCTTCAGCATTGCAGTCCTGTACTCCTGCTGGAACTGGGGCAGGTGATGGTGGCCCCCAGGCAGGCCCCCACCAGCCACTCCCTCAGCCAAGACCACGGCCAGGTGTAAAGAGCCCTGGTGTTGCTGCAGCAGGACACGCAGACGGAGGGAGCCTATCCATTCTGCAGATCACAGAGATTTGCCTGGGGCAGGTGCCTGCAAAAGGGACGAAACAAGATCCCTCGTCCCACTCCTGCCCTCCTGCCAGTGTCAGAGGTAAAGGGCAGGTTAGGAAGACCTGGCTCCGCTCTGCCAGCTGAGGGGGAGTTTGGGAGGGAGGGAAGGGGGTCACTGGCATTGCATGGGTAGCGGCCAGCTTTGAGGAACGCGGAGCCGCTAAGAAACAACCTTCACCCCCTGAAATCCAGCCGAGGTGTTTGGCACAGGGCCCCTTCAGATGCTCTGTGGTGCCACTGCCACCGGGGTCTCCCTGGGACCCCCCCCGGGTGGGCTGCGGGGCCACCTCTGCTGAAGCTGTGCCAGCGAGGGGTCGGCTCCCAGAGCCCTGGGAAGCAGCTCATCTTCCTCGCTGTCAGGGCTGCTGGGTAGCAACGAGGAACAAACCCCTTTCATCCATCTCAGGCACGGCTTCCTCCCGGGATTGGGGCCAGAGGAAGGAGATGTCACGAAAATGCAGACAGATGATGGGAGCCTGCATTCGGGATGGGAAAGGGCTGCTGATCTGGGCCAAGCTGGTGCAGCCCTGGGGGGGTGGGGGGGGTGGGTGGGTGTGGGTGGGTGGGTGTGGGTGCGTGAGGTGGCCCTTGCTGGAGCGAGACCCTCTGCAGGCACCTTTCCTCTCACCCTCATTAAGGAGCTTGTGGAGCGCCATACGCAGGGGGCTTTGATTTAAGAGGCACTCCTGCCCCCGGGACCTGCCACCGTCCCTGCAGATATCCTGCTGGCTGGGGAAATGAGCGTGCAGCGGGGTCCATGCTCACACACCTCTCCTCCCGCTGCCGGAGCGATGCGGCAGGCTCCCACCTCCCCTCCTTCCATGGGTTTCCTCTCCGAGGAGGACATTTGCAGCGGTTGCTGGCAGCAGCCAGGGCTCTGTCGGGCATCCCAAAATGCCTGTTGTTTTTCTTAAGGACTCAGCTCTCAGAGCCATGGGCTTACAAGTGTTTCAGGTGTCATTAATAAGACAGGTGCCCAGCCCTCCTGGTTGCACCCTCCTGCTTTGCATTTGCAGAAAATGGAAGGAAATTAAATAAATGTGATGCTCACATTTCTGAGATGTCAACCATTTGGGGCCGAGCTCACAAGATTTCTTGGCTTCGCTTCTTTTTGTGTTGAAATAGATAAATTTTGCCTCTTTCCTCCTGGTGGATTGGCCACAAAGACATTTTGGTTACTCTATTTCTTAAAACATTCCCCTGGAGTGGGAAAGGACATAGCTAATGCCGCAGCCAGGACTTTAAGATTTGCTGTCTGTGCATGGGGCAAAGAGCAAAGTGGAGTCGCGTGCCCGAGTCCCTGCTGTGTGCTGGGATACTTGGCCGCAGGGTTCCCACGAGCAGATTGGGCACCATCCCGGCGCTGCCGGGTCCCTGCGCCTCGCCTGGGCTCTGGATGATGGGGATGGGGCTCCGGGCGGGAGAGGAGACAGGCCGAGGGTGCCGACAGCACACCGGGGTGTATGAAAGCTTTTGGCACCCCCCGATGAGGGGTGGGAACGCTCTGCCTGCCGCCGCTCACAGGCTGCTTCTCCGGGGTCCGGCAGCCCCCGGGGTGCCGCCGCCCGCTGGCCTCGCCGCACCCCGGCACCCCGCAGCCATCTCACGGCAGGGGGGAGTGTCGGCTGCCCCGCGGGCCGACCCCCCTCTCTTGGGTGGCGGGACCGAGCCGGTGCCCACCTTCCTGCACGGCCGGGGTGGTGCAAAGCCCCGACGGCTGCGGGTGCCCTGCCCGGCCAGGACCGCTCCTACCCCCGCTCCCAGCCGCCGGTGCCGGGGGCGCGGGGAGGGGCGGCGGGGCGTCGGGGCGGGCAGGGCGGGGGGGAGGAGCCAGCGCGGGGGCTGTGCCTGGGCTGCGGGATGGGGCGGCGGTGAGGGAGGGCGGGGGGTGTGCGCCGAGGGGGCTCTCGCCCCGCAGCCGTGCCGAGCCCAGCGCAGCGCAGCCCAGCCCCGCTCCCCGGTGATGCGCAGCGGCCGCACCGCCTAACCCCGCTGCCCGCTGCCATGGCGGCCCCGACCCCCGGGGGGGCGGCGGGGGTCCCGGCGGGGCTGCGGGCCGCCGCCTGGCTGCTGGCGTGCGCCGCGCTCTGCCGGGGCCGCGCCGCCGCCTGCCCGCCGCTCTGCGCCTGCAGCGGCCCCACGGTGGATTGCCACGGCACGGCCCTGCGCGCCGTGCCCAAGAGCATCCCCCGCGGCACCGAGCGCCTGTGAGTACCGCGGGGCTTTGTCCGGCGCGGGTGGGTGTGCGGCGGCCCGTGCCGCGGGCGGGCGGGCGTGCAAGGCGGCGTGCCCGGGCAAGTGCGTGTCCCGGGGGGTGCGTGGGAGCGCGCGGAGGAGGGCATGCGGCCAAGACCGGGGGAGGCAGCGTCCCGTTCCGCGGGGGGGGTTGTGTGTGCGTGTGAAAGTGCCTGTCCGGGGGATGCGTGTGCAAGAGCCTGTGTGGTGGGTGCATGTGCAGCATCCCCTCCGTGAGGGGGGTGCGATAGTCCGTCGAGGTGGCCAACGGTGCGTGTGCAAGAGCCCGCCGGGGCAGGGTGCATGTGCACCCCCGTGGGAGGGATGTGCAAGGGGTCCTGCATGCACAGGAGCCCGCGTGTGCCAGTGTGTGTGCAAGCACGCGGAGCGGCGTAGGGATTAGAGCTGTGCCTGAGGGGCTGGGTTGCTCGGGGGGGGGGGGGGGCATTTGCACTGGGGCAGCCTGGAATGGGGGGCATGGGGGGCTGCACGCCCCATGGCACCCACACGCAGGTGTGTGGCCACTCCTGCTGTGGCTTGTCATGGGGCACCCACACAGCTGGAGGGGTTGCCTGCAGGTCCCTGCAACTCCAAGCCCCTACCCGTGCTGGGCACCCCTTTGTCTCCAGGGAGCCCTCCTGAGGATGTTGTGCTGGGGATCAGGTCCCGTTCCCCTGATCTCCCCTTGGGACCCCCCCGGTGTGACCAGCCTACAGCCACCCAGCTCACCCAGCCCTGCCAGTCCCCTGTGCCTACATCTCTCTGCTCCTCAAAGCCCCTGCCACATCCCCAGGGGCACTGGGAGCGGTCCCTGGGCCTCTCAGCTGGATCCCATAAGGAACCTTTTCTCCTATGGAGTAGTCATGGTCCAGTCAGCTGCGGGGGTCCTACGGTGCCCGCTGAGCTCCCCTGAGCAGGGTGTCCTTTTGCCGCTGCACCCAGCTGGGCAGGTCTCTGTGCTCAGGGGCCCTGCAGCTGCAGTGGGTCCATGCTCCGGGGAGAAGGGTATGAGCTGAATGTGTCCAACCCGCTGTTTGGTGGCAGGTTCCCAGCACGCAGGTGTCCCCAGTCCCGGCAGGAGAGCAGGGCTGTCCCCAGCCTCTTCCCTCCACTTAGGGGCAGCGAGTGCCCAGTCCCAGGGGTTGTGGTGGAGCCTGGTGGCACAGCAGCCCCCCCTCAGCTCCAGTGGTGGGGCCAGGCTGCCCCAACATCCCCCTTGCAGCACAGAGAAGCACCGGGCTGCCACCTTCTCAGGGCAGGATGTGTCCCAGGACAGCCAGACACACAGGGCTCCTCCTGTCCCTGTGCTGGGCTGTCTGCGGTTACTGGAGTGTGAATGTGCCCTTTGCCTGCAGCTGGGGCGAGACCCCGCAGGCAGGGACTGCAGGCAGCCTGGCAGCCGCCAGGGCTGCACCCAGTGTGCAGCACTGGGAGCTCTGCGGGACACCGCTTCAGTGGAGTTTTCTCTTCTCCCGCCATAATTACCCTCATACAAATGTTTATTACCCAGCACAGCAACCGGGCTGCTGGCAGCTGCAGTCCCATAGAGCCAGCTTGTGAGCTCTGAGACAGGATCCCCCTTTTTGTGCCCAGGGTAGGGGGGAAGGTTTGTGCACAGCCGCTCCTGCCTGCACCAGCCCTTTCTGCCCCTCAGGGAGCTCCGCGGGCTCTGCAGCATCTGCTCTCCATGCTCCCAGGTGCAGGGTGCTGGGGGAACATGGGCAGCGAGCCCCCACCTCTGCCCGCCAGGCAGGTCTCAGCACTGCTCAGATGAGATGGCGCTGGAGTGGGCTGTCAGAGGATGCCCTTGGGTGGGTGTCTGGCTCCTACCCCGCAGGGCATCCCTCCCCTCTGGCAAGCAGGTCCTGCTTGCTGTCTCCTGTTCTGCATCCACTGACCCGGTCCTCTGTGGCCGTCACTGCTCACCCCCCAAAACATTGGGTTTTCTGTATATTCATGCAGCTGCCCCTGCTGGCTCTGCTGTCTGGGTTGAGCTAGACACGCTGCTCTCTTGTGGGTGTTGTCTGCTGGATAACTACTTCCCACTGCGCTGCACACCCTTGCAGGTGCTTGAGGGTGTCTGTGCAGAGCAGGTCTATCTCCCAGCCGTGAATTCCTGCTGTAACAGATCGCGAGTGAGTTTGAGTTCCCTGTAAAGAGGCTGCAACCTCGCAGTCTCCAACTTCTCACCGCTTGATGGAGTGGGGTCAGCTAGCAACTGCAGGGGAGCCTGCAGCAGTGTCTGTGCTTGCGACTTGATGTTTCGAGGGGCTGGCTGTCTTTGGGAAGCCAGCACCCCCTTACCAGTGCTCTCTGCTGCCTGCTTCCTTTCCCAAGCCCCGGGATGTGCAGTGTGAGTGATGCTGACCTTGCTGTGCATCCCACAGTGCCGGTGAGCAGTGGTGTCTGTCTCTCCCTGCTGTCATGTTGCCTGCCTGTTGCATTCCCACAGCCTTGCAGGGCAGCCCGGCGTGGTGTTTGGAGGCTCCTGGCTTTCTCCAGCCCCCCAGCTGGCTGAGCCCCATGGTGCCATGGGCCAAACCCCCAGGCAAGGCAGTGCTGCCGCTGCAGCCACACGTGCCGGCACTGCCAAAGCCGTCATGGGGGACTCAGGCAGCAGCGTCCTGTGGTGAGGTCTGAGCTCCATTGCTTTTGAAACATGCCCTTTTCCTTTGAAGACGAGGGATTTATTTGCCTCACAGGGTCACTGCAACTTTGGGGGATCATGGGCTGGGGAGAAATGGGCTTGTCTGCTGCTTGAAGGTTTCCCGTGGCGTCTGCCTGGTGGCAGTGCCATGCTGTTGGTGCAGGGTAAGGGCTGGAGACATGTCCAGGAAGGAGCATGAGTGGGGCTGCATGGGGGTACAGGGGACCCCTCTTTCCTTGCACCAGGGCACAGGATGTTGCTCCCTAAGTGCCTTCTAGTCTGCAACCTGATGTGAATGCCAAGCGGTGTCCCCCGCCAAGCGGAGAGGCTTATCTGCAGCAAGGGGGGAAGCAGCAAAGTCTCTGGGCGCTTTGCACTGCTGCCTGTGCTCCTGCCTACGCCTCTGGCAAGGACGATAGAGCAGGTCTCGGAGGCATCATAGGCAGGACAGGGCAATAATCCTGCAGCACTACCGTGTTATCTGCTCCCGGGCGTTCCTCGGGTGTCAGCTGCTGGAGGAGTGCTGTGGGAGAAGGGCATGGTTCCATTCCCGGTTTGCTGGCTTTTCTTTCTTTCTTTCCTTGAAAGCTCCTCTGAAGAGCAGACTGCCCTGTCGGGGAGCTGGGTCACTCTCCCCGTGCCAGCAGGATCAATGCAAATTCGCCGCCATCAAATGGCTGCTTCCAGCCCAGCTCTTTGCTCATGGGGGATGAACTGAGCCTCATGGCGTTGCTCTCGCTCCTGCTTTTGAAGTTTTTGGCTGACAGCTGAGAATTGCCCCACTCACTCCTTTTGCCTCCCCACCATCTTGCTATCGGCTGTGCCGTGCTCCTCTTCCCCCCCCCCCCCCCCCCCCAGGAGGCAGCAGAGCTGGGTTTGGGGGTCCCCATCACTGCATCCCCCTTGGCTCCCTCTTCTCCCTCCCAGGGTCCCTGGCCTCAGCATTGCACGGGGCTTCCATTTGCCTTGTTCCCCCAACTTGAGATGTGCCTGTGCTGAAATGGGCCCCATCCAGACTGCAGCCAGCTCTGCCGTCCCCCCTGTCTGCGTGCTCTTCCACCCAGCTTGCTGGTGGACGGAAGGGGTGCTGAGCTCCAGCCCTTGGCTACAGGAGCTCGATGCCAGGGCGGCTGCACCTAAGGCACGCTCGTGCACTGACTCACTGTCCCTCGCTGAAATAACATGCGCTGGACAAGAGCTCGCTGCTGTAAATTCATGCACACGCGTCTCCCTCTGGCTGCTTGATCAAAATGTCTTGCAGCGGCAAGGCCGGTGTATTGCAGCAGCGCTCGTGTGTTCGACAGCAGTCCTTGCGCTGTGCCTCCTCGGGGTGCTTTGGAGAACGCTAATTCTTAGGAATCACCTTGCAGGGAGGGTCAACCTCTCCCTTTCCTGGGGTGCCCGGGCAAGTTTTTGATGTTGCAGCTGAGCAGGCTGGCTGCAGGGGCAGCGAGGGAGTGTGCAGGCTCTGCAGCGCTCTGGGGCGGGATGCAAGATGGATTTCCAGCCAGGGCAGTGCTTGGCCGGCCCTGCTGCCCTCGGCTCTCAGGAGAGCCGGTGCTGGGCACTGGGAGGATGCTGGCTGGCTGGGAAAGCCAGGCTGCTCAGCCCGCTGTGGTGGCTTCCTTGGGAGCCTTCCCGGACAGAGGAAATTTGCAATTCTATTCCAATTTCTCCCTTCAGCTACGTCCAAGGCAGATGCTGTCTATATATCGCCATGGTAACGCTGCGTTCTCGCTCTCCATGGAATTGCATGCTGGAAAAATATTAGTTTAAAAAACTATGTCGTGTTTGTATTGACTGGAGCCAAGGCTGATAGCGGAGGATCTATTGTCCCCTGGTTGGGAAAAGTCACCAGTAACAGGCGATAAAGCCAGGTGGATTGGCCTCTGGTGACCACTTCTCACCCTGCACGGCAATTGCTTCCCTATAAACCCTTCCCTGGCTCTGTTTTATTGCATCCTTTAAAATAGATATTTTTGCCTTAAATGTGCTGCCACTTTGCTCCTCCGGGGTGATGCATTGTGCCGCTGGCAATTCCTCACTGCCGAGGTGGGAGCGAGGAGGGGGAATTGTTCCTGGCTTTAATTGTGGGTCTCTCGTGTGCACCTTCAAATGCTGCTGCTGCTGTGTGCTGGGCACGGCACAGGCAGTGCCGGTACAGGATAGCGCCCCATGCGCACGCATGCATAGAAACCGCCTAGCTGGCTCAGTATGGGACGTGCGTTTGCTTTGAGTTTCATGCTCCCCTACTTCATTTTTTCCTACTGAACCTCCGGCCAGCAGGAGAGCGAGGCAGCTATAACATGCAAAGGATGCTCGAGAGATCACCACAGGGGAGCAGAGCCCGCACCCCGGGGGAACAGAGGCCTGGGGGTGCCACCGAGGCAGGCAGGGAAAGGGTGCCCCGTCTGGGGAAAGGTGTACGAGCCCATGACCCTGCGCTGAGAGGGGCTTTTCCTCCATCCTTGCTCTGGTTTGCTCCCCAGGGAGCTGCTGTGGGCGAGCGCTGGAGCAGGACGTGTGCGTGCGTGCATGCACAGGAGGGCGAGGTGGGCAACCAAGGAGCCTCTCTTTGTCTTGCATCCGAGTCCTTCATGGTTCCCTGCCCGCTCCAGAGGTACTTAGTGCCGCAGACGCATCCCCTTTATCTTTATTGCTACCGAAATAACCTTTCATAAAACCTGAAAGGCAAAGCGATGTTTCTGTGCGTGGTTTTCTGAAACGCAATAAAAAACAGTTGTGTGTTAGCAAATGGCCCCATCCCGGGGGATGTCGGACCCAGATCTCTGCTCCCCGGCAGGCTTCCAGCACAAGCGGCTCCAAGGCCAGCTCCGGCAGCTGGCCCCTGTCCTCTGTCCCTGCTGGGGGACAGCCAGGGACGGCTGCAGTGGCAGCAGCAGCGAGCAGAGGTTTCCCTGCTGTACAGCACGAGGCTGCAATTAGTTACGTGGGCATCAAGAGGGGATGGTTTGCAGCCTGGTCATTAGGGTCCTGGCATTGCTGGAGGCAGGAAGGGAATGAGGTGGGACGGAGGGAACCTCTCCGTGGTGTTGGTGCAGGGTCGGTCCCAGGCTGTCCCCTCCGGGACCATCCCAGGCCTCCCTGCCACATACAGGCTCTGAAGCTGCGCTGAGTATCTGCTTTTCTGGCATGCATTTTGGATGCACTTGCTGCTCAAAATAGCAGAGGCAAGTGTCCTGTGGGGGAGAGAGGCTGCTCAGAGGAGGAAGATCGGAAAAAAAGAGAAGATTAATTTTTCAAGTGATGCAGCTGAGGAGCAGCCCTGGGCACCAAGAGTGGGAGAGATGCAAGCTCCTGGCCCTGGATATTTCTCAGTAGGAGGAAGCCCCAGCTCCAAAATGGGGTGCTCCAGAAGACCAAACTGGTCTGAGGTTGAGCAGGCACCCGTAACCAAGCAGTTCAGGTGCACTTGTCCTCCCATCGCTGCTGGGAGCTGCTGCAGGAGGGGTGAGCAAAGGGGGTGTGCTGAGGAGGGTGCAGGGTGGATTGGACCTTGCTCTGCTGAGCGGCAGGATGGAGCCTGAGGGCTGGGCTCCCTCCCCTGCCCTGGGAAGCAGAGGAGCCATGGGAGCAGCAATACTCCTCGCCAGGCTAGTCAGCACGGCACAAAAAGCCCAATTTTGAGGGTCTCCAGGTAAATCTGAGCCTCAGTTTCCCTGTTTATGAAATGGAAAGGACCCGCTGCCGAAATTACAGCAGCCAGCTCTTGTCCAGCGCATGTTAGGAGAGAAAATCCCTCACACCAGGGTTGAGTGAGGTTATTTATTTATTTTTAACCTGAAGGTGACACACCACAACACTGCGTGAGTGTGAAGTACTCCCTGACTGCGAGCAGCTAATGGCTGTGGCATGAAAACCCCAGAGAGGAGTTAGGAAGAGCAGAAAGCCTTCCGCATCCTCACCATTACTGGCACTGGCAGATCGATGCTGTTTGTAACGCTTAAAAATTTATTGTGATGCTAACTTGCTTTAGTGCCTCGTAAAAGCTTACGGAGCCTCCCATGCTCTGGGAGCCAGTGCCGTGCCTGGGGTTGGGTTCCCCTTGGGCTAAGGGTAGTTATTCTTTGAGGAGCCCAAATAGCACATAGCTGCTCTTGGAGCTCTTGTCTTTGGCACAACACCCTGCAGGCATCTGGTAGGGGGATTGCTGGCAAGGTGTTCGACCTGGGGTGTGTGGCACCCTTAAAGGGACTTTGATGAACCCTGTGGGCACCCTTTGCTCTTCCTTGAGGGGTCTAGTCAGGGTGGAGATGGGAAGGAAAAGGAGGAGAAGGTGCTAAGCCCCTTGTGCAGCTGTGTCAGCCCAGGGTATGGGTGCCCGGTCGCCCCTCCCTGAGCAGCGGGCAGCAGCACCCTGTACCCGCCTGGCACCTTGGAGGGGTTTGGGTTAGCACCCAGCCGTGCCCCCGTGGGCTGCAGGGAGCTGGCGGATGCGGTGAGCATCCCTCCGTGCTGGTGCTGGAGGGGAATGGCTCTCCCAGGACTAGGAAGGGCTCTGCCCTGCCTTTCACTGCTCGGGCAGCTCAGCGAGCCTGTGCTGGGACTTGATTACATTCAAGCAGCCGGGTGAAATCTTGAGAAGACTTGAAAAATGCAATAAAAGTATAGGATGAAAGGTTGCAGCTGCTCTGTCCTCCAGTGCTGAGTGCAGGGGTCAGTCCGGGGTCTGAGTCTCGTCCGTGTTCCCATTAGCAGTCTGTGTGATGGGACGTGAGCTGCTTACACATTTGCGGATGCCACCAGGCTGGGAGAGATGCAAGAGGGCCGGAAGGTGGGCTGAGATGTCCACGTGGGCTTGGTGAACAGGAGGAATGGGCTGACAAAAAGGGTGCTGTTGCCTGGCGACTCGAGGAAGGTGTTTGAGTGGGAAGGGATTGCCAACAGCACAGATGTGGGATGGGAGCAGAGCTGAGCCGGTCCTGCCCCTGCGAGGCAGAGGGACCCCAAGGGAGGGCTGTGCCTGTGGGGCTGGGGGCTGTTGGGGGTGAGAGGGGACCTGCATGGGCAAGGGAGCAGTCTGGTCCGCACCGTGGTGGCTGGGGCAGGCAGAGATGGGGTTCATTTGCAGTGAGAGGGGTTCAGGTCAGAGTTTTGGAAACGGTCCCTGAGTGACTCGCAGGGTCAGTCCCCATCCCTGAAGGAGCCGCCTCTGCATCTGTCAGGATTGATGGAGGGCTGCAGAGATACTGCTGTGGGATGCGTGACCTTGCAGCCTTAATTTCTGCGCTTCCCTGATTATTATCTGGCACTGCCGACTCCAGCTGGGGTCAGGGCTCAGGGATGAGGGCCATGGAGCCGCTGGGAGGGGAGCTGAGTCCCTAAGGGCCGGTGTTCTGAGCCAAGGGCAGAAACGGCAGGGCGATGAGGACCATGGATGCATCACATGCTGGCCTCACCGGGCAGCGGTGGCCCTCAGAGCGGGGACGGCAGGGGCTCAGCTGGCTGCAGGCGTTGCTGGCACGGACCCTTCTCTGCCAGCCCCTGCGGTCACCGCCCAGGCGCCATGCGTGCCCACTTTGTGCTGGTGCTGACAGGGCCGGGAGACGTTTCTCCACTGGTGGGTGCAAATGCAGGGTTTCATGTCGCAGGCTTTCCCTCTGCCTTCTTAAAAGCGGGGGTCTGGGGAGCACAGCAGTTAGGATTTCTGCCTTGGTGGGAAAGCAGAGCTGAGCTGGGCGCAAGGATGGGAGGCACGTGTGTGCCGAATAGCTGATGCTTTGCAACAGAGTACGGATAGAGGGATTGCGCTGTCTGCTCCTTCCCCTTCCCGCTCCTGATAAATCGGTGCCCGGGGAAATATCACTCATGTTGGCTGTATTTAATAAATTACCTCTCAGCATTTGCGCTCTCTGAGGTTGTTACCGAGTTAGTGTAGCTCCAAACCCTGCAAAGGGAAAAGACGTATCAGACCCCCTGGGAGTGGAATAAGCCATCCAAAGCTAGAAACCAAATATAAACCCAGACTATGCAAATCCAGTCTAACGAACCCTGCTGCAATACAGACATCCCATCTGGGAGTGGGATGATCCACAAGCAACATAGCAAAGAGACTGCTTGTTTTAATGACTTTCCTCTTCCCAGGGAGAAACGGGAGGGGGATTCTGAAACTTGAAGGTTGCAAATAAAAATTTGCTGCCTCTCTAGCGGCAGTGTGAGATTTGGGGTGCTGGGGGGCAGAGGAGGGCAGCCTGGATGAACGTGATGATGCCTTCTGGCATTAAACCCTAAGGATTAACAGCAAAAGAGCACACCCCGCATCTCTGCTTTCAAATCACAGTCCAGAAATGTGGCCAATCTGCCAGGCAGCTCCCCAGACACATCGGTCCTTATCAAAGCTCTGCTGCACGGGGCAGGGCAGGGTGTTTCGCTTCACTAGGAAAGGGCACGGAGGCAGCGGGTGAGCAGCTGAGCAGCGGGGATGCGGCTTTCTGGGCACAGCAGACTGTAATTTATCTCCATGAGGAACTGAAGGGTATTTAAAGGGGAAAAAAATGGCATGAAGTTAAATAGCAGTGTTGCCTCGGCATCCTTACAAATAAGCTTTACCTGCTGTTCGTTCCCATCTTGGTTGCAAACGCCATCATTTACCCGAACAAAGGCAAGGGGGAATGCTGAGAGCAGTTGTCAGGGAGCACGCAGGGTTGGGGGAGCGGGGCTGCGAAGGGGCCCTGGGACACTGCCCTGCTCGGGGACCACCACTAGCCCCGGTCCCAGAGCACCCTGAGGATGCTCAGCGAGCATGCAGGGACCAGCGGCTGGCGGGGCTGGGTGGGCAGCACAGTTGCCCCCCGGGGGGGTCTGTCCCCAGGCACTGCCCCAGGGCAGTGCATCCCGTGCCTCCATGTGCTGAAAAGTCTTGGCGTTCAGGCTGCGCCATCTCAGAAGGTGCCCGGGTGAGAGGGCAGAGCCTGGTTTTGGCATGTGGAGGGACCGGCCGTGTCCAGTCCATGGCTCTTTCGTGTTTCCGTCTGTCTCCGCGCTGCTTTGCCTGTGCTCTGGCTAAGGCTCTGTGGTGCTGGTGCTCAGGGGACCCCAGAGGTGTCTGAGCCCTTCTTGGGCTTTGCAGGCTGAGGTGTAAGTCTTGGCTTTCAGACTGAGCAGTTTTAAAATCAAGCCTCTCTGCGCTCTCTGCAGTACTGGAGATTTCCTAACTTCCACTTACACATTGCAGCCATAGTAATTAGTGTTAGGTATGTTTAAAAGAAAGCGACGTGGAATGCCAGGAGCTGGGATGGGTGCCGTTGCCTCCAGCCTGGCCCTGGGGAGCTTCCCAGGCAATCTGCTTTGGCAAGGACCCTTTAGGACATTTAGAGAAAACCAGCTGGGATTTCTCCCTGCTCTTAGCTGGCCCCAAAGCTTTGGTCCATCAGGTGGTAGTCGCACACATCTGCACGTACTGAGCCACCCCTCCTGTGGTGACAGATGTCCCTAAAACGCGTGACCTGCCCCAGCACCTCGTGCCTGGGACTCACAGCCTGGCTGTGGGTTTTGCTCCCGGGTGGGGGGCAGGCCTGAGCCCCGTCCCCGGGAGCCAGATGTACAATGTGGGCTGGAGCCCGGTCCCCGGGGGCCAGATGTGCAATGCTGCACGCTGGCAGACATAAAGCCGGGCGAGCTGGGGCAGGGGGGTGCACAGCCCGAGTGTGGGTTTCAGTTTAATCGCAGGGGCTGGGGAACCGCTATTCATTCCCGGCTTGCATTCATCTGTGTCCTAGTAACGTGCTCTCCCCACCTCCTCTCCAACACAGGCACACACGGCTGGATAATGGCAGGAGCCCTGCAATCTCGGGCGCTGAATAGCGCTGCAATTATGAGGCTATAATGGTGAGCTGGAACTCATTAGCCATTATCAGCCATTTCAGCAGGACAATGGCAGCACCCCGGGGTGCGCGGCTGCGCTGGCTGTACCCGGCGGCTCGACATGCTGCTCGGTGGCTTCGCGGCCAGCCCGCCACTGACCTTGGCCCCTCGCATGGCCACAGAGCCCGGCTGAGGGAGGTTTTGGCTCTGGATGGAAAGGATGGACTTTGTGTTCAGCCCCTCGTGTGACGTGGGGCATTAGAGTCATAGAATCGCTTTGGTTGGAAAAGACCTTTAAGATCATCAAGTCCAACCTTTAACCTAACCCTGCCATCCCACCACTAAACCATGGCCCTAAGCACCTCGTCCACCCGTCTTTTAACTACCTCTAGGGATGGGGACTCGACCACCTCCCTGGGCAGCCCATTCCAGTGCCTGACAACCCCTTCTGTGAAGAAGTTTTTCCTAATGTCTAACCTAAACCTGCCCTGGCGCAACTTCAGACCATTCCCCCTTGTCCTATCGCCCGTTACCAGGGAGAAGAGACCGGCCCCCACCTCGCTGCAGCCTCCTGTCGGGCAGTTTTAGAGGGCGATCAGGTCTCCCCTCAGCCTCCTCTACTCCAGACATTCCGGCTCCCCAGTCCTGCTGTCAGGGCTGGGGGGTTATAGAGTCCTGGGTGCTGGGGTGCCTGCTCCGGGGTGGCATCCTCCTGCCTCTCCCCTGCCCTGGCTCCAGCAGCTCGGCCTTCCCTTGACTGCGTTCCCCTCCTGTAGTTTATTTGTTTCCTCTTTATTTCTGTGTTTGCATTCAGTGCAGGCAGTGGGTCACCAGTGTGGGAGCCCTCCCCGGGCCATGCATTCGCATCCTCCATCCCCAGGACGTGCCATGGGCAGATCGGCTGCGGGGCAAGGAGCAAACGCTGCCGTGCTCTCTCCTGCCTGTGGGGTGCTCTGAAGGGAGCCCCAGCTCTGCAGGCTGTGTGTCCCAGGGTTGATGATCCCCATCTTTCCCTGCAGTGCTCACAGCCCCTAATGCAGAAGGCACTGCAAAGCTGAGGCTGCGAGGTGAAAATCTCTGCAGCTCCCAGCTCAATATATTTCAGAGGAGGATAATCCTAGCAGGGGCATGTTGGAGCGCGTCGGAGGGGAGAGCCGGGGAGGCGTAGCCGGCAGGCTGGGAGCAGAGCCCCTGCTATGCGTGGGTCTGGCAGGGGCGCACAACTTGCCTGGGTGCTGAGCAGAGCCTGGGCAGGACAGGAGCCATGGGGTGGGTGCAGGCACCCCACAGGCAAACCCCCCCCCCCCCCTATTTCTACCAGCAGGGTGAGCAAGCCAGGACAGTGGCTCCCCTCAGGCTGGGGTGCCTGTCCCTGTGCTCGCCCAGGGCTTTTTGCATGTGGGAACAACGCCAGGAGAAACAGCCGGTCCTGTGCAAGTGTCTCTTGAAATGTGACATGTTCTCCGGGCAGATCTTCCAGAGGTGGCACGGGGCAGAGGAAGGAGTGAGGTGTTGAGCACTGAACCAGACATGGGTGACCTGCAGCTGGGTGTTTGGAGGGGTCCTGCTTTTCTGGGGGACAGTTGTTTGCTTTCTTATCACCCCTGCCCTCTCTAAGCAGCTCTGTGTGTTTGGGATGACCCTACCAGGCGTTTGCTGCATTTCCAGAGTGGGGTGATGTACATCCAGCCAGGTGTCTGCTGGTGTCACTGGGCTGCGTGTTGCATTGCTGATGGCTCTGGGGCTTCAGTCCCAAGGGGGGCATCCAGTGTGGGGACAGGGAGGTGGGGGGAGCTGGGCAGCCCCTGCCTGTTGGTGCTTTATGAAAGATGCCAGCTTGCACACTCCTGGCCAGCCAGGCTTCTGCGCACCCAGCCACTGCTGGCCACTCTGCAGCCAGCAGCCAGCCCTGCTGATCCCAGCAGGGAGCCAGAAATGCAGCGGCTGGGTTTCCTGCCCTTTTTGGGGAGCCACTGGGGAGCCCTGGGTGCCTGGCTGCCTCCTGAGTGCTTCCCTGCTGACCTCCGCCTCTTCTCTCCACAGGGAGCTCAACGGCAACAACATCACACGGATCAACAAGAATGACTTTGCTGGCCTGAAGCAGCTCCGTGTCCTGTGAGTTCCCGGCGGCCCCAGCCTTGGTGGGCGCCGTGCTTGGCTTGTGACCCCTCCTGGGGCGGGTAGAGATGATGCTGAGCCCTTTGGTGGGCACCTGGAGGGTGTCCCTTTTGGGCTGAGCATGGCGGGCTTCCAGCTGGGAGGGAATGGGGAGAGAGAGGCTGGGTTGTGTTGAGGGGGATGGTGGGATCGAGGTGGCCCTGTGTCTGGAGGAGCATCGGGGACCCCAAACGGTGACACTGGTGGCTAGGGACCACCTTTCTGGAAAGCTGACCCCTTCTCTCTGCAGGCAGCTGATGGAAAACCAGATCAGCACGGTGGAGCGTGGGGCGTTTGACGACATGAAGGAGCTGGAGCGGCTGTGAGTGCCCGGGCGTGGGGGTGGGTTGGCAAGGGGCCGCCAGGTTTTGTTGCAGAGAGCATCCTTCCCTTTTTGCCTGAAACCATATGTGTCAGTGCCGCCTGACTTCAAACAGCTTCTCTGCTGCGTGGCGGTGGGATTTTACAGTGTGGGAAGCAAACCTATTTCTGTTTCTATAGATCTTAAAGTCCTTTCTGATGCTTTGAGGTGAGGGGCAGGTTAAACACAAATCACTCTCACTGTTATCAGCTGGGTCCTGTGTGTTAGTGAGGGAACCGTAAGTTCCAGCCCACTACTCAGTAAAATAGCTCAGGAGTTTAAAAATCCTGAGCTGCTCAAGCAAACGCGAGGAGCTGAGCAAGCAGCAGGTTAACACGCAGTTAAGCAGCAATCAGCGGTTAACAGCTTGGAGTCCTGTCTGCATGTAATTACGATGTTGTGAGTAAGTCTATTAATGCCCCGTTGGTTGCCCCTGCCTGGGACAGGGGTGTCCTCCCCAGGTGGGATGCTGGGCTGGGCTGGCCCCTCTCAGTGAGCCAAAGCACCCCAGCTGGGTTGCAGGGGGGGCCATTGCTTTGCCCCCCAAACCCTGATGTTTTCCTCCTTCCTTGCAGGCGGCTGAACCGCAACCAGCTGCACACCCTGCCCGAGCTCCTCTTCCAGAACAACCAGGCGCTGTCCCGGCTGTAAGTACCCTCCGTGCCGGTGGGGCTTCCCTGCCCGGCCATGCCGTGGGCTCGCTGTGGGGCTGCTCAGGGCTGCTGCTGGGTTTGGAGGGGCACTGATATCCCGGGAGGGTGCTCCTTCTGGGGGGGTTGTGCTGGTGATTACTGGTGTCTTGTCCCAGTGAGCACCCAGCACATGGCAGGGGGATGCACCCTGTTTCTGAGCCACCCGAGCAGGCGGCACAGCAGGGAATTGGCTATGCCTTGTGGAAGACCTGAGGCCAGTGCTGTTAAGACTGCGTTGACTGTCCTTGCAATGCATGGGGATGTGGAAGGAGATGCTGCCAGTTTGGGCTGGGGCTGGCGTCGCCGAGCTGGCCTGTGCCTGCACAGTGCCCATTGCAGAGGTGCTGTGACCCCCGCAGCCTCCTCTCTGGGTGCGGGTCGCAGACCTGGAGCGGGGTGCCCCAATGTCCTAGACCAGGTTGTCGTGAGGGGAGGGTGAAAGAGGATGTCCCCAAGGGGGTCACATCCTGCCCGGAGACCTCTGCAGTGCACAGAGAGCCCCGCAGCCCTGCCCAAGAACTGCCTTCCTGCTGGTCCGGGGAAGGAGGGGGAAGTCCTGCCTGGGGCAGAGCCAGGCCCTTGTGCCTGCTGCACCCTCCCCGCACAGCCCCGCCTGCCCCCATCCCCGCCTGCCCCCCGGTCCCCACAGAAACACCCCCAGGGACCGTCTCTTGTCGGGCAAGCCCCAGCTCTGCAGGCCCCTCTGTTCCTCCTCCCTCTGTGCAGCAGCAGGCTGCCTGGGGAGGGCTGCTGGGGTTTCGATAAATACTCTCTTTTCCATATTGGCTTTCCCTTGCCTGGGGCTGCTTTGCTTGGGCAGTGGCAGGCAATCCTCTTAACAAAGCATCTACTGGCTCTTGGCCATGTCAGGCACCGTGTACATTGGGAAGGGGGCCATGAGGAGGAGAGGGTGCATGCCAAACTGGGGCTGGGTGCTCTCCATCGCTTGGAGAAGATGCTTGCACCCTTGTGGCTGATTTGCAGTGCGTAGGAGCAGGGCTGTTGTGGCCGGGACACGAGTTCTCTGCTGACTGCATCTCGTATCTCCATTTCTCAGCTGTGAAATGAGGATGCCAGGTCCCTGCCAGGGCAGGGTAGGAGTGGATGAAATAGCTGAATGGGTTGAGACGTTGCCAGGGCAGGCATGGCCACCTCCGGGGCCAGGCAGCCCTGCCCGCACAGGCAGGCTGCGGCTGAGCTGTTTTGCTTGGCGGTGATGCCGGTTTCTTCCGACGGTACCAGGGAGTCAGTCCTGGAGTCCAGCCGGAGGCGGTGTAATGAAGGGTTAAAACGCCATGTGGGTTGCCAGTGTGGGACGTGTGAAATGGTGGACCCGTGCCAAGGATGGGCCTAGGTAATGGCAGCTGATAGCACAGGCGTTCAATTAATTATCAAATGGCATTTGTTGAGCTCAGCTGTGCCATATCGTGGCGCCAGCAAGGGCCCATCCTCCTCCAGCCGCCCATTGCATAACGAAAACACGGTCGGGAGAATTATTTTACAAACGTTAATGTTTCCCTTTTAATCTTCTCTAGATTTTAATACCAGGCTCTTTCAAAAAAGCAAACCCCAGCAATTCACTGGGGAGGTGCAGAAGCGCAGCCCCCCAGGTGGGCTGTGCCGGGGTGTGCGCGGGGCTGTGCGTGCCCTGGCACGGCGTGCAAAGGGCTGTACGTACGGCCGCGGGTGAGGAGGGGCGTGCTGGGCACTCCTTGCAGCCACCCCACATGCAGGTGTATTTCAGCCTCTGCCTGTTGCTTTGCTGTTGCTTCCCGCGACGCGGTGGTGTTTTCGAACCTGTTCCCTCCTGCCCTGCCTTGAAGCTGTTTTCTGACCATCCCTGCTGTGACAGCTGCTGTGACAACCACCGCCTGGACACCAGCGCCTGGAGCTTGCCTTGCGCCGTCTGGGGCTGTGTGAGCAGGCTCAGATTTTTGCAGCCCCTCAGCTATAGGCGGTGCCCTGTCCTGGGGAGCTTTGGTGCGTGCTCGGGTCAGGGGGTCCCCGTGACGTGCTGTGGGGTCGGGGAGGGGGACGCGCTGAGCCTCCTGCTGCCCCTCTCTGCAGCTCGTTCACCCCACACACTGCCTGCGTTGCTGAGGGCAGGGACGCGGTGCTGGGGTCTGCCTGGGGAGCACATCGGGAGCTGCTGATCTGGAGGAGCCTGAGGTCCTGCGTTTGGGCAGCAAAGCCCTGTGTGCTGGAGGACCTGCTGCTCCCGCTCCTTGTGGCTGCTCCTTGCTGAGATGCCCGAGGATGGTTTGGGGGGGACAGCAGAGCAGGGGGTGCCCAGGGCAGAGCTTGTCTAGACACACTGTCACGCTGGCTTAGCAGGAGGTGGGGTCTGGACCGGCGCTAGTCTGGCCGGCGCAGGAGGTCATAAGGATGCTTTTAAATTGCCGCAAACCTGGCTCAGGCTACAGGGATATGAGTCGGTGGGGAGCAGGTTTAAGCTAAATTGAAATCAGCTCGCCTTGAACTGAAATCGGAGCCTCTCCACCAGGCTTTGTGCTTATTTAACTGCTGAAATGGATCTGGGGTGGCCCCATGAGCCGCCCTCTCCCTGCCCTGGAGGCAGGCTGGGACCTGTGCCGGTCAGGATGGGATGGGATGGGACGGGATGGGAAGAGACTTCCCTTACCAGCACCATGCTCTTGCAGATCCTGGTCTCCAGACCATCTAGCAAGCAGTGCCTGTGCAGGCTTCCCCATGAGCTGCTCGCTGCGGCCACCCAGGATGTGCTCCTCGAGCTCTTGGGGTACCTGCTAGGTCCTCATGTCCTCACACCTTGATACTGGGAGGTCTTGAATCAGCAGAAACAGTCTGAGCAAGTCAGGCTGAGACCTGTTCAGCTGGGAAATGAGGCTGCTGGGTCTGGCAGGTGGGTGGCAGCTGAAGCAGAAAGCCATGGCTGGATGTAGGAACCAGTGGAGTTGCTTAGATGGGTACCTGGGTGCTGGCCTGGATGCTCCAGCCTCTTCTAACCGTAGTCTTCCTGCATCTTCAGCGACACATCAGTAACAGGGCAAGTCTGTTGAATGTGGGGTATGTGATACCCATAGAGCAGTTTTCCACTTCGAGCCTCATGGAAATACCTCACAGGCATCCAGAGAGGAGGGCCTTGGGCTCGGGGCAAGATGGAGAGCTGTTGGTCCATCTCCTGAGTCTGGGTGGCAAAGCCTAATCCACATCGGTGGTGCTTTGTGGTCTCCCAGCCCGGCTTGAGCTGCAGCAGTTACTCAGAGCTGGGCTATAAGGAGCATTTGTGCATCCGGATAATGGAATGGGTTTGAGTTACACCTGATCCTCCGTCAGGGCTTAAATAAGCTGGGGAATAGCAGGAAAGGGCCAGCGGAAAGCAAACCTCAAATGAGGGCGTGGGGGAGGTGAGATGCCTGAAGAGGAATGTTTTCCCCTTGGTATTTGGGAATATTGAGCTGACGCCTGCCCGGAGCCTGTCTTGGTCTGAGGTGGGGGGGTGAGGGGGACTGTGCCAGCGCCTCGCCAGTGGGGCCGGGAGGCGGGATGACTCTCCGCATGGTCTCCCTTATTTATATCTGCCACAAGGAGCGGGTAACTCATTAAGCAGTCCCGGTGGCTGGAAATGGTGCTGATCTGAGGTTTCGCTGGAGAGCGCCTGACCCCAGTGACCCCATCTCAAACTGGGTTTAATTAAACTGTCAGCACTGGACGGAAGAACAAAGCGTCATGGGCTTGGGGGGGGGGACAGGGTCTCCCCCCAGCTCACTAGGGAAGAGCAGGTCTCCTGCAAGGTGGAGAGCTGATAAAAAATGGATCTTGCCCTCTATCGAGGAAAATTACCCACGCAAAAAGGTGACCTCTGCTATCGCGCTGCCCAGCGCTGGTCCCTGGTGCTCTGCAGCCGTGCACATCTTGGCTCAGCACCAGTGCCAGCAGCATCACTTCAGCATCTCTCCTGAGCTGGCAGGAGGGGTTTTTTTCGTCTTGGATTGCGTTGAGAGAGGGGACCAAAGCCCTTGAGTTTCTCTCTGCTTCCTTGGGAGGGGTGGAGGAGGGATGGGAGAGGAGTTTTGTAGTCCTGTCTCCCTCTTCTCCCCACCTCCCCTTAAAACCTCCTCCTGAAGCTGTTTCTAAGCCTCCTTGGGGGTCCTGGGTGGGGGATGCGAGGAGGAGAGAGGAGGCTGGGATGGCCGTAGCAGCAGGGTGAGAACAGAAACGCTGCTGGCACATCGTCAGGGAGGCAAAGACGTGGGCTGTCGAAATGTGCTAAAGGCAGCCAGGATGGCTATAAATAAACAGTTTTCTCCAAGGGAAGCCGAGCTGGCATGAGGGAAGAGAGGAGTGGTGGGTTCTCGGCTGTGGGGAGCTCTGGGGAGATGCTCCCCCCAGGGGAGCAGTGATCCCGGCTGGATGGATGTGTCCCTCTGGGGGCGGCTGCCCAGAGGTTTCCCTTGCCAAAAGCCGCAGCAGCCGCCCCATGCTCAGCAGAGTGGGAGCTGAGAGAGGATGAGCAGAGAGAGGAGGGGACAAGGTCTTGTCTCCAGAAGGAGGAAGATTTAGGACGTGGGCTGCTGCCCATTGGTTCCTGTCAGACCCATGCCAGCAAAAATGGTGGAGGAGACGGTGCCGCGTCTGAACTGGCAGCCAAGCCCAGGGGGAAGGGCCAGTGGTGCTGCTCTCCCGGCTGTAAGGGCAGGGGCTCCCTGGAAACAGTATTAACATCTCAATCAGGACGGGTGGCATTCTGAGCTGGGGACATGTGAAATGCTGTAGGAGCTGGGGGAATTGTCACACTCCTATGAGACCCTCCTCCCGCGGCTGGAGCCTGCAGAGGGGTACCGGTGCTCTACGCTTACTTCTGTCTGGGGGCTGAGATGGAGACCGGGGCTGATGCAGACCCCCTCTGGACCAGGGGTATTTAAAAATCTGGGTGATGAGGGAGTTTTGAGCTGAGTCCCAGAGAGCACCGCAGCTGGGTGTACTGCCTGGGCAGGAGGGGTTACATTCGGTGAGCTCTGGGGCAGGTTCCTCGCCCTATCCCTGCATCTGGCCAAACCCAGCCCTAATTGCCTTTGGAAAAGCAGGCAGAGAGAAGTGGAGCGGCGCTAAATAACTTGACAAAATGCAAATTACATCCTTCAAGAAGGGAGAGGACCACAACCACGCCAGAGGAAGCTGTGAGCTGAGTAGTAGCAAAACAGGGTGACAAGTGAAAAAGGAGCTGTCGGAGAAAGGAATAACAAAACAGGCCCCACTCGGATGGGGCTGGCTGCGCGTGGGAGGTGTTGCTTGCCAGACTGTACCGGTGACCGTTCCTCTTGGTGCTGCACTCGGAAAACCCCCGGATAGGAAAGGGAGAGATGGAGAAACGTCGGGACAAAACCCACGTGCTTGGTGGCGGCTGGGTGGAGGAGTGGTCCTGTGTCCCTGCGGCGGGTGGCTGTGCCGGTGCCAAGTGGGAGGCAGGGGTGTGGGGGGGATGCTCGCCAGGGGATGCGGGTGCCACAGCTCTGCTCCCCTCCCAGCCGGGGGGGCTCACCTGCCTGAGCCCTGCTTTCGACCTGGTGGGTGATTTTCGGTGCCTGCCTGTGTGTTTGCTCCCTGGAAACCCTGCTGCGGTGGTGGGCTGGCTCTGGCTGCGCTCCGGCTCTCCTGTGCCAGGCATCCACCCCGTCCTCCCACGGCCGCTCCTGTTGGGGCTTTGGCTGAGGTTTGCTACCTACAGCGAGGTTTTGTGTTCGTTCTGCAGCCGGCGAGCCCGTCTTGTGCCTGGGAGCCTGCAGCCGCTGCGTGGGAAGGGGCCCGCAGGCACGGCCGCTTCGGCTCCCCAGGCGTCTGCTCCTTCGCTGCTTTGCTCTTTGCACAGATGTTTCTGTGCTGCTGCTTGGTGTCTCCGCGCACAGAGGTCCGAGGTCCAAGAGCAAGGTGCCAAGGTTGGGAGCAGAGAGCAGCTCCCCCCAGAGCAAACCTCCCCTTCCCCAGCATTCCCACTTTCTGTCCCAGCTCCCCTCTCCGGCAGCATCCCCCTCCCCTCGCCGGGGAGGGCCAAGTGTCCCCGCTGTCACCGTGCCCCCTTGGCTCCGGGTGCTGTACCCCCTTGCGCTCCCTGACAAAGCCCCTTCTGTCGGGGACAGAGCGGGGCTGGGGGGGCCGGACCAGGACGTGTCCCCCCGAATACCAATCAGGAAGGGGGGAGTGTGTTTACACTGGTAGCTGGGGGGCAGCTGTGAGGTCTGTGCACTGCAGGACCCCCCCACCTGCTGGGGGGGATGGGGAGGGGGAAGGGAGGCCTCGATGCAGCCCCCGGGAACAAAGAGTCAGTGTGGCTCGTGACAGCTCTAAGGAAACGCGGGGAAACAAATGTGCCACTAATAGGTGGGGAGGTTACCTAGGAAAAGATGCTGCCAGGCGGGCGGGCAGCCAGCCCCCTCCCCGGCGGGCTGGCAGGCGGTGAGGGGCTGGGGCTGCCACCCCCGGCCTCGGGGGGGCTCGGGGGGCTGCAGTAGGGCCAAGCTGAGGCAGGTTTGGGGTCCGTGCCTCAGTGGGGCATGCCCACGGGGACAGCATCCTTACGGGTGCAGTAAGGACATCTCTGGGGCTTGGTGCTGGGTGTCCCTGCGGGGCAAGCGGCACCGTTGTGCAGGGAGCTGCTCGCTGCCTGCTTGCTCCCCCTCTTCTTCCTCTGTCATTAATGTGCCACAGACCTCAGCTGGTTTTTTGGGGCCCCAAAAAGACTCCCTGGGGGATCCGAGTCCAGCCAAGCCTCAAAGCCTCACGAATTAAACACTTGTTTAAGACCTTTTTCATATATATGCAATTCTGTAAGCTTTTGGGGACCTGGGGTCTGCAGAGGTACAGGAGCGCCAGGGCGAGGGTCGCTGCTGTGCCCCGACCTGCTGCCAAGCAGCCTCCCCCCTCCGCTTCCCACCAGCCTGGGCCCCCTCCCGCCAGGGTGATGGTGCAGGGGAGCCCCGGCTCTGTTCTGCAGCATTATCCCGGCAGCGAGCCGGGGCTGCCAGGAGCGGGCATTGCCAGCCGGCTGCCTGGAGATAATCTGCCCCCTCCCTCCATGCACCCCGTTGTGCTCCGGACCGGCGGCCGGCTCTGGCTTTCTGGGTGTCGAGCTGCTTCTGAGGTTTCCCTGGCAATGCGCGGGGTTGAGCCCCTTCCCAGGGCTCCCTCCTCAAGCTGCTGACTCTCGCTCTTGCTCTGGGTGCAGGCTTGGATTTGGCTTTCTTAACGTTACTAAAGCAAAGGGGTCTGGGTCTGTAGTGAGGTGCAGCTTCCAGCTCCTTGCCCCTTTCGGCAAAGTGCCCCCCCTCCACGTGCCATCGCCCCGTGCAGAGCATCCCTGCCCACCTCTCTGGTGATCCCTACCGCACCAGTAAATGAGAATTTGCAACCCGCAGGAAAAAATGGAGGAAAAACCAAGGCTTCCTAATGCTGGGCAGCGGTGCTAATTACACAGCTATTAAAACACAGGGGAATTATTTATTCCCTCCCCTCCTCACAGTTCATCGCCTGCATTGTGCCCCATTCACCCCTTGGCCCCCTTTGGTCCCCTGAAAGAGTTAAAAGAGCACTCGGAGGAGCTGATGCCATATGTTTTGGGAGCAGAATAAAGGCATTTCCTTCCTCCTGTTTTCACAGCTCAGGTAGTAGAAAGGTTCAAAGCAATTTTGAAGAATTGTGAGCAGAATTGGCCTTTGGTAATTTGACTTCTAGGATGTGGAAGAAAAAAAAAAGTCTTATGTGGTGATTTTTGGGGTAGGTTATAGCTTGGTACCCCTGCACATGTATCCCACAGATGTGTTAATGCACAGAGCCAGATAATCAACCTGCAGTTGCTGGTTGATTCTCCCGCGGGTGTGTGCTGGACCCCCTTGTCCCTCCTGCTGGGACTGCCGTGAAAACAGCCACCAGCAGTTTCCTGCACCGCTTCCGACAGCTCTCTGCAAGGGTGCCGGGGCCGTGTCCTTCTCTGCTGCTCCCCAGGGGCCCGTGATGCTGTCCGCAGCTGTGCTGGACCATGCAGCCTGCGGCCCCGACACCAGCAGCATGGCTCGGCTCGGTGGGCACCGGCTTCTTGCCCATACAGGCTGCCTGGGGCACCAGGATGCTTCACCCGCTGCACCAGGTGGGTAATTTTCCCTGTGCTAACGTTCTGTGATCACCAAATATATGAGTGTGGAAGATGCCCCTTCTTGCACCCGGGGGGTTTTCTGGTGTGGCAGGGCTTGGGGGCATTGCCAAGGGGAAGCTGTCCCCCACCCACAGGGATGGGCTGGTGGCATCCCAGTTAGCAGAGCCCGTTTCTCCATGCGTGGCCACCGGCAGCTGGGCACAAGCGCAGGGCAGCTGCCTGCACAAAGGAACCTGGCCGGCAGTGTGCTGGGGGCAGGTTTGGGGAGGTGGGGATTCATTTCCCAGATTCTCATCTGTGTTAAATTAATTATCATCCTAGGCTTATCCTCACTTAACCAGCAAGACGCAGATGCCCTGCCAGAGCTAAGCAGCATATGGATTAGATGGTCTTACCGGCTGCCTCCCCCGGCCCCTCTGCGGTTCTGGCACCCCCTTTTTGTCCCCGCCATCTTCGGTCCCCGTTTGTGTCTGTATTTCCCTTCAGGACAGGAAAAGCTGGATTATTTTTTTACTGCTCCCAAGGGAGCAGTAGGTAACCAAAGACGTCTCGCTGTCTTGTTTTTTGTAAACCAGGAGGCAGGAAACTGCAGGGATGGTTTAAAGTGGTTTCCTTGCCCCCCCGCTTCTCCCCATCTGGCCCTCGCCGCCCCTCCGATGGGTGATGGCGTTTGGGGCAGAGCTGCTTGGAGAGAATTAAAGTTGCTCAGAGTTTTTCCAGGCCCTGGGGGCTGGAGGAGAGAAGTTTTTTTGGGAGGAGAGAAGTTTTTTTGGGAGGTACAGGTGGGAAGAGCTCGACCATCCTCTTGAGTGTTTGGGAGATGGTAATTTTGGGATCCTATGGAAGGGTATTAAGGGGCGTTATCCCCATTGCATGGACAGAGTATTACATGTGGAAAGCACAGGAAAAGCTCCCCAAAAAGTGCCTCCCTACCCTGGAGCTTGGGAAGTCCTCCATCCCCAGACCCCTCCCATGGCAGAACTGGGAAAGGAGACCCAGGAGTCCTGGCCCTGCATCCCCTCCGCCTTCCCATCCCCGGTACGGCCGCTCAAAGGGGCTTTTGTCCAGCTCCGAGCCCACAGGTGGGTGGGCACTTCATCCCCCCCGCCTGTACCCCTAGGCTGGGATGCTTTTTCCCAGGGGCCGCAGTTGGCCCGTCGCTACGTGCTGCGGGCTTGCAGGTCGCCTCGGCAACGGGAGTCTGGGGATGTGGGTTGGGGGTTGACCCCATCATGGGACCCTTTGGGGATGTTTGCTTGGGGGCTGGTGATCCCGCTTGCCGCGGACCGGCATGTACCCAGCAAAACGCGCGGCCGCGCGTTTTGCTGGGTACATGCCGGTCCGCGGCAAGCGTGGTGGAGATGCAGAATCGGTGCATGCTGTGCTGGTGCATGCATGGTATGGGGTGCAAGTACCTGGCATCAGGGTTTCATCCCAGGGATGCTCCATTGCCGCTCCTCTCCATTGCACAGCCAAGCTCTTACTGCCTGGCCAATTACCGCTATTAATTACTAATCATAGGGATGAAGTTGGGGCAGGGTAGCAGGGGGAGCAAAATCTGTGCTTGCGGGGTAAATGGGAGCAAGCAAGCGAGGAGCAAGCAGGGGGGCTGGCTGCATTCCCGGGACTCTGCGGCATTTCCAGCTCTTGCTGTCTGACCGGAGGCATTTCCACCTCCCAGCGTTGCCGTCCCACTCCGGCTCGCTTGTTCTCTTCCCCACGGGCACAGCGTGTTGCTCATTCCTGCATCCTACGATTTCACAGCATCCCCGCAGCCGGGTGTTAATGAGATTAGACCCAAGCTTTAAGATGTCTCTCTCTCTCCTTTGCCATCCAATTACACAGCCCGCATGGTATCTGATTGCCTGCGAGAGGGGAGGACTGGGGCTGGCTGGGATGGGAGGATGCAGCTGGTCTTTCTGGGTATCAGCCCCGCCGTGCTGAGTGGTTTTCTTTTCTTTTCTTTCTTTCTTTCTTGCTTGCTTTTTTTTTTTTTTTTTTTACTCCCCCTTGGCTTTGAGCTGCTTCGTTTGGCTTTTTCATCGCTTCTCAACGTGGCGGCTGGGCAGAATTTGTTTAAATTAACTGCTTGAATGGCAGCGTTTGTGTGTGTTAGTGGGAGGGAGCTCAGACAGCACCAGAATGGATGAGGGGGATTAAAGGTGCCTAATGGGTTCCAGATGGGCATCCCGGACTGGGAAACACCCCCGCAACCCCAACCCCAGCCAGGGGCTGCTGGCAGAGCCCGGGCTGGCGCGGGCCAGCCCCCCCGGGGGCCCGGAGGCACTTGCCCTGGCTGGCCCAGGGCACGGGGTGCAGCAGGCTCCCCTGTCCCCTCTGCGGGCACTGGGGACGACCGCTGCGTGCGAGCCTAGCTTCCAGAGGTGCCTCAACTCCGTCCTTAGCTGACATTGCAAATGCAGCCTTCCACGGCAACACTGCCGGAGCAGCATTTTCTGCTCAGCAGTCCTGGTTGCAATGTGAGGAATGATAATATTTAGTCTTCAACACCCTCACCCTGGGCGCTAGGGTACCTTGGGGCGCTTGCTCAGGCTGATGTCCCTGCCGCTGCAGATAGCAGTGTATTTTTTTCTTATTTACAGATGGAAAAACTGAGTCCCAGAGGCAGGAGCTAAATTGCCTGCATGGCCCTGCCAGTTGCATTTCCCGGTGGGGATTAGAGAGGCCCTTCCTGGTCCCGGGCCCCCCCGGTGGCCAGATTTCTCCTCCGGCCTGCTACGTGGTGCGAGGGCTGCGTGTTCGCAGCCTGTCCGGTGGTGTGGGAGCACATCGGTCCCAAGCGAGATGAAGCGTGCAGGAGTGAAGGGCTGCTGGGGAGCGAGCGGTGTGGCTGGTGGGGCCTGGGGGTCATGGGCAGGGTCATTGCTTTTGAATTTTATTAATGGCTGAGAATGGGAGTGGGACATAAGCTGTGAGCTGGCCGGCTGGTGGGAATATCACCCGTACTGTAGGACAGCTCAGCATTTTGCTGGGGATTTAAGATTCTTAGGGGAGCGGGCTGCAGAAGAGCCCATCAGGTTTAATGGGAGTGAGCATTGTGTGCTACCTTTTGCTACTGAAAGTTGGAAAAGCCGTGTTCCCGGCGGGAACGAGCCCACTCACCCTGCAGTGGCTTTTTGTGAAGGCAGCGGTTTGCTCCGGCGTGTCCGGCTGCATCTGCTGATGGCCGAGCTGGAGGAGAAGGCAAAGCACGGGAGAGGAGACCCACGGCAGCGCTCCTGATCCAGAAGGGCTGCGGCAGAAGGTGGGAGCTGAGGGGGGTCTGGGCAGGGTGGCAGGGACCATTTGGGGTGGTTGGGAAACGCTGGCCGGCCTCCCTCACCCGCTGACCCTCGGCCGATGCTCGGTCTGCCGGCCCTCCCGGCCCATCCTTGGCCCCACGTTCCCCCCTGCTCTCGTTTCCTTCCACAAATATTGAGAAAATAAATAGCGGAGCCAAAAGGGGATGTCCCCACATCCCTCTGCACGCAGCTGCCTCCCTGGGGAGCCGTGCAGGTGGTGACCCTGCATTCCTCAGCCCAGGAGTTAACCGGAGAGAAAGCAAATATTGGCTTCTCCAGGGGCCGCCCCAGCCCGTGTCTGTGGCCAGGGCTGCCTCTTGCCTGGGGAAGGGGGCTCGCAGGGCGGACAGGTCCCCATCCCTGGCAAGGGTGGTTGCACAAACCCAGCTCTTCGCCCCAGTAGCACGAGGTCCCTGCCGTGGTCTGAGCCTGCTCCTTGGGGCAGGAGGTGCCCTGGCACGGCAGGGACAGGCAAAGCTACATGGGTGACAAGCTGGGGGGTCTGCCTGTGTTGGGCACGGGCTGCGGTGGGCTGGGGACGCAGCCGGTGTGCTGCCAGGGCTGCTTGCCCCTCTGCCTATCGTTCCGTCTGCAGCCTCGGGGAATTGAAAGGGTGCAGATGGGAAGAACGTGCGGCTGCCCTGCGGGGAGCTCGTGCACCAGTGCCGATGGCACAAGCCCGGTGCTGCCAGCTCCCACTGCCACTGCCTGCTCCTCTCGGCTGGACCCCTCCCGTCCCCCTCCAGCCATCTGGTTTTGTGGCCCAGGAATTGCTCCATGAAGCGTGGGACCCATGTTGATGCTAGGAGTATCTGGGGGGCAGGATCTGGCCTCAGCAGGGTCCGGCAAAGCATATCCTCCCTCTCCCCCACCCTTCCTCCATCCCTCCATCCCGGTCTTGTCTCTTAGCAACTGCCCCTGGCCAGGACCTGGGCTGTGCAGGGAGGGATGTGACACTTCCCATGCATCAGTCACTTTGCCACCTTGGGAGTGACGCCAGAGTCGTTAACCCCCACGGCACTGGCTGGGCTGCGGCGCAGTGAGCGGTGATGGAGCTTCCCCACGACGCCTCCGCCCGGGTAGCAGCCGGCTGCTCCGTCTCCAGCTTGACACTGATCTCTGCTAAGATAACGATACGGGCGGCAATCAGGGAGGAATTAAAGGATAATTAATGCCAATCCACATGGAAAATTGCTCTCGTCAAACAAACCTGTTATCATTTTTTTTGATGAGCTGACAAATTGGCTTGATAAGTAGCGACTGTGCTGACATGATATACCGAGACTTCTGCAAGTCATTTTACTCTTGCCTGGAGGATATTGCAATGAAAACATTAATATTCTGCAAAAATCAGGTAGCATTTCTGACAATGTGCTTCACGAGTAGACTTCCCGGGGAGAATTGCAGCGGTCGCCTTTCTGGCAGGGTCCTGCAGGGCTCTGATGATGAACTGATGTTCACCATCTCTGCGGAGCTGCGGTGGTTGTGGGATCCTCAGCGGCGATACCGACTCTTGCCACCCCCCACCCAAGCCTCCAGGCCTCTCCTTGCCTCCCCCTTCTGCCCCACACCGGCCGAGGGTGTGCGGTGAACCGGGCGGTGGAGATGATAGAGCTGGGGAAGAAGCCGCCCGCACTGTCATGGAGCTTGGTTTGGAAGGAAAAACCAACGGGGATAGGTGAAAGGAGCAGGGCTGGTGCTGCCGGTGGGATGCCAGTCTGGTGGGATGCTCCGCCTGAAACACCTGTGCTGGAAAACATCCTTGTTGCAGGGTCACGCAGCTGGGGAAAAAAGAAATGTAGGTCACAGCTACAAGACACGGGGAACAGCGTCTGGGGACGCAGTTACACTGAAAAGGACTTAGCAGCCATCGCGGCAGCCTGCTCTGGGATGCGGGCTTCCAGCGCTGCGGCGTGGGGCGCGATGGATGAGCAGAGCAGCTTGGGGTGCCGGGAGCTGCCGGGGGCAGGGGAGTGTGTGTTGCTCTTTTTGGGGGCAGCAGGGAGGCCTCTGCTGAGCATCGTTTCTGCTTCGGGGCCCACGGTTTAGAGAGATGTTAGGAAATTAGAAAGTGCTCAGAGAGGAAGCGTGGGATAATTGGAGGTCTGGAAAACCTGCCTTCCGGTGAAGAGAATTAAAAAGCTCAGCCTATTTAGCGTATGCAAGAGGAGGTTAGGAGGGGATTTTATCCCCGTTTCTGTGTACCTGCATGGGGAGAAGCCTGACTGTAGGCATCTCATTAATTCTGTATAAAAAAAAAAAGAAAGGAAAAAGAGAAAAAGCATAAAATCATTCAATAGCTGGAGGCTGAAACCAGACAAATTCAGACTAGAACTAAATTTGGCTTTTTCACCACAGAGAGGGGCGGACTGGATGTCCTTTAAAGTTGCAGAGGAGACTGTGCTCCTTTCCCTGATGGTGAAAACGGGAAGGGGCAGGGTTGGAGCAGGAATCCCAGGGAGGGCTCTGCATCGGGGCTGGGTGGCGGAGGCATCCCCGTGATGAAGTGTCCCCTTCTGGGTGTTGGATGGCACCCCATCCACTGTCCCTCTCTGGGCACTGGGGACATCAATCCAGCGCCTCCATCCCAGGCCAGGACCTTAATTGCTCGCACCGAGAGTCCATGCTCTGCGAGGCTGGCTGAGCAAATCCGCATGTGGAGGCTCTTCTCCACCTGGGACGATGCGAGGCGACATCTGAGCGGGCATGTCTGCTGGTGGGGTCGGGGCTGCCACAGCCGGGGGATGGCGGGGGGGGGCTCCCAGGCTGCCTCTGCTGCTCTCAGCCGGGCTGGGGGCAATCTGCTGGCGCCGGTCTTCCCACGCTCTCCCCGGGGGATGCTCAGCTGTGGCCTTCCCAACCCCTGCGCTGCAATCCCGCCTGAGCCTCTCCGGCAGAGTTACGTTTTACTAGTGTGGTAAAAGGGAAAGGCGGCTTTGCTTTAATTTTATGAGCTACGAAGTACCTTGCCTGGTTAGGCTGAGCTTTGCAAAGGCTCTGTCTCGGAGTACACAGGGCAAATAGCAGCGGTGGTTGAAGATGCTGTCTCTCCCCTACGCCGCTCCCTTGCCCATCGCAGCTGCTCTTCCTCCAGTGCCCCCATCTCTGCAGAGCCGGGCGGGATCTGCTCCTCTCCTGCTCCCATCCCTTTGCAGAGAGACGCCAACGGTGACGGTGGCAGCGAGGCCAAACCAGAGCGCTCTGGGGTTGTCTGGCCGTGTGGGGTTTTCCTGGCCGATGGTCCTCTGGAATTGCGCCTGGGAGAGTGAGAAGGCGAAAGCCGGCTGTAGCTGGGGACCCGGCTCTGGGGAAGTCCCACCCTGGGGGACGATGTGTGCGGAGCGGCGGGATGGCACGGGGAGCTGGCGGTGCCCCTGGGAGCGGGGCGGTGTGTGCAGACGCCCGTCTGCCCTCGCAGCCTGCCGACCCCTGATCCCCCGGTTGTAGGAATGTCTTTACATGCGCTGGGAATCTTTGTGCTCCTGTCCTTGCAGCCTGCTGCTGCTGGGCCTGGGTTTTGTGCTTTTGCTGCTTTTTTTTTTTTTCCCCCTTTTTTTTTTTTTTTTCCAGCCTCTTTCACAAAGACACCTATTCTCCCCCCCGCGCCCAGGGATTTACACAGAAAGCTCACCCTCGACACAGCAAAAGAAAGGCCCGGGCGGCCCGGGAGAGGAAGCTCACACAAAATGTGGTGTGTGGCTCTTTGTATCCCCTTTGTAATTCCTCTGCACAATGAACTGCCCCGGCCACCCACCGGCCCCTGGGGTACCCCCAGGTGCCCCGTCCGCTGTGCCCCCGCCTCGATGCGGCAGCGGCCAGAGCTGGGGATGCTCCTCTCTGGGCAACCAAGAGCATAGCCTTTGTGCTCGGGAGAGGGGAAATTTGGGCAGGGTGGAGAGCGCCATGTTCCCGCAGCAGCCAAAAGCCCCCTCGCATCCCCGCTGGCCCCCGGGCAGAGCGCTGGGGGGGTCCCTCTGGCAGAGCCCTTCCATCGCCCCCGCTCTGATGGCTTTTAACATGCTAATGACCCTCTCAAGGGCAGGAGCAGCCCTGTGTAAAACCCATGTTCAGCCTTCGGTCATGGACATTTGCTCGGAGACACAGTGTTAAATATTTATCCCCACCACCACCCCCCTGACTCTGCGGGCATTAACAATAGCGATCACAACTGGCCCCTTCCCCCTTGCCTGGAGCATGTGGCTCCCAGACCATGACAGCGAACGTTATCGTTTGTACCTGTGAATTATTGATAAGGTATAAGATAGTTCTTGCGGTGAAAAAATAATGAGGGGGAGAGGCTGTTTGCAGCCTGCCAGGGTGGGCGCTGCTGCAAACCCTCATCTTCGGGGGGGCAAAATGGGCGGTGGGACCCCATTCCTGCTGGCCCCCGTCTGCCAGCTGACCGTGCCGGCCCTTAGCAGCGTGTGGCCAGCATCGGGCCACCTTTGTGCACGGCGGCTCCTCTCCTGGCGTGGGTCTGGCTGGCGCCTGTTCCCTCCCGGCCGCCCACCGCCTTCCCCGGGGGAGGTGGGCAGCTGCCCGGCCTCCCCAGCCCCACGCTGCCCACAGCCTCCCGTGAGCCAGGGGATGCTCGCTCAGGCAGCTGCCCGCGGGTTGTGGCGCTGAGTGGGGATGTCCCAGCTCCACGGGTCGGCTGCCCACCCCGCCATGCGTTGGTGGGGAAGGGGCAGGTATCGGCCAGCCCCGCAGATGCCGTGGCTCCGGTGAGCAGATGGGGTTTCGCCTGGGAGAGCCTTTCAGCTGGCAGGGCTGGGGGGCTCCGGAGGTCTCCAGGGGCTGGAGGAGGGAGAGCCATCCTCGGTCCTTGGCTTTATGGCCACCGATGCGCGCTGCCCCTGTGCACTAACCTGTCCCTGGAAAAGGGGGATGAGGCTGCTGAGTCCCTGGAAAGCAGGTGGCAGCCCTGGAAGGGGGTCTGTTCCCTGCCTTAGGGCTGTCCTTTGGCTGGGGTCTGAACTCAGCGCATCCGTTGCTATAGAGGTGAGAGCCTGTCCCGGAGAGCCCCTGGGTCCACCAGCTCTGGCGGGTCTGGGCTTCGGCTGCGCTCGGTGAGGCTCTGGGGTGCCACGCGGGAGGGTGCAGATGGCTTGGGGGGATCTTGTGGCCAGTGGTGTGGGCAGTCCGATTAAAATCAGGGTGCCTCTTTAAGCCAGTGCAAAGCCCGCCTTTGATGTGCTTAGACCGACAACCCCGCTGTGTTTTGCAGGGAGAGCAGAGCCAGGGCATTAGCGTGCAGAGCCTGGCTCAATCTGGGGTTACACACCTGTGTCCCTGGGCTGGGTGACAGGGCACCAGGGTGCTGCACCCACCCCGGGGACAGTGAGGGTGTGGGGGGGAGCACGGCTGGGACGAGGCACCCTCCTCCCTTGCACAGAGCCTCCCACCGTGCTCCGGCAGCCCAGGAAGGGGCTGCCCAAACCTGCTATGCACCGACATCAGGTGTTGCTTCCCCAAAAATGTGTCTGAATCTGGTGTCCTGGACTCCAGGGACGCAGAATGCACTGTTGTATCTGAGGATGCAGGAGTGCCTGGGAGGCAGAGCAGCCCCTGCCCATCACCTGCCAGGGGCCACCTGGGCAGCACTGCTCCCCACCTCCTGCCCCATTCATGGCTCCCAGTAGTGGCTACGGGGCTGGGAGGATTCCCATGAGCCACTTGCCTCCGTGGCTCCCTTACCGGGTCTCCTGGGGGAAGGTGGAGGTGTGGGATGCTCATGAGCACTGCAAGGGGAGGTGAATGCCTCATGCTATTCCATGGCATTGGCACTGCCACTGCCTCTGTCTGGCCTGAGCGGTTTGGACACTGATTTTAATGGCGCGCTACAGCAGCAGAATTGCTCGCAGCCTCTGGTTTCCATCTTCCTCCCTGCCAGACCTCCCCAGAGTGCTCCTTGGGTCGTCTGCCCAAGGAAGCAGTTCTGGGTGAGGACCCTTGCCTGTCTTTCCACCGGCCCCAAACAATGAGCTGGACTCCTGGAGGGGCTGTGCCCCCCACTCCTGCTCCCCAGGGCGCTGCTTTCCCAGGTGTGCTGGAGCAAGTGTGGGTGGAAAATGGCCCTGCTGAGCCAAAGGCTTGAAAGTGAGAATTGAGGAGCAATTAAGAGAGCACACGTGTGCGCAGCGTGTTGGCACGCAGGAGGTCTGCGGATGTGATGCGGGGGGCGGTGGGTTGGAGAACGTGTGCCGCAACAGGAGGTGCTCCCAGGCAGGGCAGCGGTGTGCAGGGAGCTCCTGCTCCGAGGGTGCTTTGGCGTCAGGCAGCACAAGCTGCAGCCTGGGAGCTGTCGCGAGGAAGGGGCCGAGCATGGCTCCTCGCTCCCGTTGTGGCAGAGCACCCCTGAGCAGGCCATTGATCCCAGCATTAAAGGCTCTGGGAGCGGGAGTAGAGTCTCCCCATTCGCCCTCCCGCTCCCTGACTCCGTGCAGCAAATACAGGCCAGGCCACTTGGATATCAACTTTGAAGTGTGAATTTCAAACACTCCCTCTGCCCTCATCCCCTCTCCGGCGTCTGATGGGAGGTGCTGAGAGCGGCAGGAGCACCAGGCACATGAAACAGCCCTGTTCAAAGCCCAGCACTGCGGCTCCCGCTTGCAAGCTGAGCTAAGCTCGCAGGCAATTACCCGGTGGTGTTCCCAGCCTTCGCTCCCAGCCTTTTCCCTTGCAAACTGCCTGCTCTCTGCTTTTAGGGGAAGAGCCTGGCCCCAGAGCAGATAGGAGCTGCATGGGGCTGGGCTCCTGCCTGCAGGTTACGGTGGGGGATGCTCCCATGCCCCATCCCATGGTCCCCACAGCTCCATCTCAGCGCTGAACTGGGCTCATGCTGAGCCGGCATTGAGGATCAAGCAGAAGCAAGGGCAAAGCAAGGCAGCGGTGCTTTGGCCTCATTCAGAGCAGACACACAAGGGCGAGACCCAACCCAAACCTTTTCCTCGCCAGCTGCTTTCTGGCTAGAGGAGTGCCATGGGGATGGCCCGTCCCGTGCTGGATCCCAGGGTGCTGTGGGATGCTCGCCTGCTCAGCCAGAGCCGGGGCTGTGTGCACGGGGAGGATCTGGCCCGTTCCCCACGCAAGGCAGAGGCGAGACAGCGTGTGTGAACTCCACTTCACAAGACATCAAATGCGCAGCAGTCGGATGGAAATTGGCTCTCGGAGCTCCTTTCTTCTGGCACCGAGCAGCTCCCCGCTCCAGCTCGCCCCCCCGGCGAGTGGAGGGGCTGATAATATGAGGAAGCGCCTGCTCCCCTCCAAGCCGCAGTGCCTGGGATCTCATCTCCAGGCTTGCCTACAATTTGCATTAATGTTTGCTTAAGCCAGGAGCCCTCTTACATCCCAGCCGCCTTTGCTGGGGGGCTTACACGGCTCGTGGGGGTGGCGGGACCAGCAGAGGCATTCCTGGGCTGCCTCCTTTGTGCTCTGGGAATCTCCAACCCTCAGAAAATAAAGGTCTTTGCCAGAAGAATGAGCCCTTCTCCCAATTTACTTGAAAAGATGTCCCAGATTTTTGCCCAGCCAGGACCCTGCATTGTTCCCCAGCAGGATTTCAGTGGAGCAGCCGGCTAATTTGCAGTATTTTACATATCTAATATGTTGTCAGAAACGCTTTTAAATCCCTATCATATTTAATTAGGAGCCAGCTTTTGGTATATTAGGTGGGAACGGGGCTGTCTAATTAGATATTGACGATTTCATACCCGTGAAGGTAATTAAGTTAAGTAAAAGCTGGAGGCAAGCTCCCATGCACTCATCCACCCCATTTTGGAGCTGCTCTGGGATGCAGCGGGGTTGATGCCAGTTGTCTGGCCTCGGCGCGGCATGTACCTATTCAGGGCTGCTGCTGCTGGGCTTTCCCCCTCCATGGGGTGAGGGACAGCCATTCCCCGTGGCAGGGAGCGTGCCCAGCCCATGGTCCCGGCTGGAGCAGGACATCTCCTGCCATGGCTGGCTCTCCAGCCACCTCCTGCTGGGCTCTGACACCTTCTTGGGCCCGAGTCATGCTTGTCTCCCAAACTTGGTATTTTTAATCTCAAAACTGAGCTGGGATCTGACAAAATATGAATCATCCAAGAGATGTAAGAGCGGGCAGAGTCCCTGGCAGACTGGGGTGTATTTTTAGCCTGCACGTGTTGGAATTTGACTGTTTCTTAGGGGGGAAAAAAGGGTTTTCAGATCTGAGCGCCTAGCTCTGGCCATGCTGGGAGCCCTGCTACTGGCTCCGCATTGCATTGCCCACCTTGAAAATACAGGTTTATGGCAGTGTGGGAAGGAGGAGGAGGGTCAGGCTGTGCCACACAGCCCCTGCTCGGCTCTCCCACCGCAGAGGACCCTGCTGGGGGTCCAAGCCCTGCCCTGTGCCCACCGCCATGAGTGCAGGGGCACTGGCATGGCCACATGGGTGCGACTGGGGGTGGGCTGCTTGCCCTTCTGCTGGCCCAAGCCAGCGTCTGTGGCTCGGGGTAGCAACACCTGGGTCTGGTCACAGCTGGGGTGCTCCCAGGAGCATGAGTGTCACTGGGGGCAGCAGGACCCAAAGTTGCACCTGTATCCCGGCCATGCTGCCATGTCCTGGCAAACATGCCAGTGATGGACAGCATGTATCCCTCCCCAGGCTACCCTGAGATGGCTCCTGCTGCATCCTGTGGTGGGGTCCCAGCCTGCGATGCCCCCGCTGTGAGGCGGGGCTCCCCGGCCACCCACCTCCCTCCGAGGGGGCTGGTATCTACCCGGCTGTGCTGGCGTGGGTCTGTCCCCCTCTGCGGGGTTTGCAGCCAGAACCCCGCTGTTCGGGAGATTTCATCCCCCCCTTTAATCTTGTCGGTTGGAAGCCGGGGAGCCAATAACGATGAAGGAGTGTAAAAGTCAGCAGGAAACCGGCTTCAATCAGAACTGTTAAAAATAAACCCGCCAGGCCTGCTCTGGCAGGGGCAATCAGCCTCGGCGGCTCCTCTCCCCGCATCCTAGAGCACAAGCTGCAGCTGTGCCCAGCCGGGCCAGGCCACCCCAGCAGCCGTGCTGGAGCCTGCCTGCAACCTGGGCAGCTCCAGCCCTGGCCATCAGTTCCCCTGGTGCCGGGATGAGCGAACCCCCGAGCCAGCGGGGTGCAGGGTCCCGTCCCCTTGCCCTGGATGCACCTTGGCTCTCCCCGTAGCGGGAATCCCCACTGCAGCCCTGGCTGGGGCTCGAGCTGAGTTCTAAATGGAAGAGTGTAGCATGGGAGAGGGGTGCGGAGCTGCTTCTGGCGGAGCACGCGTGGTGGCGGTGAGATGTTCAACCTTCGTGAAAACGCCTGTGACTGCAGCTGCCTCCTGGGGAACACACGGCCTCCCCTCCCAGCTCCGTCGGGCTGTGGCAGGAGATGCGGGGACACAGGGAGCGCAGCCCCTGGCTCTTCAGGCACGACCGCAGGGCAGAGCCTGCTGCGGGCCCTCGGGGTCTCGGAGCCGTGTCCCCACCTGGAGCGAGATGCGCTTGGAGCAGAGACAGGAGGTGCGGTGTTAGCCTCAAAGATAATTAACCTCAGGGCAGCTTGCAAAGGGATGCGGGGATGCTCCATCGCTTGAGCTTTAATACAGAGGCTGAAGGTCTGTGTGAGACCCCCAGGTGCCTGCGGGCTCGGGGCTGGGGCTCCCCTTTCTGTGTCTTGCAGGCAGGCGCTGATGCCGGGCTCACTGCTCCTCCAAGGCTCCATGCATGCATGGATCTGGGAAAGGCAGGAGGAGCACCCAGATGTGCCTCTGGTGATTCATTTCTGCCTCCCCAAAACAAAGAGGAGCTGCTGATCCCCCACAGAGGTGATGTCCGTGGGCTGTGGTGTTTTACGGCCGTGGGGGCTGCAGCTGTACTAACTGCCGGCAGGCAGAGGCTTCCCCAGACTCGTGGTGTGGTTTTCCGGGGCTCTTCAAAGAGCTGCTCCGTGGAGGGAAGCCCCGTGCGCTGCAGTGCAGCTCCCTGTCCCCTGTGGCATGGCCATAACTGGGTGCTGCGCTCCCCAGCCCTCTTCACAGTGACGCTACTGGGGCAAGGGCAGCCCCAGCTTAGGTCCAGCCTTGTGGCAAGGCTTTGCTGCCCTGCTGGCAGTTTTTATCCCGGCTTTGATGTGTGTCATAGAGGATGGAGTCTCTTTATCTGCCTGTTGGGTTTTCCCTGCTGTGTGCCCCTGCGCTGGGTTCCCATGCTGGGGCAGTCTCACAGCCTCACGCTTGCTCTGCCCCATTTCCCACCCTCCTTTCCCGTCAGACCCTTCTCCTATCAGGGCTGTTTCCTCCCAGCCCTGTGTAAAATCACATCTCTCTTCCCAGCTGCTGGGCTGGATTGGAGATGCCCTGCTGGCTCCACCCTGGCGTCCAACAGGGACCGATGCTTTTCACCCTGTGATGCATCTCCCATCTTGCATCCCACTGCCAGCTCTGTGGTCGCTCCCAGGTGCTTTCAGGGAGCCAGGCTATGCCACGCAGCCACTGCTGGGGCAAGAGTTTTGCCCATCTTAGTGCTAGGGCTGAGCGCAAGGAGGCTGAAGGACCCTTGGTCATGCCAGGGCATCTTGCTAAGTAACTCCAGCTGGGTCTTGCAAAGTTCAGCATCAGGTTCAGAGCATCCTGCAGGCCAGAGGGAGTTTGTGTTAGTCCTTCCGAAAGCGGGGACCAGGGTTTAGAGTTGCAATCCCAGGACCTGCAAAGCTGAGGAGCAGCATCGCAGATCCGCAGCATCACTCCTTGGCTCACCAGCCTGCGCCAGATCTGGGACAGCCGGGATGCAATTCTCAGCTTGGCTCAGCCTCATTCACACCTCGGAGGAATCCAGGAGGGCCAGCAGGGCTGGCTTCACACTTATTAGCAATTAAAAGCCTCAGAGCCTGGGAGTCAATTAGTTCTGAGTTCAGCAGTGCTGCAAACCCAGGGGATGAGCCTGCTAACGAGAGCCACAGCCAGCTCCCCACAGGGCTTGGGGCTGGCTCGCCAGAAGAGCTATTTGCTTTTTCATTTACACCTTGGATGAGTGTTGCTGCATGGAGTTTGGGGTGTTTTCTCCGGCGCGAGCTGCCGGGCTGGGAGCATGTGCTGCATGCTGGATCCTGGCACCTCTCCCGGCACGGCACAACACTGTCACCCAGCAGGGCCCTCTGTGCATGGGGTTGCAGTGGGGTGAGGGGGGGTTGACCTTGTCCTAATCATGCACGGGAGGGTCTTGCTGTGGCACGCTGCCGTCTGCCAGAGGTAGAGCCACATGTGGTCCAGCAAATCCCCACTGCTACCCACCGGCTCGCCCTGCCCCAAGCTCTGGAGCTGCTGGGCTGCAGTACCCGGATTTTTTGGGCACCCTGGGACATGCGGGGCCCATGAGCACTGGGATGATGCTCTGCCACAGGCAGTGGTTTCCCCTGCAACAGGAGAGCAGTGGGGCGGGTGAGCTGAGGGTGGGTTTGGGGGGAGGCTGGGGGGGCCGTGCAGCCCTGGGGAAAGGGACGGCTCCGTGCCTTTGATTTACAGCGTGTCGGGAACATGCTGGAAATGAGCTGGGCAATGCAAATGCGAAGCAGGTAGGTGCGCAGGCTGGAGGGTAGTGTGGGAGCTGGAAAGAAAACACACTTTGGTAGAAGGTTTCGCAGGGATCTGCCACTACTGGAGGGTGAGCCAGAAGCCAAAACATGAAAGGAGGGAGGGGAACAAGCTTGCTGAACACCAGGGTGAAGGGGACGTGGAGGTGGTGAAAAGCAGGGATGAAGAGAAGCAGGAGGCCGTGCAGCGATGGGGCCAGCGGCTGGGTGCCTTAGCTCCCGGTGACAGTGGGACACGGAGGCTGTGAGCAGTATTAATACCCGGTGTCCAGCCCGGCACGCACTTGGAGGGGCCGAGCCCTCATCCAGCGGTCAGTGGGAGCCGGGGGAGATGTGCCACCCGCATGGCAGGTCCCTTTGCAGACAGCGGCAGGTTGGCAGCTCCCGGCTGTGTGCTGCAGGGCACCCCCCTGCCCACCCCAGCCTCTGCCAGACCACAGGGCACTGGGCACAGCGGGCACTGTGGCTCCCTCGAGGCACTTTGGGATGCTGGGGAGCTGGTGGCAATGCCTTAGCCTGGTGTTGGCTCCCCTTCCCGCAGATAACGAGGTCGGAGGAACAAAGGGACAGTGTGGGGAGGGGGCGGTGACAGGCACGCAGGGTTTGCAGCTTGTTATTTCACTTGTGTTTCCATTAAAGCTGCTGCTTTTAACTTGTTTCCATCTCTGAAGAGGCTCCAGGGTGGGTGGCAGATGCTTTATTCCCCCTCTCTCCCACCCTCCCCTCTTTTCCTTGGCCAGCTCCCCTTGTTCCCATAGCATCCCCCTTCCCGCGGAGGCAGAGTCCCACGGCTCTGGCTTTACAGCACAACCCACGCGGGAGCCGCTCCTCGCCGGAGCTGGACTGGAGCCACCCCACAGGCGCTGCCTCGCACAGAGAGCTGCTTGGCAAAGCCCGGCTCGTGCAAATGCCTTCCCCGTGCAGACCATCCTGCTGGTGATGGACATTGCGTGTCCCCGAGCATCCCTGTGCCCAAACATGGGGCTGCTGGTGTCACCCGCGGTGCATGCACCCACGTGCCTCGGCATCCCCAGTGCACCCCCTGGGCGCACGCAGGCACCGTTGCGGCACGGCCGGGTGATACCAGCCGGTGTCAGTCGCCAGTGCTCTGGTAAGGACAGCGGCCCAGGTTGTGCCACAGGCCAGCAGCATCCTTTTGAAGCCGCTGAGATTTATGCATGCCCTGAAACATTTTGCTAAGTCAGCACCACTGCGCTGGGGCTGGGACTCTTCTCACTAACTGGTGCCATGAGCATATGTTGCATTTTACACATGCTCTGCTCAGCTGTCCAAGCAACAAACCTCTCCAGCTTTAATGTTTTGGGAAGCATCTGCATCTCCTGGGAGGGAAGGAGCCGGGGCCAGAGCCTGGGGTCAGCACAGCACTTTGGGAAGCTTTTCCTGGCAGGGGAGTGGCATGAAGCATTGCTCCCTGGTCTGGCAGCGTCCACCTTTACTCTTTGCTGCGTGTACATGGTGGACAGGCAGAATTTGTTGATCAAGCTTGTGTTGCTGAGGTCTGAGATGCTCAGCATGACATCATGATATCTAGCAGTGCGTTGCCTTGCTCCAGCAAAGGATTGTTTTGTCCCTATATATATAGGCCTGGCAAGGATGAGCTCTGATCCACTGCTTTCACTGGTGCCGAGATAACAAGAAATATTACTGCAAAAATCCTTGAGTGATGGACATGATGGGTACGTTGCCTTTGCACAGGGGAGGGGACCCCCAGTGCGGATCAGAGCATGGGGACCCTGCAACTCACAGGAGGGGACAGGAGTGCTGGGGTAGGGACATGCACCAAAGGGCATATAGACGCCAAACTCCCCACGCCACCAGGAGCAATGAGCCCTGCGCAGGGCAGGAGAGGCCAGCGGTGGCTTTCAGGCTGCGGTGGTGGCTAGAAGAAGGATGCCTGGACATCCTCATCTCCGGGGTCCCTGTAGGGACACCTCCCTGCCTTTGCACAGCACTTCACTGGGCCACAGAGATGTCTCCTGTGCTGAATACGGGTTGCTGCCACCATCCTTGTCCCCCCTGGCTGTACCATCCCTGCTCCGTGCACCCTGTCCCCACTCCCAATCGAGGGTCAGGAGGCAGTTTCTGTGGCTGCGGGTTGCGGTCTTCCCCAGCACGCTGCGGGCTGCGGCACCCAGAGCCAGGAGGATAATGAGATCTTAATAGTCCAATTATATCCCATCGATTTACTCAGCACGTAATTGTTGGCGGCTGGGGCTGCCTGATGAAGTGCTCTCTCTGGCTGCCAGCGGGGAGGGCTGTGTGGCGCCGGCCAGCCCGGGATGCTCCTCGCAGGGACCAGCTGTTCCCCCTTGAACTGCTGCAGGAGCAACCCCCCCCCGACTCGCTGTCCCCCCCCTCGGGAGGGGCAGGGATGAGAGCGGCAGGCAGAGACTGGAGTGGGGGCCCTGGCACCCTGCCCTGCCCCTGACCCCAGGTTGACATCCCCTACGCTGCTCGGGGGAGCAGAAGGGTTGTACATCTCCACCTCCCACTAAAACAGGCTGACAGGAGAAGTGGCTCCTGCTGGGTGACAGTCCCGGCTGGCTGAGCGGCAGCCGAGCCATTGGCCGTGCCTGGCAGCCTGCACTGGCCAGTGTGGTGGCTACCAGAAGTGTGCCCAGCTGGTCTCCTGGCAGCAGAAGCCAGCTCCCCAGCCAGCACCCACCTGCAGGTGGTCCTTGCCGCAGCACGGCATTGCAGGTGCACCTCGGCACTTTTCCTCTGTTCATTTCCCTTTTGAGCTGGTTGTAGCTGGGAGTCCCACGGACTAACAGTGCCTCATTTGGAGGAGTCCCACTTGGCTGTGATTTTAAGCCTGCCTTCGTGATTGTGCCAGTTGTCCGTTGTCCTGGTGTTGTGAAAAGCAGCGAATAATGTTCCCTTTCCCCCTTGCCGTGCCGCATTGGACCCTGTCCCATCCCCTCCCATTTCCCTTGCTGGTTCCTGCTAAGGTGCTGTTTCCAGAGACCCCACAATCTCTTTCCTGAGTGGCAGGGGCTCACGCTGAGCCCACCATGATGCACCCTGGCTTGTTTGGACCCATGCAATCAGGATCTGCCATCCCACCTTGTCCTGTGCAAACACCATCAGGGGGTCGCAGCGGGCAGCAGCAGGCAGCAGCAGGCACTGCACAGCCTCCCTGTGACCTTGGGGACGTCGGAGTGAGGCAGGGGTGGCGGGGGCGGGAGGTCTGTCTCATCCCCCTTGGCCAGGATGGAGCAGTGCCGGCAGCTGGGCCAGCGGAGCCCATTAAAAATCAAACAGCCTGATGTAAGGCTGGGGGCACGCTCCAGGAGCCCGAACCTGAGACAGGGGTGCGGGGCCCCACTCACACCAGCACTGGGGACCAGGGCAGGTGACACAGTGGACAAAACCCTGCCTCGTAACCCTGGCCCCCAGCGGGGACAGCTGCCCCCAACCTCCAGCAAGCAGCTCCCCTCAGGCGCTGGGTCCTTGCAGCACTGGGGACTCATGTCCATAACCTCGAGTGGGTCGTGCAGCTGGGACGCATGGGTGACACTTGTTCCCCCCAGCGTGGGGCTGCGGGTGCCGAAGCTGGCACAAGCAGTGGGTGCAGCCACTCCTCCCCTGCAGCGAGACACAGGAGCGCAAAACCCCCGGGGGGATCTCTGGGCTGTCAACCACTAATGTGAGCGCTGGTTAGTCTATCGTCTGGTGTAATGTGGGAGTCTTCCTGTCCCTTCATGCTCGCCCTTGTCACCTGCCAGGCGGTGGCGGTGGTGACTTGAGCAGCCGTGCCAGCGGGGCAGCCCCGGCTCTGCCCGTCCCCCTGCCCTGGGCAGGCTGTGCTGGGACAAACAGCGTGTGTGCAGTGACCTGAGGGACACCGGGATGCTTCATAGCTGCTGGTGCCGTGGTCCTTGCTGGTTAGTCCCTAGCAGTCCCTTTGGCTTGGGGAAGTGCCGGCTGCACCCAGGCACAGCCTCCTCTGGCACACCACCAGTGAGGTGAGGTTGGGATCCGGGGAGCACCTGTCCCAGCCCGAAACGCTGGTGGTGTCCAGGGTTATGTGGCATTGGCTGAGGGCTGCTGCCTTGTCTCCTCACGATTTGGTGGGTGGTTGCTGTGGCTGAGCTGCTGCCTGCCGTGGCTGGTCCCAGCACCAGTGGAGCGGAGCTGCTGGGGGAAGCGCCCAGCCCAGGAGCAGGGACCTGTCATGCATTTCCATCGGGGGAGCAGCAGCTGAAGGGTTAATGCCTTTGACCTGCCCCAGTGGGTGGGAGAGGGTCCGGGAGACCACCGATGCTAACTAGTTTCCAGTGTGGAAGCTGAGGAGGAAACAAATTCAAGAGGAGAGCAGCCCCCTGCACTTCACCCACCTGGAGCCAGCTGCTGGTCCTGGGCATGTGGCCGGGCGGAAAGCTCTCGCCTGCCGCAGCGCGTCTCCACAGCCCTCACTGGCGTGGCTGGGACATAGAATCATAGAATCACTTTGGTTGGAAAAGACCTTTAAGATCATTGAGTCCAACCTTTAACCTAACCCTGCCATCCCACCACTAAACCATGGCCCTAAGCAACTCATCTATCCTTCTCCTAAATACCTCCAGGGATGAGGACTCGACCACCTCCCTGGGCAGCCCGTTCCAGAGCCTGACAACCCTTTCGGTGAAGAAGTTTTTCCTAATGTAACATGGCGCGGGCTGCAACTTTTGCCTGGACGGAGATGCCCCGGCGGCTGCCGACACCGGGCGAGATGGACCCCTGTGCCGCTGGCAGAGCCGGCGGCAGCGATGCTGCAGCGGCCGGGCTGCCTGGCCAGGGTAGCGCCATGCCGGAGGGCTGCCAGGCCGGGCTGCCTGGCCAGGGGAGCGCCATGCCGGAGGGCTGCCAGGCCGCCCCGGCGCACTTGGCAGGCAGCGGGGGGCTCAGAGGACGCAGGGCCAGCGCCGCTGGGAAGCAATTACCTCCCCGCTGCGTCCGGCCCTAATCCCCTCACACGGCGCGCGAGGAGCCGGCTCGCCAAACAAGGCTCAATCAGGTTAAAGTGTGAAGTCAGGATTAGCCGAAAGAATGAGAGCGTGGTAATAGCCCCGGCCCCCCCGCCGGCGCGTCCCGGGGGAGATTAAGGCTGCCGGGGTTTGGGCCCCCACTGGGAAGCCATGTCGAACAGTTTTCTCGGGCGCCCCGCTAAGCGCCGGGCAGGGCGCATGCTGGGGGGTTGGCTCCCGCCGCTGAGCCCCTGCCAGCCCCGAGGGAGCCGTGGCCCCCGAGCCTGGCTCCTTGCCGAGGCTCCCCAGGGGCCGGCGGTGGTGGGGCGGGGGCTGCTGGCTGCCAGCAGAGCCCGTCCTGGGGGTACCTCCCAACCTGTGGCACGGATCACACCAGCAACCGTCATGCAGATGGTGGGGCAGGACAGCAGGGTGCAAGATCTGAGCAGGGAAGTCTCCGAAATCCCAGTCCCTGACCACCGCTGTCCTCCATGCTGCCCAACCAGGGGGGGATCGTGTGATGTACCCCATGCAACACTACAGGCTTGGGGGAAAGTGGCTGGAAAGCTGCCTGGCAGAAAAAGACCTGGGGGTACTGGTTGACAGCCGTCTGAATATGAGCCAGCAGTGTGCCCAGGTGGCCAAGAAGGCCAATGGCATCCTGGCTTGTATCGGGAATAGTGTGGCCAGCAGGAGTAGGGGAGTGATCGTGCCCCTGTGCTCAGTGCTGGTGAGGCCGCACCTCGAATGCTGTGTTCAGTTTTGGGCCCCTCACTACAAGAAAGACATTGCGTTGCTGGAGCATGTCCAGAGGAGAGCCACAAAGCTGGTGAGGGGTCTGGAGCACAAGGCTTACGAGGAGCGGCTGAGGGAGCTGGGGGTGTTCAGCCTGAAGAAGAGGAGGCTGAGGGGAGGCCTGATCGCCCTCTGCAACTGCCCGACAGGAGGCTGTGGCGAGGTTGGGGTCGGCCTCTTCTCCCTGGTAACGGGCGATAGGACAAGGGGAAATGGTCTGAAGTTGCACCAGGGCAGGTTTAGGTTAGACATTAGGAAAAATTTCTTCACAGAAAGGGTTGTCAGGCTCTGGAATGGGCTGCCCAGGGAGGTGGTCGAGTCCCCATCCCTGGAGGTATTTAACAGACGAGTGGATGAGGTGCCTAGGGCCATGGTTTAGTGGTGGGATGGCAGGGTTAGGTTAAGGGTTGGACGTGATGATCTTAAAGGTCTTTTCCAACCTAGACGATTCTGTGATTCTATGATGTAGCTTGGCCGTAAGGCTTTTGGGGGACGTGGCAGCAAAGCGGGCAGCCTCCCTCTCCCCGTGGCAGAGCTGTGGGCTGGGGCTGGCTGCTGCTGATCAGTGGGCTGGGTCAGAAACTCCTGTGGGAGGTGGGCCTGGGGCAGAAGGGGCCGGGGATGGGGCTGGGCCAGGAGGGGATGGAAAGACAGTGGGTTCCTGGGCAGCAAGCGGGGGCCCTGCTTTGCAGACAGGCTGCTGAGAGCTTCCCACTGGGGCACGCACATCTGCTACAGCCTCCCCGCAGGGTCTGCCCGCGTGCAGATATCTGGCCCTGTCCTCTGGCGCTCACAGGGCAGAAGCTACGTGTCCCCCATCACCTCCTCACCCCTCATCATCCTTCCTCCCCCATGCAACCCCGGGTCTACTGGAGCCCCCTGCACCCTGTGCCGTGCAGGGAGAAACTCCAGCAGCATGGTCCCTGTGGCGCGGGGATGGGAGGACAGCGGTGCTGTGGATGGGCTGGCAGCTTGGGGATCCCCTGGACTCAGGAACCAGGAACTCTTAAACTTGGAGCTTCAGGAAAATATCTGGAAGTGAAACCAGAAAAGGCAGAAAGGGGGGCTGTGACAGAGGGCAGGAGCTGCTTGCTTTCCCCCTTCTGCGTCCGTGCCTGTCCACTGGCCAGTCCCCCAGCAGGGATGGCAGCGTCATGCTTGTATTCGGCGGGGCGCGAGGTGGCACTGGCGCAGTCGCCGGGGGTGCTACGAGCCGCGCGGCGGAGCGAGAAGCCGTGCCATCTGCTGTTTCTTCGGCATTGAAGTGTAAAGCAAACATAGCTGGGAGCTATGAAACACCAGGAGGGAAGGGGCCATGCCTTGTTCCAACGCCGGGGCCCGAGGATCCCGCAGGCAAAGCACGTGTTTGTCCTGGTGTCGTCAGCTGTGTAACCATGCCGGCAACCTAAGCCCGGCTCCGGGGCCTTGCTGAAACCCTCGCATCCAGCGTCTGTCCCTCTTGGCTTCGGTACCCCCCAATGGCAGCACTTCACTGGTGACTGTCACGAAAAGCTGTGAAGGGGAGATGCCTCGCAAAGTCGGTTGCAACCTTCTAGCGGCGTTTTCCTCGCGAGCTGTAAGTGAGCAGCTTGCAGGCAGATGCTTGGGTTTACTCCCCGGGTGCACTGGGACTCCCATGTGCTGTGAGCAGAGAAACACTTCCGTGGGGAGCAGGCAGGGGCTGCCCGGGCGGGCAGTGCTGGAGCTGGGAGGGGAGTGCGGAGCGCCGAAGCGTGGTGGGTGCTCCCATGCTTGGCCCTGCTGCAAGCGGTTTAATGTTGGAGGGCAGGCAGCAGTGGATTTGAAGGCATTGCTAGGAAGAGCAGTGAACTTCGTCTGGGGGTTCCCAGAGAGTTTTCTAGGGGATTCCTTCTTCTAGGAGGCAAAGGGGAAAGGGGGATTTGGGGTGATGCTGCATTTTCCTGAAAGGTCATTGCAATTCCTGTGTGTCTCTGGGCTCATCGCACCCCCAGCAGAGGATGGGCAAGGGGCGTTTGCATCTGAAGGGGTGCTGGGGTGTCGGGTCCTTCCCCTTTGGAGAGTGTGAGGCGACCCTGATCCCTTTTTCGGGGGGCGGGGGGGGGCTCTGCACAGAGCCCTGGGAAGGGCTTGAGCTGCCTGAGCGGGACAAGGCAGGGCAGGCAGGACAGGCAGGGCAGCCTGGCAGTGCCGCCGTGCGGGTAGCGGTGAAATTGCGCCTGCTGCACGCCTGGCTTCTGGCAGGGGACATGGGATTTATCGTCCCCAGGAGCCTGGGCCCTTCCTCTCCACCAGTAATGGTGCTTTGCCAGGCGGGTTTGGTGCCCCAGGAGTGACCCAGAGCGGTGCCCCCCCCCGGGGGGGGGGGGCACCGTATGGCAGCTCCTTGGCAGCTGGGCATCTCACCAGAGGGCTGGGCAAGCCCACCATCCCTGGGTTTTCCTTCTCCCCATGCATCTGGACAGTGGCTGGGGTGAAGTCCTGATTTGGAGACCTGCAGGTCTTTTGCAGGCAGCCTGTGGGTCATCCTGAGCTCATTTTCTGGAGGAAATGGGGGCACAGGGAGAAGTGTGGATGCTGTGCTCCCATCCTAACCCAGCCCAACTGCCCTGGGATGCCAGTAGTGAACAGGCTTCCTTATGTTGAAGCAGAGCTAGCGAGCACCAAGTGTGAAATTCTGGCATCCAGGGACACCCTGAACCACTTCTTAGGGATGGGATGGGGGTGTCTCCGTGGCCTGTGTAATGCTGGGGGGTGCTTAATCCATGCAGGATGCCCTGATCCTGCTCCTCACACACCCATGGGCTTGCTGCATAGGACAAATGCCACGCTATGCCTCAGTTTCCCTGTGCCAAGAGGGAGCTGGGGACTTGGCCCCCTGCCCCGTGTGTGGCTGGAGCGGGGCTGTGCTGGCGTGGGGCTGGGGCCAGGCAATGCAGGTGCCTGCTGGGCTCAGAGGAGCTCCTGGCCTTTAGGGTGGGAGAGGGAACGGCAGCACGGGAGCTCTGGGACACAAAAACGCTAGGCAGGTCCCCCTGAGGATGTGGTGAGCTGAACCAGTCCACCCGGACCCTACTTTGCAGTGAGATTTTTGGCCTTCATGGTTGTTAAAAGCCAGCCCAGGCACAGCGGGGGGTCTGACCCGCTGCCAGCCCTGCAAACACAGACCCTGTGCTGGCCCGGCACTGCAGAGTCAGTGATTACACGAACGGTGCCATGTAGTGATGAAGTAATTAATGACCCAATTATTTGTGCCCTCTGAAGTGTGGGGCAGGCTCCATGGGAATGCTTGCTGGAGCCACTAAGTATAATTACCAGTTAATCAGCAGGGACCTGTAATTATGGCAGTCACAGGGTATTTCAGTACAGAGGGTTTTCCCAGAGCTGTGCCCTGCTGATCTGCTTATCAGAGCCAGGGAGTCCCGGCCACCATGGATGGAGCTGGACTTGCCTCGGGATGGACAGCAGGGCAGCGGGCAACCAAGGAGCTGAAGCCAAATTATGGTTTCTGAGAGCCCCTTGGGGATCACTGAGTGCTGGGGTGTGCCTGTGGACCTGGTCCCACAGAGCATTGTGTTTTGCAGGCACTGCTCATTCTCCTTCCTCTTTCTTCTGCAGGGACTTGAGCGAGAACTTCATCCAGGCCATCCCCAGGAAGGCTTTCCGTGGGGCCACCGACCTCAAGAACCTGTGAGTCCCGGCAGGGATGGGCATGGGTGCCACGGGGGAGTTTGGGGTCAGATCCAGTGGCAGGAGGCATCAGGAACCACTGGTCGCTCTCTTCCTGGGCTGTCCCAGCAACGCTCCCTCCGTCTTTCTCCCGCAGGCAACTGGACAAGAACCAGATCAGCTGCATCGAGGATGGGGCTTTCCGTGCCCTGCGGGGGCTGGAGGTCCTGTAAGTGGCCAGGGGCCAGCTGGAGCCTCCAGCCCGCGAGCCCCATGCGGGGTGGGGATGTCCCTGGGTGCTCCCTGCTCACCAAGGCGCTGCGGGGACATCCCCAGCATGCTGTCTCTCCTTGCCCCCAAGGAGGGGCTGAGCAGGGGGTCTGGTACCGCTCCTGCAGGGCTGTGCTCCAGAGCCTGATCCTGCCCCAGAGGGTCCATCTGCCTGCAGCTGGCTGTGGCGGGGAGAAGCCTGGAAAGGGCAGCAAGCCCTGCCCGGGGGTTTGGGCTGTCCTCATCCCTCCACCCTGTGCTGGGGGGTGGGTGGGTGCTGTTGCTCCCAGGGGCTTGGTGACACCTGGATCATCTCATGCTCCCCATTTACCGCCGCCCTGACCTGCCCCCCTCTGCCTTCCCACAGGACCCTGAATAACAACAATTCACTTCCATCCCTGTGTCCAGCTTCAACCACATGCCCAAGCTGCGGACGTTGTGAGTGCTGGGACCGTGATGGCGGGAGGGAACCCCGGGCTGGCGTGGGATGTCCCCAGCTCTGCTGCTGGTGTCAGCAGCTCAGCAGTGCTGGGACAGCAATGTGGGGAGGGGATGGAGGGGACGCCCCTGCAGAGCATCCCCAAGCACTGCCAAGCAAGGTGGCCTCTGCGGCCAGCATGGATGCTCTTGGGCTCCTCCATGTCCCCCTCTGTACGCCACTGGCCTTTGGGATGAGCCAGGCTGGGGCAGCTGGAGGGCAGAGGGGTGGGCAGGAGCCATCCCGTGGCCCCTGACTGCCCCATCCCCCTGCAGCCGCCTCCACTCCAACCACCTCTTCTGCGACTGCCACCTGGCCTGGCTGTCACAGTGGCTGCGCCAGCGCCCCACCATCGGGCTCTTCACCCAGTGTGCCGCTCCAGCCCAGCTCCGTGGCCTCAATGTGGCCGAGATCCAGAAGAATGAGTTCAGCTGCTCCGGTGAGGAGGACGGGGGAGGTGGTGGGTGCCAGGGCAGGGACAAGGGTGGGGGGGACAAAGCCTGTCCCATCGATGCAGCCCACCTCCACTCCCTGCCGCGTGCCCCAGCTCAGAGCCTGGATGCACGCTGGGGGCTCGGTGCGGGTACAACACGGGGACACCACCACCCCATCAGTGTGACAAGGGGTGCATCAGTCTGTGCCCTTGGAGCTGCATGCCTTTTGCACTGGGTTGGGGCACACCAGGACCTTGTGCACCCACTCAAGTGTGCCATGAGCTGTCCTGGTATGCTGAGCTGTCACCAGAGTCCCTTCCTCGGGGCGCTGCCATCCACCTGCCTGCCCCAGCTCTTTGCGACTCCCATGCTGGCCACTTCCCCGGCAGGACAAACGGACCCGGCACGTGCCCAGCTCTGCAGCTTGTCCTCTGGCTCCTGCCCGGCCATGTGCACTTGCAGCAACGGCATCGTGGACTGTCGGGGCAAGGGGCTGACGGCCATCCCTGCCAACCTGCCTGAGACCATGACGGAGATGTGAGTACAGCCCTGTGCTGTCACCGCTGGGCTCTGGGTGGCTCGAGGCAGTGGGGACATGGGCACAAGCCCTAAGGCTCAGCCACCCTGCAGGGCGTGCAGGGCGGCAGGCCTTGCCCTTCTCCCGTGCTGCCCAGATTTTAGCCCTGGATTTAGCTGCATTAAAAATGTAAATAGAGAAATAATCTCCTTAGGGGAATCCAATTATGGAGCAAAGCCCCCACCGGGATGGCACAGAGAGCACATGGGAGGCAACAGGTGCCCCCAGAGCCAGGGTGCTGGGGGGAGGAGGTGGTCCCCCCACCCCAACCAGAGTGGTCCCCCCACCCATGGCACTCCTCCCTGATGGAGAAAGCCCCAGCCACAGGCTGCAAGTTTTCCCTGGGGTGAATGGTGCCAGGCTGGTGGGGTAACTTACTGCAAGCCTGGGGGTCTTGCAGCCCCCCCAGCCCTGTCAGTGGGGTGCTGGGGCTTGGCCAACACTACAGCCCTCATCTCTCCCCCTTCTCTTTGCAGACGCCTGGAGCTCAACGGCATCAAGTCCATCCCCCCAGGCGCTTTCTCTCCCTACAAGAAGCTGCGGAGGATGTAAGTGTGTGGTCCCTACCAGCTCACCCCGAACCCCAGCACCCTTCACCCCACTGTCCACTGCCGTGAGCCTAGAGCCCCTCACTCGGGGGCACGGGGCACTTGCCATGACATGGGTGCCCCACATGGCAGCATTGGGCTGGGGTCTGGGATACCCCCAGTTCTGTATATAGGCTGCTGGGGGTGGTCCCCTGGACCCAGCAGGAGGGTGGGGGCATGGGGTGAGAGAAGAGGGGTCCAGGCCACCTTCTCCCTTTGGGTTTCAGAGACCTGAGCAACAACCAGATCTCGGAGATCGCCCCCGACGCCTTCCAGGGACTGCGCTCACTGAACTCCCTGTAAGTGCCCGCACTGGGGTGTGTGGGGTGAGGTGGGGCGGACGCTGTGCCCGCTGAACCATGCCCCACACCGCTCCCCCCATCCCTCTCACACCAGCCTTCCTCTCCCAGGGTGCTGTATGGCAACAAGATCACAGATCTCCCCAAGGGTGTCTTCGGGGGACTTTTTGCCCTGCAGCTGCTGTAAGGCACCGGTGGCTGGGTGGGATGCCCTGCGGGGACACCGGGACCTGGGGCTGAGGTCTCCAACGCCCGTGATGCGGTGAAGGGGGTCCCCAGCCTCACCTCCCACCCTCTCTGCCAGGCTCCTCAAGCCAACAAGATCAACTGCGTGCGGGCAGATGCCTTCCAGGACCTGCAGAACCTCTCACTGCTCTCCCTCTATGACAACAAGATCCAGAGCTTGGCCAAGGGCACCTTCACCTCCCTGCGGGCCATCCAGACCCTGTGAGTGCCCACACTGGCTCCGATGCCTGGGTGGGTGGCCACCTGGGGGGAAGCACCCTGGCGGTGTGTCACCTGCTGTCCCCAGCAGTGTGTCACTTGCTGTCCCCGGTGCAGGCATCTGGCCCAGAACCCCTTCGTCTGCGACTGCAACCTGAAGTGGCTGGCAGACTTCCTCCGCACCAATCCCATCGAGACCAGCGGTGCCCGCTGTGCCAGCCCCCGGCGCCTGGCCAACAAGCGCATTGGCCAGATCAAGAGCAAGAAGTTTCGCTGCTCTGGTGAGAGCTGTCCCTGTCCCTGTCCCCATCACGGGCACCCTGCTGTCCTCAGCCCTGCTGGGGGGTGCTGGTGCGTGCCCAGGGTGCTGATGTGCTTTTTTTCTCTGCAGCCAAAGAGCAGTATTTCATCCCAGGTAAGAGGAAGAGCCGCATGCCTGCGTGCATGGCTGCATGTGCAGTGCCCTTTCGGCCAGGCTGCCTGCGGGGGGCGGTCGTGCCAGAGCCCCATGGTCAGGCCCGGCAGGACCACGCTGCATTTCCCATCATTTCTGGTTGCTGCGTTCCCAGGTGCCGTGATAACAAAAGTGCTGGGTACCAGGATGTGTTGCAGCATCTCCCATCATGCCGTTATTCAGATGGGCACAGGGGCATCCCCAGGGTCTGGCTGTGGTCACAGGAGGGGAGAGGGTGGTGGGCAGCACAGCACCCCACATACCCGGGACAAATATCCTCCGCTTTGGGCACACGGAGGGATAATGAGGCTGGGATGGGGGTAGGTGAGGAAGTGACCGAGACCGGCTGGGGGTGTGGGAGGATCAGAGGAGGGGAGGGTAGGCGCAGCCCCCCTGTGCCTCTGCCTGTGGGACCCCACATGGCCCTCGCTGGTGCGCAGGGACAGAGGATTACCCGCTGAACAGCGAGTGCAACAGCGACGTGATCTGCCCCCCGAAGTGCCGCTGCGAATCCAACGTGGTTGAGTGCTCCAACCTGAAGCTCACCAAGATCCCTGAGCGCATCCCACAGTCCACGGCCGAGCTGTGAGCACCTCCTCCCTCCCATCCCGCTTTCCCTCCTGCAACTGGAGCATTGCCGGCGCTGGGGTTCGGCTCAGGGTTTGGTTTGTGCCAGGCCCTTTGCAACCATCTCCTGAGCTCTTTTCCCTACCACCCACCCCAGGCGCCTGAACAACAACGAAATCTCCGTCCTGGAGGCCACCGGCATCTTCAAGAAACTCCCACATCTGAAGAAAATGTGAGTATTGGGCAGGCAAAGCCCCCCTGAGAGTGCCCAGGGGCTGGGAAGGCACGTGGGGGTCCTGATGCCAGGGCAGCCCGGGGCGTGAAATGGGGGACACATCCTGACTTAACAGTCCCCTGAGGGACTGGGCATCACGGGGTCTGGGGGAGGCAGGGTTCAGGATGAGGTTGAGGCAGAGTTCCCCATCCCAGCCTGCTTTCCCCTCTCCGCAGCAACCTCAGCAACAACAAAGTGTCGGAGATCGAGGATGGGGCATTCGAGGGGGCATCCTCCGTCAGCGAGCTGCACCTCACCGTCAACCAGCTGGAGTCGGTGCGGAGCGGCATGTTCAGGGGCCTGGACGGGCTGAGGACCCTGTGAGTCCGTCCCCCCCTTCACCGTGGGCACAGGGATGGGGACGTCCCTGCTCCTTGCTCCCCTGCCCATGCTGCTGGGTTGGCGCTGTCTGCATCACTGCGGAGCCACCTTGGGAGCACCTTGCCCATCCTCTGGCTGTATCCAGAGCTGGGGGAGGATGGGGTTTTGCTGCTCAGGGCCTGGCTTGGGCTTCTCCTGCTGCCTGGCAGCGAGGTGGGCACAGCCTGGGCACTGCCAAGGTGGGTTTCCCCCATGGCGCCCGCCCAGTTCATTAGGTGCCCTTGTCCTCTTCCCTCCGCAGGATGCTGAGGAACAACCGCATCAGCTGCATCCACAACGACAGCTTCACGGGGCTGCGCAACGTCCGCCTGCTCTCCCTGTACGACAACCAGATCAGCACCATCGCACCGGGTGCCTTCGACACACTGCAGTCCCTCTCCACGCTGTACGTCTCGGGCCCCAGGGCGGATGCTCTCAGGCGGTCCCCATCGTGGCGGTGGGGCTGCAGCCGGTCCCCTGGCCCGGAGGCTGCTCAGGTGATGCCCTCGTGCTCCCTCCCGTGTGCAGGAACCTGCTTGCCAACCCCTTCAACTGCAACTGCCAGCTGGCCTGGCTGGGGGACTGGCTGCGCAAGAGGAAGATCGTGACGGGGAACCCGCGCTGCCAAAACCCCAACTTCCTCCGGCAGATTCCGCTCCAGGATGTGGCTTTCCCCGACTTCAGGTGTGAGGAAGGTAACTCACGGGCCCTGCGGCGCTGGGGGCGAGGGGGGACTGGGCTGTTCCTCCTGGGCCGGCACCATGCTCCCCGTCCCAGCACCTCCCTGCTCCCGGGATGTCCGGCAGTGCCCCATGGCACGCTGGTGGCTCAAGGGGTCCCTCAGCCCATTAACACCCCCCCTAATGATGCACATCTTTCCCTTGCTGGTACCCAGCCCTTAGGGCTGCACTCAAATACCCACAAGCTGCTCTGAAGCGAGAGGAGTTTGCACCCACCAAACTGCGTGGCCCTTGTATGTAGACAGGTCCATGCTGGCAAACGCTGTGCCCTCGCTGCTGGTGAGGGCAGACGTGTAGGCAAAGCCCACTGGGATTCATCCTGCTCCTTCCCTCCTTCCCCTCCCAGCCCTGCACATGCGCTGGAGCCGGGCAGATGGAGCAGGTGGAGAGTGCGCATGTCGAGAGAAAAGCCTTTTTTAATTTATTTTTTTAATTTAGAACAGCTTTTTGAGGCCTTGGAAAATATTTACAAACAAATCGTCATTTCTTCTGCTTTCCCTCCTCCACCACGTCAAAGACTGAAGGGTTGCATCCTGCGCCTTTCCCGGTGGTGTGAGATAACATATGGTTGTCCTGGGGATGCCTCTCCCACAGGAGCCCAGCGCCGCAGTGGGGAAGGGGGAGCAACGCTGGCTCCTCCGGCTGCTCGGCGCAGGCACAGGGAGACGTCTGAAGGTTATTTCAGAAGGATTTTCCAGGGCTGAGCCCCTTCCCCTGTGCCCTCCTCTCTGCTGTTCCTGGGCCTGCATTCTTGCTTGAAAATGGTGAAAATCAGAGCAGCCTGGAGCTGGCTGATTGCATCCATCCTGGTGGGGCAGGGCAGTTTCTGGGCGCAGGAGTGATTCCTGCACCGCTGACTCTCAGCCAAGCTGGGGCTATTCCCTGCACGCAGGCTGCCTGCAGCACCCAGTTTTGGAGGCAAGGGGAGATGGTCGGCGTGGGAAGGGAGCAGTCCTAGGCGAGCACAGGGCGCCAAGTCCAGCCTCATGCGGTGCCCGAAGGCTGGGCCCTGGTGACTTTGTGGCTCTCTGTGCCCGGCGCAGGTCAGGAGGAGACCAGCTGCATCCCCCGGCCCCAGTGCCCGCAGGAGTGCACTTGCCTCGACACCGTCGTTCGCTGCAGCAACAAGCACCTCAAGGCCCTACCCAAGGGGATCCCCAAGAACGTCACGGAGCTGTGAGTGGCAAGCGAGTGCCCAGGCTCTCCCCTTGACCTCCAGCGACTTCATGGCTCTGGGTGGGGGGGTCTCTGCTGTGGGGTTGCAGGTGTCGGGGCAGAGATGCTCCCTCCCACACCCCCATCCTGGCCAGGTAGTGGGGAGCAGGACCCCCATCCAGCCAAGGAACCCTGTCCAGCCCCAAGCCCGGTGAGGGGCTCAGGGAGAGCCTCTCTGCTGATTCCTGACTACCAGGGGTGATGTGCAGCAGCTGGGTCCCTGCTCTTTGGCCCTTGGGAGGGGGCAGTGCGGGACAGCCACCCCCTGCAGCTGCGTCCCCCCCAGCCATGAAGCCCAGGGCTCTGCAGTCCTGCCAACACCGACATGGACAGGGCTGCCCTGCCTCTGCCAGCTCCCCGGCCCCTCTGCTGTCACCTCTCCCCGTGGCTGCAGGGAAGCTCTTGGCAGCGCAGCCTCCCAGCACACAGGGATGCAATTTGCCTGAGGTCAGCCACCCGTCAACGTAGGTGTCCAGGAGATACCCAGGCAGCCGTGCCAGGTCTGGATGTGCTGGGATCGTGATGTTCATTGCATCTGGGCTCTGCACCCATCTGGGATGCAAGCCCTGCGTGCAGGGAGCGTAGGCGCTGTTTGTGCACATGCATATGTATACCACCCCCTCGCACCCCTGCACTGTCTGGCACACCCCTTCGCTCTCCACATCCTCCGCGCTCTCTCACACATGCCTTGGGAATGGCTACGGCCGCCCACGCTCATGTCGGATGTGTAAACACAGCACATGGCTGGCTGCACTCGCACACGCAGGCTGCTGGGCAACTGCCCTCGGGGGCCCGCACGCAGACCCCCAGGCTTGCTAATGAGCTCACATGCCAGCTCCCTGCTAGCCATGGGGTCCCCCGAGAACCCCACAGACCCTGGGTGCCGAGAGGGAGGTGATGCTGGAGATGATCCTCAGCCCAAAGTCCACAGGGGTGTCTGAGCGGGAAAAATGGGAGGGTGGAGAGCAGGAGTCCCTGCTTCTTCACCACTCTGAGGCGCTTTCATTGTCCCTTGCAGCTATCTGGATGGAAACCAGTTCACTCAGGTCCCGGGGCAGCTTTCCACCTTCAAGTATCTGCAGCTTGTGTAAGTAGCCAGGAGCAGGAGCCCCAGCAGCTGGTCCCACTGCTGGCACCTGTGGGTGAGGATGGGGTTGTCCCCATGGCGCATGATCCCGAGGAGGGGCCTGATAGTGTGCAGGGACCCCCAACAGCCTTCTGTGCCCCCCCTCTGCACCGGGACACAGCTAGCTGGCAGCGGTGCTCAGCCCCTGGGTGCTCACAGCCTCTGCTGGGGCTGGGCATGGGGTGGAGGGGTGACGGTGGCATTGCTGCCGGCACCCTGTGTTGTCACCCTGCCGCTCCCTCGGAGGCCGTGCTGTGCTGCTGTTTGCAGCCCATTGCAGCTGAGCAGGCTCGGGGCAGCAAGGGGGGATGGGGCCTGGCTGGCTCCAACCCCTGGGGTTTCTTCTTTTCCAGTGACCTGAGCAACAACAAGATCAGCTCCCTGAGCAACTCCTCCTTCACCAACATGAGCCAGCTCACCACCCTGTAAGTGTGGTCCCTGCGGTGCTGTTCCTAGGGGACCCCGAAGACAGGGGTTGCTGGGGATGTCAGGGTCTCCCCTCTCCACCTGGGTGAAGCTGTGGTTTGAGCTGGAGCTGACATTTGGGGTAGCAGGGGGTGGCTGGGGGGGGGGAGCACCCTGCGGTGCTCATGGTGCCATGTTACCTCCTTCTCTTCTGCAGGATCCTCAGCTACAACTCCCTGCAGTGCATCCCTCCGCTGGCCTTCGAGGGCCTCCGCTCCCTCCGGCTGCTGTAAGTACCTGCCCACAGCCCTGCTCACGGCCCCGCTCTGCCCCTTCTCTGCTGCTGGCCCTGTCCCCGTGTTCCCTGTGCCTGCTGGTACAGGCAGGCAGGCAGGGCACAGCCTGCAGGAGGAGCAGGGGGAGGTACATCAGCCTCTTGCAGCAGATGGTGCATTTGTGGCAGTGACAGTGTGGTGGGGTCCGGCTCTGCCACTCATGCCTGGACCTGTGGGGTGGGGGCAGCCCGGCTGGCCACAGCCCTTGCTGCCCACCCCGGAGCCATGAGCATCGCAGGACCCTCTGTTCTCTGCAGGTCTCTCCATGGCAATGACATCTCCAGCCTCCCCGAGGGCATCTTCGCAGATGTCACCTCCCTGTCCCACCTGTGAGTATCGCCCGCTCTGCCCGGTGCAGGGCTGGGCGCAGGCTCAGGAGACCTTTAAAAACCACGAGGTTGAGCCCAGCTTCTCTGGGAGCTGAGCTGCCTCCTCTCCTCTGGGCTGGTGCTTGGGCCAGCATTTTTGGGGCAGTGCGGTGCTGTGCCTGCCCTCCCTGTGCTCAGCCCCCAGGTCTGGGCAATGCAGCAGAGCCTCCCAGTGCTGCTGGCCCTTGCTGGAGGTGGTGTGGGGTGCTCCCCCACCCCGCCAGGTCCCTGGGGTCCCCCAAGTAGGTCAAGCCACACAAGGTGCTGGCACGGCCGTGGGTTGGTGGGGGCTGCTCAGACCCACGCCAGCATGTCGTTAGCCTCCTGCGAGGGCACTTCCCTGCAGCAGCCCCCCAAATCTGTCATCATGCATCCTCCTGCGAGTGCGGTGGTTCAGCCCCTCTTTGAGGGAGCCTGTACCCCAGGAGCACAGCGCTGTACCCACCGCCCAGGGCGGGGGTTCAACTTTGCTCACGGTGACTTTTCGGTCCCTTCCCTGTCCCTGCTAAGCCATTCCCACCCCCTGCTGGTGGCTGGTCCTGCTCCTGCCATCCTGGGGGTCTCAGGCTGTTCCTCCAGCCTGCAGAGAGCATCTTGATTTCCAATGAAGCCTCCCTGTGTTTTCTGGGAGCAGCACTGCTCGGTTTGGTCTTCCCTGGCTCTTCACTGCTTTCCCTTGCCGAAGAGCGGTGCTGCCTTTGCCGCTGCAGCCGCACTGCCGGTTCCCGCAGGGCTGAGCCATGTCACCAGCCGGCGCTGTTGGTGCTGTAGCACCAGCTTTGTCAGCCCCGGCAGATCTGCTGTCCCTACCGCCTGCCGTCTGGGCTGCCGTCTCCGTCCTTTGTCGCAGGCGTCGGCCACACTGGCTCTCTGTCACCGCTGACCTTTGCAGAGAAGGAGGATGCAAAGAGGCTTCCGACCCTCACCCCTCCTGCTTCCCCTCGGCCGTGACCTGCTGCTTGTCCCCAGCAGCCTGCCCCTGTGTCCCTGCCCTGCAGGCTTGTGCGGCAGAGCCCAGGCTGGCCCTGCAGCTCCTGTGCAATGGTCCTGTTATTTCTGCACAGCCTCAAGGTGCTTTGCCCGGGTTGTACTGGGCCCAGGCAGCTTTGTCCGAGTGCTGGAGAGGGACCCCCAAGGATTCCTGTGCGTGGGCTGTGGGGCTGGCAGGAGGTTCATCCAACTGGGCAGCAGTGCGGGGCTGAGCATGCGCCCCAGTCCTCCCGCTGCGGGCAGTATCTCTGCTTGGTCTGGAAACGGAGGAGTGCCGGGTCCCCCCCTCCCATGGCAGCCCAGCCGAGCGACCATAGTCCTGTCCCATCCCCAGGTCTCTGGGCCCAGTTCCCTGCCGAGGGCAGTGGGTGCAGTTTTGGCTTTCCTTGCCCTGCAGAGCCATCGGGGCCAACCCCCTGTACTGCAGCTGCAACCTGCGCTGGCTCTCCAGCTGGGTCAAGACGGGGTACAAGGAGCCAGGCATCGCCCGCTGCGCTGGGCCCCCTGACATGGAAGGCAAGCTGCTGCTCACCACCCCCGCCAAGAAGTTTGAGTGCCAAGGTGAGAGGCACCCGCGCTGTCCGTCTGTCCATCCATGCCCTCCTCAGGCAGGGCAGAAGGCGTCACGGGGCGTCAGGCTGCCTCCTGCCCCGCACCCGGCAGAGTGATGCTCTGTGAGTCTGGGAGACTCCAGGATTGCTTCTATTGAGCTGCCTTGTGGAGGAGGGGGACTGGGGTGCTGGATGTCCCCGTACCTGACTGGTGGCATGTCCCTGGTGACCGAGCAAGCACGTGGCTGTCCCATTGCCTGGCGCACAGCCCCTTGGCAGGGCAGGCTCTGTGGGTGCCAGCAGATGGACACCTCCCCATCACTCCCCGCACTGAGGGTCATGTCTGCACCTCCCGTCCTGCAGGCCCACCCTCCCTGAGTGTCCAGGCCAAGTGCAACCCCTGCCTCTCCAGCCCCTGCCAGAACCAGGGCACCTGCAACAACGACCCCCTCGGCTTCTACCGCTGCGCCTGCCCCAGCGGCTACAAGGTACGCTGGTCCTGGGGGTGCCCAGTGCAGGGGGATGAGTCCCTGCAGAGGGGAAGGGAGCAGCGCGGGGGGCTCTGCCGTGCCCCTGGGGCTTGCTGCCTGCAGGACTGCCCCCCTTCTCTGCACGCTGCAGTGCCCTGCCAAGTGGGATGGGGCAGGGATTGCTGGGCACGGTGCTGTGGCACCCTCCTCGCTCCCACTCTCCCTCCTTTCCCAGGGCAGGGACTGTGAGGTGGCACTCAGCGGCTGCTCCTCCAACCCCTGTGCCAACGGGGGGACCTGCCAGCCTCAGGAGGGGGAAGGAGCTGGGTTCAGGTGAGTGCTGGACGAGGACCCACAAAAGATGGGTGTTTGGGCGGCGGCGTGGCACCCTGGCATCCCATGGAGATAAAGTCCAATGCTTCCTTCCCTTTCTGCATGCTCCCTTGGGCACGTAGCTGGGATATTGCGTTCACCTGGCAGCTCCATCCCACACTGCCTGCTCTCTGCAGCCCTGCCCAGCACAGCACCAGCAGGGCTGAGCGCTGTCTCTGCTTCCCCAGGCCCCCCAGCCCTGCAGGCTCCTGAGCTGAGGCCATGGGGGGAAGAGGGGGTCCCACCACCGCCATGGGAGGTATGGGGAGGCAAAGGGCAGCAGGATTTGGGGCTGGGATCCGGCTGCTGCAGCGGGGCTGACTGTGGGATGGAGCACGATGCGGCCCTGGGGTCGCTGCTGCTCCCTGCGGAGCTGCTGTGCCCCCATGCAACCCTTGCTTCCCCGAGTGCTTCAGGCCATTCCGGGAACCTGGGTGCAGTTAGCTGCTGAAAACAGAGGGCAGGCGGGGGGCGAGGCGGTGGGCTGCACCGCCGCCCGGCCCCCCCCCCGGGGCCGAGCAGCCTCTCAGCCCGTTGTCGTGGCAACTCAGCATCCTTGCCGTGCACTCTGCATGGGGCTGTGCGCTGGCACCCTCCCCTGCGCCCGGTGTTCGGCAGGGGGGCGCTGAACCCCATTCCCCCGAGCCTCTCTGCATGCATGCATGCTCCCCTGCCAAGATCCTGTGGTGGTGTTTTTGGGGGAATCACCCCGAAACGCTCCCTTTCTGACAGGTGCCTGTGCCCGGTGGGCTTCGAGGGCCCGAGCTGCCGCACAGCCAGCGACCCCTGCAAGGACCACAGCTGCAAGAACGGGGGCTCCTGTTTGCCTGGTGCCACCAACTACACCTGCCTGTGCCCTGCCCGCTACGCAGGTACCCAGCACGGGGGCTAGCCAGCCCCAAACCTTGTGGGCCTGGCAGGGGGCCTCAAGTTTGGGTACGCCCAGCGGAACCCCCATACCCTGGGATGCCCTTGCTACCCAGCTGGGGCAAGAGCTGCCTCTGGCAGGGCAGAGCCCTGAGCCCGTGGAGGTGCGAGCTACGGGCTCGGCAGCTCCCTGCCTTGAGCTGAGACCCCCATGGGCTCCCCCTGCCCTGTGGGGTCTGGGGCTGCCCCTCCGCTCCTGGAGCTGCTGGGGACCCCCTGGCACCCCCTCTTCTGCCCTGCAGGGGATTTCTGTGAGCAGCCGCCAGATTTCTGCTCGGCTGAGCTCAGTCCATGCCAGCATGGCTCCACCTGCATCTCCACCAGCCAGGGACCCAGGTGAGCCCCCCCTCCCCAAACCACTTTCTCCTGGCTGCCTGGTGGGGGAGATTTGCTTTTGGGGGGCTGCAGCTCACAGGCTGGCAAGGGGGCATGGGGAGGGGGGTGCCAGGAGGAGCAGGCGCCCACCGGCACAGGGGGGAAGGAAGGGGCGGCCGTGAGCCCCCTGCCTGCCCCAGGTGCGAGTGTGCGCCCGGCTACGTGGGGAGCAACTGCAGCGAGGACTTCGACGACTGCCAGGACCACCGGTGCCAGAACAACGCCCACTGCCTGGATGAGGTGAACGGGTACTCCTGCCTCTGCACGGAGGGCTACAGGTACCGCCAGGGAAATGGGGGGGCACCAGGGGATAATGGGAATGGTTGCCTGTCACTGTGCGGGAGGGACCAGTCCTGGCTACCACGGCCATCCACCCACCCATCCATCCATCCACACATCCATCCACGCATCCATCCCAGCGCAAGAAAAAGGAGTGGGGCGGGGGATGTGGGTCCCCAGGGGTGGAGGCTGAAGGGAGCCAGCGTCCCTGGGCAGGGCCCTAGGATGGGGCTCAGCATCCAGGCATCCCTCTGATGCTGCTGGCTGGAGAGCCTCCTCAAGGACCGCAAAACAGGGGTTCTGTCAGAGCCCCATGGGGCAGTGGGCAGGGGGTAGGGTGCTTTCCTAGCCCCATGCCCAGCAGTACCCTTGGCCCCTCAGCGGCCAGCTCTGCGAGATGCCGCCCCGTGCTGCCGGCCAGCCCGGCCCCTGTGAGCGAGCCGAGTGCCAGAACGGGGCCCCGTGTGTGGAGCGGGGTGCCCGCGCCCTCTGCCAGTGCCTGCCCGGCTTTGGCGGCCCCAAGTGCGAGAAGCTGCTGAGCGTCAACTTTGTGGACCGTGACACGTACCTGCAGTTCACCGACCTGCAGGACTGGCCCCGGGCCAACATCACCCTGCAGGTGAGGGCTCGGGGGGGGGGGCATGGGGGTATCGGAAGGGTGGCATTGGGGGTGCTGCCCCAGGGATGTGGGCTCCCACCTCTCTCCCTGCCAGGTCTCAACAGCTGAAGGCAATGGCATCCTGCTGTACAACGGCGACAGTGACCACATGGCAGTGGAGCTGTACCAGGGTCATGTCAGGGTCAGCTACGACCCCGGCACCCACCCCAGCTCGGCCATCTACAGGTACCTGCCACCCCTTCCCTGCTCACTGGGGACCACCACCCCCATTGCACAGGCTTGGGGGGGGTCCCCGGTGACCCAGTCCTCTCCGCCAGTGCTGAGACCATCAATGACGGGCAGTTCCACACCGTGGAGCTGGTGACCTTCGATCAGATGGTGAACCTCTCCATCGATGGTGGCAGTCCCATGACCATGGACAACTCGGGCAAGCACTACACGCTGAACAGCGAGGCCCCCCTCTATGTGGGAGGTAGGACAGGGGCTGGGGGGACGGCGGGGGGCAGCCAGGCATGCTAACAGCCCTGTTCTCCCCAGGGATGCCCGTGGACGTCAATTCGGCTGCTTTCCGCCTCTGGCAGCTCCTCAACGGCACCAGCTTCCACGGGTGCATCCGCAACCTCTACTCAACCGAGCTGCGGCACCAAGACGCGGATGACGCCGGGGGGGCCGGGCTGCGAGCCTGCCGCAAGCTCTACTGCCTGCACGGCATCTGCCAGCCCGCTGGCGCCCAGGGCCCCATCTGCCACTGCGAGCCTGGCTGGGACGGGCCCCACTGCGACCAGCCCCGCGGCGGCCCCTGCCAGGGCCACAAGTGAGTGCCCCCGCCCGCCCCCCTGGCTGCCCCACAGTGACCCATCTGCCCCAGGGGCTGTCCTGAAGCAACAGCACTGCCCCATTGTGCCCCGAACCTGCCCCATGGGGCCGGCCCCCACCTCCCCCATTGGGTCATTGCCCACCCTACTTCATTGGCTGCCCCACCACAACGCCCCACTCCATTGGCTCATTGGCTGCCCCTTCCTCATCGGCTGCCTTGTCATTGGCTGCCCCTCAGTGGCCACTTGCTCATCCCTGCTCTCTCCATTGGCCGTGCCTCCCCACTGCCTGCCCTGCCCACCCCTTCCCATTGGTTGCCAGTCACCTGGTGCCATGCCATGGCGGTGCCGTGCCATGGTGGTGCCGTGCCGTGCCGGTGGTGCCGTGCCGTGGTGGTGCCATGGCAGTGCCGTGCCGTGCTGGCGGGTGCCTGACGGCGCTGGGTGCCCGCAGGTGCGTGCATGGGCTGTGCCTGCCCCTCGACGCCCTCTCCTACAGCTGCCAGTGCCACGAGGGCTACCAAGGAGCCCTCTGCAACCAGCCCGCCGAGCCGCCCGACCCCTGCCACCGCCAGCCCTGCATCCACGGCCACTGCCGCCTCACCCCGGGCGGCCAGCCCGCCTGTGAGTGCCACAGTGGCTATGCCGGAGCCCTCTGCGACCAAGGTAGGAGCCGGGGAGGTGGATGCCCAGGGGGGCAGCACCACGCTGGGACGCTGGGCTGAGCATCGCTGTCCTGCAGAGCTGGAGTGCCATGGGGAGCCGGTGCGGGACTACCACCAGGTGCAGCGGGGCTACGCCATCTGCCAGACGACGCGGCCGGTGGCCTGGGTGGAGTGCCGGGGGGCCTGCGGCGGCCCCAGCACCGGCTGCTGCACCGGGCTGCGGCTCCGGCGCAGGAAATATGCCTTCGAGTGCAGCAATGGCGCAACCTTCGTGGAGGAGGTGGAGAAGCCCAGCAAGTGTGGCTGCAGCCAGTGCCTGTGAGCGGCCACCGGCCCTGGAGAGCCAGGGGGCTGGCAGGGAGACCCCCCCGGAGCCAAGGACCTCGCTTTGCCCTGTGGCTGCGGCACTGCCATCCGGGCGCTCCTGAACTGCAGCTGCACCACAGGAGGGTAGAGCTGTTACATTTAGAGGGTTGGGAAAAAAAAAAAGAAAAGAAAAAAAAAACCCACCCCACAAACAAAGCAAATGTGTAGATAGAGAATTTTTTAAGAACTGCAGCTACACAGACGTGTGGATATGGGGCGGGCTCACTGCCCAGCTGCTCCCTGCGGTGCTCTGCCCTCCCCCCAGCGCAGCCCCCCCGAGAGCAGCGCCTGTGTCCCCCTCCATGTGTCCCCTCCCCGGCAGCCCTGCCCCTTACATCCAGCCGGGTGAGCCCGGGGCTTTTCCATCACCTGGGCCTGGAGCAGAGGGGCCCGATGTGGCAGAGCCTCATGGGCCATGGCAAGCTGGGGATGGCAGAGCATCCGGCATCCCGTGGTCCTGGTGAGCCTGGAGCCCAGTTCCTCGTCCTCTCCTCCGCCAGCCCTGGGTCCCTGCTGGGGACCTGCCATCGCCCCAATGGCAGCTGCACTGAGCAGCTCCCTGGTGCTGTGGCTGGGGTGCTGGAGCCCAGAGTGCCCCAAATAATGCCACCAGCTCCACGGCTGCAGCCTGACCCGCGGGTGGCACCCCCGGGCTGTGCTTGCTGGCTGGGCTCTGGGGCGCACCCCACCAGGGCATGGCTCCAGCCCATTGCGGTGGCATCGGGGCCGTGCTGGGTGGAGCAGGACTGGGGTGCTCCCAGGCATGCTGAGTTGGTCATGGGCAGTGGGGTGCAGACAACTGGGGGGGTCCCAGCGCCAGCCCTGCTCTGTGCCATGGGGGCCAGCACTGTGCCGTTAATGCAGAGGGGGCCCCAAATACCCCTGGCCCAGCCAGGCGGCTCTGCTCAGGGGTGGGAGCCGTGTGGGGCAGCACGGGAACCCCTTTCCTCCAGGCTCAGCCCTGGGGGGCTCTGCTGGGCTGGGGCAGCCGGGGTGTGGGTTTGCCATGCTCGCCACCGGGGCTTCAGCCTTGTGGGTGCCGGGGCCAGCTGAAGAGGCTGAAGATGCCCAAGCCTGCAAGCCAGGAGCTGGCACCGCTGCCAAGGCTGGTCCCACCAGCTCCTGGACTCGGGTGCCGGTTCCCGGGCAGCACCCCTCCAAAGCCCGCCGTGCCGGACCGGGCCGGGGCGGGGCCCATGCTGGGTACTGCACGCACCCGACCTCCGCAGCAGCATCGCTTTCCCCGGGGGAGGATGGTGGGGGCCTGACCCGGGACACGGCACGCAGCTGGACAGTGCGTCACCACATCACCCGGGTGAGCAAAGTCATCGCAGGGCTGCAGCCCCCCTCCCACCGTCCGCACCCCGGTCTCACCCGCGCTCAGCCAGCTCCATGGGTGCCGTCACCACCCCTGCTCACCACCAGCATCCAGGACGTTCCCACCGCCACAGGGATGGGTTTCTGCCACAGCCGCCCTCTCCACGGGCGCCCCCTCTGCCCCACGGAGGAGCTGGGACACGTCTCATTTTGCCCGTGGCCTGGCCGGGGCTTGGTTGTGTTGTGTTTCTGTTCTTGCTGTAAGCTAACCGCTAAAGTATCTCTTTATACAGAATACTTACAGATTCTAATATATATTTGTATTTCATTTTGTTATAGTATTTTTATATGTTCGGGGTCAACAAATGATGTTTTCTTTTTTGTTTACAGATGCTACTGGGCAGGAAAAAATGACAGTGGCTTTGTTTGGCCCGTGGGGTTTGTGTGTGTCACTGTTGAAGACGCTGGTTTGTACTAGGCTGGCAAGGGAGGCGCTGAGCATCCTTCCGCTGGCAGAGGCTGTATTGTTTTAGGAGAAGTTTGGTATTGTCTATGTTGTCTTCCATGTGAACATGACATTTATTCATTCAGAGGCTTGGCCTCTTCTTTCCAAGGGGGAAGGGGGGGGGGGGCGGGCGGGGGGGTGGCAGGGGGGGGGGTTGCTCTTGCCATGGGCAATGACTGGAGCAGCCCTGGCCACCTCTTCTGGCCAGCGCATTGCCCGCAAGGTGCAGGGATGTGCAGCCCTGGGCTGAGGGCTCATCGCTGGGCAGAGCTGGAGTTCAACGCCTTGCAAAAGGAGCCAACACTGCCTGGGTCGTGTGTGGGGCAGCGTGAGCAGCCGAAGGGCCCGGTGCTGGCTGCGGGGGAGACTGGGCACCAGTAACTCGTTGTGGGAGGGGAGAGGGGGCCAGGGCAGCAGTCCCCAGGAGCACCAAGGGGCTGCACTGGTCGTGCCGCAACCATAAATGTGCTTCAGAAAGTGGCACCACCAGCTCAGACACCAGCATGCGAGCACTCGGATCCCACCCGGGCATTCATAGCCTCCCTCCGTGGGGGGGAATCCCATCCGGAGGGTGCCAGCCCCTCCCACCCCCTGCACTCCCTCACCTTCGCCCTTCCCCAGTTATCACACCAAACCAATGCTGATATCAAAGAAACGTTTAATAAGCTGCAATAAAATACGGACCTTTAGAAAGCTCATAGGGTGAATATTGACAGTGGAGGAAGAAAAGAAAAACAAGGTGGTGGGAATCCTTGAGGAGTTCAGGTCTGAGCCAGGGACGTTTTACCTGGAACAAGAACACAACTTCGTCCATAGGCTAGGGTGAAATAAAAGACAGGAGCACAGAGTTCACAAAAATGTCAACATTTAGAGAGGCGATACATAGTCAAAAGTTCAAATGACCCAGCTCTTATAGCTATACATATTGATTTAAAGCAACTTAATATAATCTTATTTTCTTTTTTTTTTTTTTTAATATATACACTTTCAAAGGTTCGTCAGGTGAGGTATGTAAACATTATCTAATGGAAACCCCTCTCCCCATTTCCAACCCAGAATTCACAGCAGACAGTTCATTTTTCCCAACTCGCGGCGCAGTACTTCCCGCTCCCCGGAGCCACCAGGAATGCCGGCCCAAGCCATGGCTCTCCCAGCCGCCGTCACCGGCTCCCATTTCCCACCACTGGTCTGTACAGTTCACATTGCTTAGGCTCAAACATACAGTACCGGACAGGAGGACTTTTCAGCTCAGTGTCTAAAATTCATATAGAAACAAACAGAGAAACAAAACTCTCCCAGGGAAGCAGACACAGATGAAGGAAAAACATTTGCCATCAGGGTGGAGACTATTTAAACATTGAGCATCTTAAGAAAAAAATTACTATGGCGGTGTTGCCTTTTTTTCCTTTTCTTTCTTTTTTTTTTTTTACACACCTGTTCCAAAAGCAAAGGAAGCTTGGGGCTAGCGAGGGGTCCTGCGGGGATGGGACCGGAGCACGCCCCGCTCCACCCTCCGAAGTCGGAGACCCATCACCACGCAAGCAGCAATGATCCTGCTGACGCCGCCCCGCACAGGCGGCCGGGCTGGCAGGGGCGCAGCCAGCAAATGCTTCCAGGCAAAAAGGGGTTAAAAAAACCCAAAAAACCAAACCACCAAAAGAAGAAAAATCCAAACCCACTTAGGAACAAACAACCGAATGACCTCGGACCCCCTAGAAGGAGAATAAAAATCACAGAACGGCAAGCAAATAAGCAAACGCCCTTCTGGAGCCAGCACTGGGACTGGAAGGGCGACAGCGGGGCGCTCCCTTGGGTCGCCCATGCCCACCCAGAGCACAGGAACCTCCAAGGCAGCTGCTCGCTGCCCTAATTTCGCTAGCGGGAGTTTGCTATCAGTAACTACCTACCCTACCCCCGCTGTTTTAGGGGGGGGGTGTTCCCTGGGGTTGATGGCAGCCCCCACCTCCCACATCCCTGGGGACGCCCTTTGGGCTCCCCGGCAATCCCACACTGGACCGAGCCCCACTGGGAGCGGGGTTATTCCCACCCGGCCCTGAGCCCCGAGAGCCTCTGCCATCAAAGCAGACATTATTATTACAAATCTTATTGCTTGCATTGCCCCCCGCCCCGGGGAATGGCCACCCCGGCCAGCCATGGGAGCTGCCCGCCCCCCCACCCAGGGCACTGTGGCCATTGACCAGGTCTGACATCGTCAAAAATGAGATGAAGAGAAAGAGTTAATGCTTCAACTTTGATGTGACATAAAAAAACCCCCCAAACTAACCACCGCCACCACCCACCCCACCCCGTCCCGTCCCGTCCCCCCACGCGATAGCCAGCCCTTTGGTTGCGGCACGCTGGGCGACACAGCCCCACCAACCGACACACCAGTCAGAACAAGAACCTGTGGAAAGCCCATGAAATAAATATTAAAAAAAAAAATATCTATTTACAATATTAGATCTGTGAGCATGAAGTGAGAGAAAAATGCTTTTTCCTGCCCCAAAAAAGCTTGAACAAGTAGGTTAGCATCCCGCTGCCTAGCACAACACTATCTTACATGGCACCTACACATAATATATATATTCACATTTCATTTTAAAATGATACTCTTACAAACAGACTTAGAAAACATTGGCGAGCAATGCAGCCCGAGGGGCCACCCGGCCTCCGGACCCACGCGGCGAACGCCAGCCGGCTGCACCCCAGCTCCTCCGGCTGCCCCCAAGCTGCCAACGTGCCCTGAATCGAAACCGCCAGCTGCCCCCCTTCAGGGTTTGGGGAGGGGGTGGAAGTGCTCGTGAAAGGGGGGCTTGTCCGCGGGGAGGGGAGGGGAGGAGGAAGGACGGGGACCGTGATTCCTGCTAAGCCTAGGGGTGAGCTTAATACAAACAAGAACTCCTGAGAACATCTTAGAACAGATGGATTCATTTCACAACCACCAAGCTAAAGGATGGGCCGAACGGACACTACGACACATGGAGGGGATGGGGACGCGCGCAACGCGGGGACATCGTAGCCTCGTGGTTTGCCCAAAAAACCTACCGCTAGGCGAAAAGCTGCGGTGGCGTTCCCTTGGCAGGGGGGAGCCCACCCCCGCCTTGCTCCCGGGCTGTACAGCCTGAGCACGCAGACCCAGGGACGCCTTGGCTGGGGCTCAGCCCCACTTCCCCCGGTGCAGCCACCGGTTTTGGAAAGGTGAGAGCCGAAGCCGGAGGGATGGCAGCACACACCTCCCCACTGCCCCCGGCGCTGCCCATGCCTGCGGGAGGCTGGGAACCCCGGATTTCCCAGTCGCCTTTGACTGGGAACACAGTTGTTGGGCTGAAAGGATATGAGCTGGAGAGAAAAACTGTCCGTCAGTTAAAGTAGGGCAGCAGTGCATCTGTGTCCTTCCGAGACTGTGCCTCCATTTCCCAGGAGGTTACTAGGGGGCTGGCAGAGCTTTCGGAAACACCGGTGTTTCCAGAGGTGCCATGTGAGCGGCCGGGACGCGAGCTGGGCTGCAGCTTCTCTCGCCCGCATGCCAGCAAAAAGTGGCTCGGGCAGCTTGCCAGCCTGCTCAGCCCCGCGCCGCGCGGCTCCCCCTGGCACGGGGGGGACGGGGACATGGAGAGCAGCGGGGACGCTCTGCCAGCCCACGGAGGGTGACCAGCAACGCGGCAGAAAGTTTGCTGAAAGCGTCAGCCCCGGCTTAAGAGCTCTTTGGAGAAGGTTTGCTGCAAATGCGTCTTGCTGATGTGCTGGCAGCCGAACACGGAAACATCACTGCACGCAGCAAACGCGAGCAAAAAGGACCTCATTAGTGATGAATTAGTGATGAATATAAACACTTGCACGACTTGCATCCACTGCACGCACCCCGTCAGCAGGGAAACCCATCCTAGGACTGGCATTGCTAGGCAATACCCTAACAGCTACAGACAGAAGGAGCCATCCTGGGCTCAAACTGCTCTTAACGCAGCCCTCAACCCCCCCCAAACAGGTAAAATTTGACGCTGAGCTCGGCCAACGCAGCCCCTCCCAGAGGTTAGGTAAGGCGGTGAGCTCCTGACTACCTGAAGTGACCTGGAGATGCTGATGACAAGGCGAGAGAGGAAGAGGTGACCACACAACTGAGAGAGAGGGCTGGCAGCAGAGGGACGGCACGGACATCTGCAGAGGGGCCGAGCTACGAAGACGCTGCTCCTGCTGTGTGGACGGGGGAGCTGGGATGGAGGCGAGTTCCAAGCCCAGGATGAGAAAGTGGCCAGCAAGGAAAGCCAAAGTAACAGAAAGAGGAAAGGTCTGGTTTGTGGGACGCAGCACTTGTGCTGAAATCGGGGCTGAGGACGCAGAACAGGGGGCTGCGGGGTGGCGAGGAAGAGGAGGAGGAGCGCAATGAGGCTGCGGAGCTGAGGATGGCACTGTAGTAGTGCCAGTGGGCAGCTCTGCACCCTAGCACACGGGAATGCACTCCATGCCTGCCTGGAATAAGGCGATAAATTGAGTTGCTTATTTCCTTCCATTCATTACACTCATCTGCAGCTCCCTGGGCATGCCTTGCGCTGCGTAGAAGCTGCATTTTTTGGAAACAGGCTGCTGTAAAGCAGGGGCACTGCACCACCCTGACAGAGAGAGACGAGCAGCGCATGTCCCGAGTCATTAAGAAGGAGCAACAGGTTCCCTATATCTGGTATTACCACTATTCATTTCTTTATCTCCTGTGCACTGTTACAGCTGAAACGTGGCTGCGTGGAGAGAGGAAAACGTGAGGTAAATTGGGAAGAGAGCAATGGAACACACGGACTGATCGGGGAAAAAAAGAAAAGAAGAAAAACACTCAAACATCTGAGCATTGGTAAGGAAATGGAGCTACCCAGGCAATGCCACCCTGCCATGCAACCGCCTCACATGCAGACTCTTTAATGTGCTGGCAAATTAAATTGAAATTTAACTTTCCAGCAAATTACAGCATTCTTCCTTCCTGCCTCAAAATAAAACACTCCAAAAAGCAAGCGTGAAGCACATTGAAAGCAGGTCTTGTAAGCAGCAAGACCTGGAAGCTGCTCTGGGTGCCAAGTGGAGAGCAGATAGAGGAGAGGCAGAGGGGCCACGGACGGCATCTCCCGGAGCAGTGACAGCAGGGGAAGGAGCCCGGCAAGGAGCTGGGGGCTTCCGCAGAGCAGAAAGCCTTCATGCTTTCCTAGAGGTGATGACCCCCCCTGGTCTACCTGGCCCCGGGGCAACCTGAAGGACTGCACGGCTCTGTAATTCGGAGAACTTGTACTAAAGCACCGATATTCCCAGCCTGAGGTGGGCTGGCGAGGTCATGCCCAAGTGCAATAACTCAGCCACGGGTGATGGCTCCACCCTACTCATCCCTTGGCAAACGAGCCCGCTCTCCGGAAAAACGACCTGCGCGAGTGGAACCCACCACCCAGCACCGCAGCTCCTCACAAACAGCACAATGTAGAGAACAGTCACCCCGGTTTTCCTCAAAATTGTAAATTTTAGAGAAGGGGGAGTTGTTGGGAGGACGGGAGGAGGCAGAGAGCAGAGCAGCTCTGAGCAGGGTTTGTGTGCCCGGCTGGGGAGAGCCCTGCAGAGCCTGCGGTGCCAGGGACTGGACCCAAGGACAGCGGGGCAGGGAGCCGGGGAGTCCCTGCTGCTGACAAGACCCCAGACCATCTCATCCCCTGGGACAGCCTGGCTCAGGCCGTCCTGCAAACCCGCTGCTCCCTGTCCCTAAAATGCCCAAGGTGCTGCTCTGCCATGTGCCCCCCTGAGCCAGGTGCTCAGGAGGGACAGGCAGCACACGCCCGGCCGGGGCTGGTCCCAGCAGCAGGCTGGGGCAAATGTATGAAAAAAACCTCAGAATTACATTTGCTTCCTCTTAATCAATTTTCTGAAGACAAGAATAACAATCCATAGCCCAGCCCAGCCCAGAACCCTCTTTCCAGCCCCATCCTGGCACAAAACACACCTTTCCTCATCAAAGGGAGCAGAAACTCAGATTTACACCTACGGGGCACAGCCCAGCTCCCATTAAAAATCAGTAGGGTCTTTGCACAGATTTCATGAGTGTAACTCTTTGCACGGGACTTGCCAGATCTAACGCGGGAAGGCCAGGGCTTGCTGAACACCCCTGTCATCCCCCAGGGAGGTACAGAACTGCTGGCTGAAGGTGACGGGAGCCTGGGCCAAGCTGCAGGCACTTTGGGTCCCAGGCCACCTTGCCTGCACACTGCCCAGTGTGGCCAATGCCACCTCGCTCCCTGCCACAGCCATGTGACTCCTGCAGCATCTGCTGACAGGGCTTCATCCCACAGGGACCTGCCTTCGGCACAGAAAAGCTCCATCAAACCAAGCGGAAACACAGCAGTGCAATGGGAAGCTGGAGATCAAGAATGGAAGTCCAAAGGGGTGGGAGGAATACAGTTTTCCTTTTAGCATCTCTGACTTCTCCCCGTGACGGGTCCCGGCTGTTCCTCTCCGGAGTCAATGACTGGCAGGAGGGACACCACTGGGAACCTCAGCGTGCTGATCCCACCACCAAGCAACGTGCATGGAGCTGGGACAGACGCCCAGAGGCTGCTCGGCACCCCCAGCAGAGCAACGCCTGCCATCGCCCACCCTTGCCGTGCTGAGCCAACCGGAGCTGGTGGAGCCCCGGGGCGCAGGAAGGCAGCTGGGAGGCTGGGGCAGCAGCAACCCCTCCACAGAAAGCCTCTCTCCACTTGCTCTGTCGAGGTTTTCTCCTAATGAGGCTCCCACTCCCAGAAGCATGGAAGATGGATAGAGTGGGACAGCCTGCGTGTACCAGCAGCTAAAAAAGGAAAGGAGAGCGGGAGAGAGGGAAAGCCCCGCGGAGCGCTCGGCACATGGTGCCTGGCAGGGCTCTGCACCGCACAGCCCTGCATGGGCGCTTCAGGAGCGACGGCGAAGGCTGGGGAAAGGGGGGGGTTGCTGCAGGGGAGCGAGGTAAGAGGGGTGCTCACACCCATGCCGGGCAAGGAGGGGAAATCCTGGGCCCATGGAGAGGCTGCCCCAGGCAGGGGGAAGAAGGAACCCTAAGGAGGGATGGAGGAGCAAGAAGGAAAGACAGCCTGTAAGAAAGGTACAGATCAGTCGTTAACTGCTACCAGTGCCCTCCTGCCTCACACCCCTCCTGAAACTTTTAAATCTTTTCTGATGGAATGTTTGACATATTTAATGCATGCAGTAAAAATTAAAGTAATAGATAACTTCATATTAATCTGTACAGGGACTGACAGGCTAGATTTAATCACTTCCTAGCTGTTCAGAGAGTTAACTTATTCTAGCATGATTCAAAGGAAAGGTAAAGGATTTTTTTTTTTTAAATCAGCCATTTCATAGTAAGAGAAAAATGTGCCGCAGCCTCGTGTGCGTCAGCACTGGGGGAAGGGAAAACCTGCAAGGGAGCCAGAGGTGCCCTGCGAAGGGCGTGCGAATCTCAAGCGCCTTGTTCCATCCCTTACACCAAATGGGTACAATGGAAGAGTTAAAGACGGTTATCTGCTCTCCACCTCCAGTCCATGCGCTTTGGGATCTGGGGTTCAATGCCAACCCTGAAAAACAATTCCAGTTGCAGCCGGTGTCGCTCGAACGCGTGGCCTGCCCCGGAGCCTTGCTCTCAGCAGGGACAAGGAGCTGAGCTGAGGGTCTGGCAACCCCAGAGCCCGTGCAGTGCCCTCTTGGGCATTGCTGCTTTCGGCACGGGAGGAGGCTTGCATCGGGGTCCATGCAAACAGACTTTGTGCAGCAACGCGAAAGCGAAGCCGTGGAGATGCAATGGCTGAGCAGGGTCCTTTCCCCGAGCGCAGACCACAGCCGCCCCATCTCAGCCACGGAGCATCCCTGCCCGGCAGAGCCAGCACAGCCACGCACTCTGTGCACTTCTAACGGGTTTTTCTCAGGGGTGCTAGGCACCGTGACCCTCTTCTGCCACTGCAGACCCCCAGCTGGCTTTTAAACGTGCTGCAGGGGCTTGCAGAGGAGCCCTGCAAAGGTGTGATGCAGGACAGGGCAGAGCCTTGGCTGCCTTCAGCCTCCACAGCACCAGACACAGGCAAGGACAAACCAGCTGCACCTCGCTAGTAAAAGGATGAAATGCAAATTACAGTAAAAAATAAACTTAAGTCAGTCCCTTCTCTCAACCCGATTCCAACTGCAAATCCTGGGTTAGGAGGGTGCTAGGCAAGACGTGCACAAGAGCACAGGGCGAGGGTCGGGTCTCCCCTGCTGCAGAGCACCAACATCAGAAGGAGCTTGAGCCCGTACGAAGGGAGAGACTCAGCCTTCAGTGAAGCACTGCGGGAACTGCTTTGCCGTCAGAGACTACAGAAATCACCACGAGTGCAGCAAAATGGGAGAAGGGGGTCTGTCCGAAAGCAGGGCATGGCAGGACCCATTCATCCCTGAATGCCAGCAAGAAATAAAGACGGATCCAGGCAGCCTGGCACCCGCAGCATCTCCTCCGCCTGTGCGGGACCTCCCCACCCCGCGGGCAGTGCCAGGGGGAGCGGGGCAGCCATCAGCAGTATGCACACCAGTAGCTAAGTAATACTTTTACGCAGGTAACAGTATTGGGACAGCAGCAGCCGCTACGAACGAACCGACAAAGGACAGATTTCGCCTTTCTCTCCCTCAGTGATGGGAAATGGTTTTGGTTTTGCTTTAAATGCCACTAAGGAGACAGACAGAAGGAGGACTCCGAAGGAAAGGGAAATGTTTGCGTGCACCCAAAGGCTGCTGACAGCTACTTCACGTGCACGAAGGTGGTTTTCTTTCTGCTACAGTACAAGTGCTTGTGCCTCAAGTATAAAACGCAAGCCTCCAAATCACACAGACGAGCTTCTTATTTTTATTTTTAAAGTGATAAATAAGGCACTGTACTTTTAACTAAAACTGCCTGGTTCCAAGTTTAAAAAAAAAAACCCACGGAACGTTCAAACTGCAGAAACTTCCTTCTGAACAGCAGAGCCAGACAGGCCGACTTCTCCTCTGTCCGAGACACATCTGCTGATGCCTCACATCATGGGCGTTATCCTTTAACTGCGGATTTTTAAAGGCTTGCTACAGCTTATAAAAGCAGCTTTAGTTAATGCATGGTAAAGGGTTACTACTATACATCAGTTTTGTACATGGCTACCGGTTCTTCGCTATTTCGGATCCAGTCGCGAGCGCTTGCTGTGCGAACAGTCCACTTTTGCCCTCAGCTTCCTCTTGCCCTGCGACCCGCTGCTCTCCTGCATCTTCTTCATGGACCTCGTCAGGGTCTTCCCACCACTGGGCTTCTTGTTGGCCATCTTCTGCGACCGCGTGGAGGACTCCCCGAGGGGCTTCTGCTTCGGGGACTTGGCCAGCTCCTCGTGGCCGGGGGGCAGCATGGCCCGCCTGCTTGTGTTCTCTTTGCCCTTCCGCATGGGGAGCCGCACCTTCTCCAGCTGCCTTTTCGGGGGTCTCTTCTCCTTCAAAGACATTTTTCTAGCCAGCTTATTGCTCCTCTCCATGGCAGCCTGCTTTCGGGTGGCGGGAGCTTTCGCGCCAACCTCTGAATGCTTTATTTTACTGGCCTTCTTGGCAGGCAGCTTGTCCTTGGCGGAGGAGCCGGACCGCTCCTGGGTGCTCCCGCTCTCCTTCAGTGTCCTCTTCTTTCTGCTGAGCTGGAGGTCAGCTTTGGGCAAGGGCTCCTCCTGGGACCTGCTCTTCCCCTTCCGCCCCTTCCCTGTCCCATCCACTGATGGAGATTTAGCAGGAAAGGCGTCTGCTTTGATCTGCAAGGCCAACTTCGGAGACATCAGGGGGTTGATGCACACGCTTTTCCGGCTCTGCTTGCTCTCCAGGGGCAGGTGGTCCCCGGGGCCGTCGCTCTTCTTCTCGGCCTTCACCACACGGTGCTGGGCTCGCAGCTTGCCCCGCAGGTTGGAGTACTTGCGCAGGATCCTGGTGCTGGCCTGCGTGGGCAAGCTGGGGGCAGGCTGGATGGTTTTGTCTTCGCTCAGGTCCTCAGCGCCGGTGTCGGTGGGAGATGTGTGGCCAGGAGCAGTGGCTTCTTCAGCCTCTGCTTTATCAGCATTCTCCCGAATTTTGGCCCAAAGCTTTTGGTTCTTCAGGTTATTCCGAGCCGGGGTGGTGGCGGCGAACTTCTTGAGGTGTTTTTTCAAACGTTCAGCTTGCAGTGAGCTGGGGTAGAGACTGGAAGAGGAGTATTTCTGCATGGGGACTTTGATGGGGGGGATCTCCCCTGGGAGACGGGTGTTGAGTTTCTTCACGATCACTAGAGACCTGGTTTCAGTTGTCTCCAGAAACCACTGGCAGATGTCGGACAGCTTAAAGGCCTTCATAAACAGCATCTGGACAGGAGAAAGCTTCTGCACTTCCAGCGAGCCTCTACTTTTCCGCGTCCTTTTCTTGCTTTTCCAAATCTCTTTCAGTTTGTCAGCTTTGTTCTTTACCTTGGGGGTTGGCTGCACCTCCTTCTCCAGCTGAATCCAGCCCTTCTGAACTTTCATGTACTGGGCGTTGAACTCGGCAATGAGTTCCTGGTTCTCCTCTTCAGCACACCACTCCATGAACTTTGGTTTGCTGTCAGCCATGTCGATGTCCTCCAACGCCAGGGAGTCGTCATTCCCTGAACTGCATTCGTCCCTCAGTTTGGGGATCACTTGCATAGACTCCTTCCCTGGTGTGCTCTTTTTTGCAGTGTCTATGGATGTGGGGGTGTGTCTTAAGTTATAAAACTGCAGGGCGACCTTTTTATGCTTGGCAGCCTTTGCTGGAAGATGCTTGCTTCCACCTCTGCTGCTGGGACACGGAGGCGAATTGGCCACCGGCTCGTAGCTCTCCAGCTTGCCCGTGTCCATGGCGCTGTCGGAGCTCTCCTCATCCATTACGCTGGCACCACCTGGTTTCACATCCACCGGCTCGGCATCATCTGCAGGCATGCTGCTCTCTGGAGGGAGGAGAATGCTTTGCCTCTCGGAATCAGCCTGGACACTGATTTCCAGCATCTCGCCTGGTTGACTTTGGCTGTCATTAGCAAGGGGGTCGTCTTCAGAGGAACTTTGTCCCTCTGCTGCAGTCTCTTTTGCTAAGATGCTTTTGTAGGCTTGTCTGGTAGTGACACCATTCTCCTCACCTGGCCGCTGCTCAGTGGTGCTCTCTGGAGCCTGGCCAGTGCCTGGGCCCTCGCTGTTTTTGAGCAGTGTGTTGGGGAAGCAGTCGTTTGGGAAGCGCATGGATGCTGCTCCATCCAGGTGCACTTCTCTCTTGAATCGCTTAGCGCCAGGGCTCTTGGAGAGTTTGATCTGAAGGCAAGGAAGCGGCACAGAGCTGGAAGAACTGGCGTCCTCAGCACTGTCCTCGGCAGGTGACTGGCATTGCTGGCTTCGGAGACGCCGGTCCGATGCCACAAGCACTCTCCTGCCTTTCTTTCGCTTCTTGTCTAGACTGTCTTTGGAAGAGACAGAGTCTTTCCCTGCAGTGTCTGAGCCGTCAGGTTCAGGCAGCGTTTCCCCTTCAAGGGCTCTTTTTCACTTTCGGGCGTTATTTGGCACTGCCTCCCCTTCTAATTTCGGGGGGGCGGTAATTCGGCTTCTGATTCAGCATCAATGCTTTTGTTCACATCCGCACACTGCAAGGCGGCGGGGGGCTCTGGGGAGCTCCCCCCATCCACAGTGCCAGGGGGCTCATCGGGAGCCTGCTGGCCCGGAGAGCACAGGGAGGGCTCTGCTGGGCACAGCCCGCAGGGCTCTGCATCTCCCGCGCCAGGGAGCTGGGCAGGACCCCTGTCACCATCATGGGCCAGGGGTGCCGCGTCTGCAGTGGTGGAGGGCTGCAAGGGGGACTTTGGCTGTGGGCTGGCAGGGGGGTCCGGATCAGTTTGTGTGTCAGAGCCTGGGCAACCTTTCTCCCCGCTGGGTGCTTCTGAGATGGGAAGGGCAGCAAAATCGGCAGCCTGCCCGCCACTGCCACCATCCCCAGGGGAGCCTAGGCTGCTGCCAGCCTCCCAGGGGACAGTGCCTCCTGCTCTTGTCCCCCCTCCTTCGGCGGGAGGGGAGCTGGGGGGTGGCGAGCCGGCCAAGCTGTCCTCTTTCTCGGGGCTGGGTGGAGCAGAGAGGGAGAAGAAGGGCACGGCCATGGTGGCTTCCCTTGACCGCAGCGCCCGGGTATCCCGGGGCTGCACGGAGCCCGGTTCAGCTCTCTCTTTCGTTTCTCGGCTGGTTGGCGCCCCTTTAGCCAGGAGCCGGAGGGAAACCCTCTTCTCGCCCTCCCGCTCTGCCCCCGCAGACCCCCCCCCCGAGAGCACCAGGGGCGGCTTAGCGCTTACGAGGGTCTCTGTTCGCAGGGCAGGGCTGCTCCCCCGCTCCTCCGCCCGGGAGCTCTTCATCAGTGTGCGGACAGTGGGGAGCTCGCAGCACTCCCCATTGAAGTAGTACCCCCGCGTGCTCTTCCTCGCCGTCTTGCGGGACGACACCGACCGCTGGCTCTCGAAGTGGCACTCAGTGATGGGCTGGCTGATGTAGACCACGTCACACTGGTTGTCGTAGTCGTTGATCCTCAGCCCCGATGCCTTCTTGCTCTTCCGAGTGGATCTGAGGGAGGATGCCTTGGCGCGGGGGTGCCCGCCGGGGGTCCGGTGGGTGGCTGGCGCGGCACCGGCGGGCAACCAGCCCTCTTTGGACTTGTCGAGCGGGCCCTTGTCGGCCGGGTGCAGGTGGCAGCCTGCCTTGCCCTTGGCCACGGCGTGCAGGTGGTTTTCTTGCTTTGGTCTTGCGTCTTGTTCTTTTGCGTCTAAGTCCTGGTGCAAAGATGCTTTCGAGCTGCATTGCAAAGTGTTCTCTTTGTCAGCTCTGCGAGGGGGGGTCACCGCAAAGCCAGGATCCCAGGACTCTTCCGGCAGAGCTCTGAAAGAGCTCTTTTGGGACCCCAGACAGCCGTCTAAGCTGTCCTCGCTGCCGTTCACGTTTGCCACTTTGACCGAGATATAACCTTCCACCAGAGTCTTACCTGCTAGCTGCTCTTTATTGTCCTCACACTTTCTGACGCTGGCTTCTTGCTCATGCCCAGCAGCTTGCTGCCCTTCCAGGCTCTTTGCAGCATGATGGAAATTCAAAGTGGAAGAGTTCAACGTGCTGAGGTATCCTTGGGTGGAGCTATCCTTTGGACTAGCAGAACGAAGCCTGGTGATGGGGAGCTCGGAGAAGTCCCTTCTCAAAGCGGGACTGGAGCTCTCTGCTCTGTCCAGAGACTTCAGCTCCGCCGGCTGCTTCGGGGCTTGTCCTGTAACATGCAGGGGGCCATCAGACCCTGACTGTCCTGCGTCCGAGGAATAAGGGGGCTTTGATTCAGTACAAGTAGCACCCTTATCCTGGTTTTCAGTGCTTCGCTGGCTACAACCAGAGCCACAAGTAGAGGCCTCCATGTTCTCGGATTCAGACAACTGCTGGCCTTCAGAGTCTGGTTGTACTTCAGTGTATATGTCGTTTAGCACACGAATGAATTGCTTCTGGTGATGTGTACACAGTCTGACCATAAACTTTTCCAGTGGAGACTTCGGCTGATTGTTAGAGTCTATTGCTATTGCCTCTGCTGCATCCTCACTAGAGAGACAAAGAGAGAGGCAGTCAGTAACATGTCCCAGGGAATCAAGGTTTATGCTGTAAAACTGGAATAACCCTTCTCCTCCCACTCAGGCATATTGCTTGCCTGACCTCCAGGTGAGATCAAGTGCCCTGTTGGCCTGGGCTGGCAGGTAGCCCTTCCGTCCCCAGCATGCACACGTATGTATGCATACTGCCGGCAGGACGCAGACTGCGCTTTGGTTTGTCTCCCACTGCCAGAGCACTCACAATTGCATTTCTGCCTAGGACATCCTGGTGTGCAGGCACCACGTGACATGTTCAAAGCAAACCTAAATTTCCCAGTGAGAATCAGATTTAGGACCTGCACGCTGCCCGGTGTAGAAGGCCCAGCACTTCTGGGACCCACCAGGACCGATGCACACCTCTGCATGCTCCATCGGCACAGCCAGGCTGGGTGGGAGCAGAAATCTTCAGCTACTGTAAGTCTTCAAATTCTGCTTACAGTAGCAGAAGATGAGTCAAGGCCCAACTGAGCAGATCCGATCCTCCTCTGCAATGGGTGCAGAAGTTTTGGCGGGCTCCCAGCCTGCAGGACACGCAGGCAGCAATGCACCCTTGCGTGGTGCGGCGCCTTGCCGTTCGCAGTGAGCTTCGATTTACTGCCATTTAATAAAGCGGCTCTGTGGCTGACGGGCTGTCAAGGTGCAGCGGTGGCTCAGAAAGGTGTGCTTCTACAGCACAGGCTGACTGCCACTAGCGGGCTCTCAAACCAAGGCGATTATCATTTACCTGCTTGGCAGAGGCAATTAATTAGGACTTATTGGTGGAGAGCTCCAGGGGTAATTACTCAGTGTTTGCAGGAACTTGTTAGAGGTGCAATGCCAGGTGCTGTTATGGAGACCCTATCTGTTCCCAGCGGCAGCGCGGGCCATCCCCATCTAGTCCCCGCCACGCCAAGGGGGCCACGTGCCCTGGCACCCAGGCTGTTTGGCACCGGATCTTTGCCAGCAACGCCGGGTTGCTCCGCAGTAACGGTTGCACTTTGCACCTCCTGGCCTTGTAACAGGGGAGTGAAAGGCGCTTCCCCCCCGTTACAGCCTTGCTCTCCCCACCCAGCATCCGACACCGACCTCGCTCACTCGGTGGGGTCAAGGGGGGCAACGCTTATCACAGGGTTCGGGGCCACAGTGGGGGAAAGCAGCTTTATCGAGAGAGGGTTTTCCCTTCCCACGCTGCCATGCATGGGGCTTGGCAAGCAGACAGGGAGGAAGGGACCCAGGTTGGAGGAGCTGTTGGTGGAGAGGAGGAGGAGGAGGAGGAGAAGGAGGAAGAGGAGGAGGAGGAGAGAAAGCCAGGGGCTGGAGCATGGTGGCGGTCGGTGGCCGGAGCCAGCCCCGGGCAGCCCTCACCCTGCTTACTTACTGCTTGTTGGCTGCTTGCTTTGAACTGGCAAGCGCCAGGGAGGCACCTCCAGCAACCCGTTTCCCCCGGCTCGTGGGGTCTGCTCCCAAACTGGGCAAAGGGCAGGGAAAGGCGCCCAGGGGAAGGCGCCCAGGGGCCGCCCTGGGCTGGCCAGGGTGGCACCTGGTCTCCTCTTCACCCAGAAATGCAAGGCTGCAGCCAAGCCTGCCCTGAGCATCTGCTAGCCAGCCCTCTGCTTTCCGGTTTGCCCAAATTCTTAAGCGTTAACATGGCTTCGCCTCTCAATCACGGCCAGTTTCCTTACAGGCTTCTTGGGCAAGGTCTTCCCAAAACTGCCCAGGAAGGCTGAGTGAGCTCGGCTCACCGACTGTGCTCCAGCACCCCCAGAACATGTTCCCGGGGCTAGCGATAAACAACGTAACTCCAGACTGCTTTACTACACCTGGGCGAGAAAAACGCCCCCCAGCAACCGTCTCAACTGGTTCTACCTGGTGCTGCGATGACTTTCGATTTGCAATGCCTGGGATTAGCTTAAATAAAAATGCTCAGGTACAACCTGGCCCCTCTCCAGAGCCCTGCATGGGAAGGGTTATGTCAGCCAGGATCTCTTACACAGCCCAGCTCCTCCCCTTGCCCTGCTGAATAACAAAGGGGATAAAAAACCTTTTTCGTCCTCCCCTGCAAGAGGAGGGCTTGGAGCAGGGGAGCTTTGCAAAGAGACAGAGCTCAGCACCACTTTTTTTCCACCTTTGCAAAGAGGGTGGTTGCTTTCCTCTTACCTGCTCGCAAGCCCAGCTCCTAAGAGCGGCGGCCATCTTCCCCCAGCGAGCCTGAATTTATAGCGGCGGCAGCAGAGGTGTGGCCCTGCCCCGGCCCACCCCGCTGCCATGCTCCCCGGGCAGCCTCGGGAAGCAGTTACGGTGGCAAAACAGCCAGCTCCCTCCTTGCCGGGGCCCCTTCGGGCGCAGCACGCAAATGGTTGCGAAGAAAGAGCCCGTGGCATAGGCAAAGTGGTTGCTTGGGTGGGTGGCGAGGACAAGAAGGTGAGATGCCGGCTGGGTGATGCCCGGCGAGGCGGGAGGGTGCGTACAGAGTCCCTAGTTTGAGAGAAGGGACCGGAGCAGCCAGGCATGGATGGTCCTTCCTCGCCTTGCAGGGGCGATGCTGACCGCAGCCGGTCCCACCTGCGCAGGCATGCGGGGCTGGAAAAGACCCACGTCCTGCTCGTACGGTGGAGGGGACCGGGGCTCCCTGCTCCTACAGGCTCCAGGTGGCATTTCTGCCTTGCCTTCACCCAGTTTCTTCCTCTGAAGTGTGACTGAGGCCACGGTGCCCATTCTCACCTTACTTGCCCCAATCGGAGAAGTCAATCTGAGATACATACAGCTTGTCAAGCTGTAAATTTAAAAAAACCCAAGAGATAACTATTTTTCCTGCTTGATAAAGGAAATAAATCCATTCAGCCTCAGTGCCCTTTGTCCTCAGAAGACCCATTGCATGCTCGGCGACACGGTTCACCTGCTTCTATGGGCACGTTGCACTCGAGGTCCTCTGCTTTCACATCGCTGTGGCCCAAAGACAGGCTGCAGCTCCTCGCCTTGAGCTCATCTGCTCTTCCCCAGCCTGCTCCCATTTGGGTGCTGCAGGCAGTATCCCCTTTTTCTCAGTTTCAAAGGGTAACCTTGAGGCAGAGCTCTCCCTGCCACCCACAGCCAGGCTCTGGGCAGGGCTGGGTCCCACCTTGGTCCTTCCTCTCACCGTCTCCCCGGGGTGCTGAGCTGCAGCCTGTGCCTCCCCATCCCCAGCTCTCCCAGACACAGCTCTGCGCTCCCTGGGACCTGCTAATCTGTGCGCCTTGGTACCTGCCCGGCATCTCCCACCATTCCTGTCTGTTCTGGCTATTACTGCTAAATAAAACATGCCCACGGCCATTCTCCTGCCCAGTGGCCGATGGACACAGGATTGCCCGCATCCTCCCTACTTATGGCAGTTTCAGAGAAGAGCTCGTTTCACGCTCTAGTATAATAGAAGAGTTTGTTTCAAGTGCCACACGGCTTCAGGCAGGGTTGCTTACTTACTGTGTAAACTGTTGCAGAGAAACTATTTATTTACGTGGCTTATCGGAGAGGAGAGGTGAGCTGATTGCAGAGCTGAAGTGCCTTCCTGGGGCAAGGTGCCAGCTACTAACAGGCTCCTCAGCCCTGCTGGCGAAGGCTCAGCGGGAGCCGGAGACCCAACTGGCAAATGCAGAGGATGGCTTAAACAGGAGGAAAAACTGTTCTCGGGAGGCAGACACCCCCGTCTCTGAAGAGCCTGCCTTTCGGGAGGCACAGGTCAGCCTGGCAGAAGCTGCTGGGCTCAGCAGATGAGCGAGGGAGCCCAGGGCTGCCCGTTCCGCCCACCGCCTTCTCCCCAGTGCCTGTGCTCCCCCCTTCCTGCAGGGCTTGGGCTGAGGCTCCCTTAGCTTTGGGTGGGCATGAGGAACGTGCCCTCTCCCTCAAGGGCTGGAGGAGCCGCAATGCAGCTCCACAGCCGGGAGGGGCGACGTACCGGGGACCCTCTATCCCTACAGCCCGCTGCAAGCGCCGTCACAACCCCCTGCGATGGGAGAGACAACCCACTTGCCCATGAGCTTTCCTGCAGAGCCTGGGAGATGGCAGCTCGGCCCTTTCTGGCCGCCAGCCTTGAAAGCTGCCTGCACAAGGCTGCGGCTGCTGGGGGGCTCCTCGGCTCCTGCGCCCTTGTTGCCCCATGCCAGCAGAAGACACTCCGGCACCCCAAGCAAATCTTATCACCTGAGCCCCTTGCTACCTCCTGGCCCTCCCAGCCTTCCCAGGGCAGCCCTGTTCGCTCCTCCTTCCCCGCCTGCCGCAGAAGGTGTCAGAGGCATCAAGGGGCAGGAGCTGTCAGAGGCACAAGCGGAGCTGTTGCTACGCAACCCTGGCGGTGCAGCAATTAACGCTGGGGAAAACGTGCTGTGCTCTGAAGCTATTTGCATAGCTGCGTGCTGCAATACATTTGTTTGCATTGTGCCTCTACTCTTTAGCGGAGTTTGAAGTCAACCCTTCCCCCAGCTCTTGCTGGGTGTGGGGGGGACCCGGGGCTTCCAACAAAGGCCACGCGGTTGGGGACGATGGGGCTGGGGGAAGGCAGGGGTTTGTCTGTCCGTAACACCTATACACTGCCCAGGTATAGGATTTACAAGCATGGGGGAGCAAGGACAAGTTCCTGGGGTTTCATCCTGCGCAGCCCGAGGAGCCTTGCCCACCATGCGGAGCCGGCTCCTGCCGTGCCCCTGACCACATCTCCCCTTTTCCAGGCGCGCCGGGGTGACGCTGTGCCTGTTCTGCTTGTGGAAGCCAGAAACAGCTTTACGGGCAGCCCAGCCTGCCTGTGACTCAAGAGTGTATTTGGGGGTGGGGGGGAAGGGGGAGAAGAAAGAGAGGGAGAAAGAAATCAACTGGTTCATACCAACCTACCTGGGACGCCGGTCTCTGAAAACCTGCCGATTGCCAACTGCAATCTTCTGGTTTGCCCACCCCAAGTTTCTCACTATTGAACATGAAGCCTGTGCCCTTTTTGAGTTTCTTTTTTTAGCCCTTGAACATCGGTTTGATTGATTATAAGTTTACAGGTATGTTTTGTACCTCAGAGGCACAAGAAGCAGCAGCAGAACAAAAGTTCAAGGCTAAGTGTTTCTGTTCCTTTCAGACCACTCTAAGCACCAGGATTATAGTTCTGTAAAAGAAACAAAACATAGCTATAAACTTATAAAAATCCAATTTAGTTTTTTTTATGGGGATGAGCTCTCCCCTCCCTCTCCTGCTGCCACATGGCTGACTCCGTGCCAGTCGGTGGAGAGCTGCCTCGCACCACCCAAAACCAGCGGTAGGTACCACTGGAGTGCCCCATAAGCCCAGGGGTGCCTTGGTAACCTGGCTAAAAGCAGACATTTGAGAAACGTGGATGACTACGAAGAAAGCCTGACTTGGTGAGCGATGCCCTCCACTAGCTGACTTCAAAGCACCGACCGTGCCCGCTTCGACGTCTCCCTGCCCTTGGGTGGCAGCTCCGGCCCTGTGGCTTCAGCCACTTCATTTATTTTGCAGGGCGAGCAGAAACGCCATTTTGAGGGATTGCCAAGGGAGGAGCAGCCTCTTAAAAGGACCTCGCTCGCCGCTGGCAGTCAGGTGAGCTGACCCCAGCCCCAGGGGCCTCGTGAATCCTGCGGTGCTAAATGTGCGCTTGAAAGCGGCGGGGGCCACGGGTTGCTGGAGGGGGGCTCGCTTTCCCCCGGGCTGGGGGGGCTGCAGGCAGAGCCACACAAGGGGCTCTCGCCCAGTGGAAGGGGGAAGCGAGTTCTCTGCCAGCCCTGGCTTGGCTTGCTGGTGTTGGCTGTGCAAAAGCAAGCACCGGCAGGGAAAGGCACCGGGGCTGAGGCAGGAGGTGGCACCGTGTCTCTCAGTGGCAGCCCGCGCCGGCGTCACTGCAGCGGACCCAGAGCCATGGCTGCTGCCACCTCTCCAGCAGAAATTATTACCCCAGGGCAGCAAAAGGCAACCCTGGCTGCATCTTCCCTGCCCCATTTGAGGCACGGTACCGTGCCCAAACCCATCTTCACTCTCAGCTGCAGCAAAGACCTTGTGCTTTGAGAGGTGGAGGTGGGGGACACACGTTGTCTTCGGCCAGCACCACTCTGGGACACGGTGATCCCTTGCAGGGGATGGGCCGAACGGCCACGTAAGCCACCGCAGCAAGATTTTCTGGAGCTCATCTCTCAAAGCCCTGATTAAAGACTGACACTGGATGTACCAGTTTAAATGCCTGTATTTCAATCCTCAGAAATATGCCTGGCACCTAACACCCCCCACACAAATGAACGAGTCCCTTCACACCTCTGTGGGTGCTACAGTAATTCTCTCTTGCTGCACTGAAAAAAAAAAAAAAATAGAAAAGCAGCACAGAGAGAGCTGAAGCTCCACACAACAGCTAGGAAGGAGAAAAAGCATTTTTCTTCTCTAAATGAAAAGCTGAAGTTGCGCAAAAGCACAGCCAAAATAACTATGGAAATACTGCTGCCGGGTTCTCAAGGCCCCTGAATTTACACTGTCCTTGGTGACGCGCGTGGGGATGGATTGAGCTTCGCTTCGACTGAAAAGCAGGAAGAAACAAGTTACGGATGGGTTTTGTTTGGTTGGGGTTTTTGTCAGCTGCACGTATTCGTCAAGGCATCCAGGTTGTACGATGAGCCAACCGACCGGCTGAACAGCAGACATCCATCACAGATTCAGACTTTTAACCCTTCAGAGTAGTGGCTTTTATTTGTTTGTTTATTTTTAACGTAGTTAAACATCAAAAATCACCTTCTCCCCACCTGCAGCCAAATAAAAATCAAACAAACCAAAGTTGGTTTTGCATTAAAAAAACCCAATAGCAACCTCAAATAAGTTTCTTTTTTATATTCCTGCCATAGCTTCCTCTGCTCCCACCTTCCCCAAGTAACTACCCCTACCGTATTCTATAGCAGTTTATCATCACTTGTAATACTTCTAATACAATATTTAATGACTAATTAAAAATCTTACACTGAGCTATTGCTTTAAAACCAAGGGAAATTTATCGTGTTGGAAACATTATTCTACGTACTAGCTTTCAAAGCCTTTCCAGAATTGTCCTTGCTAATTTTTCTAATTATCAAGGACATCTGGGATCTTCCCTTTAAGGAAAAAAAAAAAAAAAAAATTATCATGAGTGTTTCTCTCCGAGGCGGTACTCAGCATCTTCCCCGCGCGAGGTGCTCCAAAAGAATAGATAGCACCAGAAGACCAGGATAGATAGAAAAACAGATAGCACAAGAAGACAGATAACAAAAACGTAGTGGGGGCGGGAAGTTCTTACAATGATTTTCACAGCTTTGCACATGTTTTAAAAAAAGCAGCACCCAGTTAGGGCAAGGGAGAACAAACCACAGGGACCAGTCCGACGGAGTAGGGAGGGATGCCCTGAGCATCTTTAAGCGTCCCAGGTACGAGTGGGGAACGCATGCTGGCTCTGGACCCGGGGTGCTTCCCCGCTCCTGAGGCCCCCCTCCCCCCCCGGGGCGGGGCCCCCCCACCCAGCCCGGGGCACGGGGGCCACAGCCCCCCCACCCCCCGGGGACATGGGGGCCACAGCTCTCCCCACCCAGCCCTGGGGCTGGAGCCGCTGCAGCCGCAGAGGCTCAACAACAGGCGACTCCCCCCCGAAGGCATGCTCAGCCGCGGTACATTGAGGCTGGGGAGGAGGACACTGCGCCATGAGAAACCCCACCTTCCCCTCCTGCTGCACCTGCGGGGCTGAAGAAACCCCAAATGCATCAGCCGCCCTCCCCACAGACATTGCTGGTCCCAGCTCCCACAGGCACATCGCCACGCACAGCCACTGCCTGCTTCTGGGAGCCTTCAAGGATTTTAAAGTCTGCAAATGTCCAGGATAATTTTTTTTTTTTTTCCCCCCAACATGGATACAAAAACCCAAGCGCAGCAGCTAGGTAGAGCGCTTGCTAGAGCTAAAGACAGTACAACCCGGCCACTGAAGCTTGGGAGGGGCCAGTGGAAGACATTTGGAGAGCAGAGGGCATCTTGGGTGTAATTAACAGGCATTGGGGGATGTGAACCCGTTTCAGATAACCTGGAGATTCGGATAATTGGGCCTCAGACAATCAAGGCCACGCTGTTAACAGAAACGGTATCACAACTCCTAAGGGCAGCGTTCCCCGCGTGCCAACGCTGTACCTCCGCGCATGAAAATGCCGGGTGAAATCGGGATTAGCGGTTTGCTACGTGTCTGTGTTCCCTGTCAGCTGCCAGGCTGAGCAGCAGACCCTGCTCCTGCTGCCCCGCTTCGGCTGGCTGCTTGGGAAATAGGTTAAGGCAGGGAAGTGGATCGCAGCCCCGGATGCCTGGGGACGAGGCTGTCTCAAAGCTGACGGGCTAGGTAAACTCTATTTTGAAAGTGGGTTAATTTAACTGCCATTCAACTACCATTAAATGATGTAGGTTAATTTTATAGTCAGATAACTATTAAGAAACCCAAATACAAGGCAGGAAATGTCTCTGTGCATGCCAGTGGGGAGAGGTTTCCTCGGCGCTAATGCACACCCCTCCCCTTCGGCTCCAACCTCTCATCCTTCCATTTCTGCACATCCCTCACATCATCCCTTTTTTTTTTTTTTCTTTTTAACCCTTGTCATTACACATTATTGTCCTTCCTCACCCTCTTCAGAGAGTCTATTCTCCTCTCAAAATTTCACCTTGGTACCCCAGCCCGCCATTATTTTTCTCCTGTGTTTAGATTGTTGCCCATCTCGGTGCTAAAGGAAGACTGACAAACACAGACCTCATCTGACCACGGCTAATGTCCACTAAAAAAGGTCCCATCTCCCCCCCCCCATCAAATATTTGTCCAGCTATGTGGCAAACTGAGGCAGGGAGCCACACCTTACTTCGCACGCAACATGCCATCACCACTAATGCACCCTGTTTTCTTTAGGGTTATTTACTGTATTTAAAGCCTCCTCGATTTTGGCAGTTCACCCTTCAAAATTGGATGCGGCAGTTAAAACGTACTTCATCTCTGTGCAATTTTCCTTCCTGCGGCATAATGATAGGCATTGCTTGTGTCTTTATACTGGGGACAAACCACAACAATCGCTGGTTTGCCATAGAGGGGAAAAATACACGGAAAAAAATCGTCAGCAACATCTTATGCTTGCAAAGGAAGAGATCCTTTGGAGAAAGCCGACGTGACTCATCACTCCGCAGGCGCAGCGAGGACGGAGCGAGCACCACAGCCCGGCAGATCCCCCCCGAGATGCCTTCACAGATGGCCTCCCTCCGACTCCTGCACCTCCCTGGTCCCACGGCTCCCGCCAGCAGGAAAACGAATCCCTAACCTTCGCAGTGGAAAGGACAGCGGGGACGACCCCGTTAGCACGCGCTGCCCATCAAGCGCTCGCGGATCTCCTCTGCCGCTGACGCGTGTTATCGTATTAACAGCCAGCGCACCTCGCGGTGACTCGCGCGTCCAGGCGGCGACGCCAGGGCCCAGACCACGTACGCCGTGGGGATTTCTGACCCACCAAGGGCCGCGTGCCAGCTGCCCTGTCGTCCTGCCGAGGCCTCGCTAAGCTTGTTAATCTCGCGAGGAAAGTCCTTCTTTTTCACTCGGGAGCTATAAAAGAACGGACAAACCAGCCAAACCCCAAACCTCGTCAACCTGCTCTTTGCCAGCGCTAAGCCACTACCTTTGTCACTTTGTGCTAGGTTACGTGGATTTTAAGCTTTGTTACTAATTATTATTCCTAATTTAACAAGATGATCATTAAAGGAGCTGCCAGGTGTATTTCTTTGAAATCCAGGGTTATGTTCTTTTTGCTGTTGTCCATCAGCAATCCAGCCTACACTCAAACAAAAGTAAAGGCACCGACTCGAGGACAGGTATAGGCAAGAAGGCTGGGATTAAAGAGCAGCCACCCTGACCGTACACGCTTGGGCCTGGCTATCAGAGGAAAACCAACACAGGTCCTGAAACAGAAGCAAAAATCCACTTTTTTTTAATGCACCGGCAGAAAAGCAGCGAGGCCAGGTAGCTGCCACCATGGTCCAACGAGAACTTTGTTACTGGCAAACACACTTTGGGTACCGAGCAAGCTGGTTTAGCTTTCACACCTTGGGCTGCCTGATGGCCAGAAATCAGAAGAAAACTTACGTTTCTGTACAAGCAGAGCACATGTGTTATGAACGCTTCTTATGCAAACCCAGAACCCCATGGTGTCTTTTTTAACAGCCTCCTTTCAAAGTTAAATAGCTTGTTTTAAACCACTGCTAGCACCTCAAACACAGCCAACTTGCTTTAAAGACCTGAAAGGAATCACAGGAAGATATGACCACAGCATAACACCTGAAAAAGCAAAAAACCAACCCCAAACCCAAAGATACACCAACATCTTCATCTAGAGGGGAACCTGGTGGAAACTACTGGATTCTCCAAACAAGCACTTCACGGTTAGATTACAGCAAGGGTCCCAGCACAGGTATCAGTCGCGCATATGAAAACCACTTCACGGGTGCAAGGAAGCCGTTCGGCTTCTCCCAGTATCAGTTTTTCCCCTTTCAACAACCAGCACCAGAGCCCTCCTCTAAAGTTCGGTGAGAAGAAAAAGCAGAGCCGAAGGCTCGGCTTTAAGAAAGGAAACCATAAAAGCCCCTTTCAAAATTAGGAATACTATTCCAAAACCAAGTTAAGCAAGCCCTACGCTTCCTTAGCTGGGCAGGAGGGATCTGGAACACATGATAACGGGATCTTGGAGCATGTCAGGGAAAAAAAATAAACCTTAGCAGGTGTAGCAAAACTGCCTGCCAGGCACTGTAATTTTTGCAGTCAGTTTGCTGATAACCCCGTACAGACAAACCGCCCCTCCTGTCGGCGCGAGGCTGGCTGATCCGCGCCTGGAGGCAGGAGCCCAGCAGGGGTAGGCATGCAAGCCTTGACCGAGCTGGCCCAGGTACCAGCAGCAAGGGAGCCAAGCAATTAGGGACAGACAAGACGGGCTGCAGCCGAAGTCTCTGCCCCTCCCTTGGCCGCGTTACAGTGGGCGCACGGTAGGTTAAAGTCGGGGACTCTGGGCCACCCCTCGGGGAGATGCAGCCGCATTTTCATCAACAGGCAACCTTTGCATTTTTAGGCAGCAGCGCTTAGGTTTCTACACTCTGAAATACACCCTGAGCGCTCCTCATTTTAGCTGAGCTTTTAAACAATTCCTGGAGATGTAGCTGTAGCCACCTGACACACAGCCCTGCCTTTCAGTCAAGCCTGTACTCGGCAGACCTCCTGCAGGGCTGCATGACACCTGCAGAGGAGGAGGAGGCGAGAGAAGACTTTAGAAGTTTTCTTTCACACACGACCTGCAAATTCTGACTTTAAAAGTGACCTGTAAAAATAAGATGCAATTATTTTGTGCTTCCTCTTCATGATACTAAGAGAGCTTTTAAAGGTTGTGTTTAAGGGTTTGGGGGGAGGTGGGTGAGGAGGAACTTAATTAACTCATCATTCACAAGTGCAAAGTCATTCAGATTTCTTCCGAACTTCCTACTTGACAATTGAGAACGTCTCGGATTTTAAGTCACGGAGGCTGCAACAAAGGCACCGGATCAGGGGAAACATTACTCCCACAACCAGTGTTACATGGGATCCTCTGAGTGTTGTAACATCTACTGAAGTGCCTCGAGAATAACTGTATCCAAAAGATGAACTTTTATTTTCATCTCTCTGCCACCTTCATCGTATCAAACTCCGTAGTCCTGGATTTGCCCCCTAACACCTCAAGCTCTGCTTCTGAAATTGCTTTTGGTCCGTACCTCTGTTACTCTGCACGCAAATCACATTCCTAAATGCCTCCAAGAAGCTGCTACGCACTTCCAGTTAAAACCACAGTCCAGCAAGTACCCATGGCTCGGCAGCTGCGTGAGCAGAGTTTGCAGATGAAGAAATTAGTGATTTTGCTGAAGTATCTTCCTGAATTGGGATTTAAATTCTCCCCCCAGACCCACTTCTGTCAGGCCTCTAGGAAACTGGAGAGCTCCACACGCTCAGGCAGGAAAGCCACTGGTGACCTGCCTCCCCGAGGACGCCAGAGCAAACTTTGCATTGCTCCTCGTTGACTCCGAGCAGCCAAGAGATGAGGACTCTGTTTCGGTTGCACAAGAAGATGCAATTGAGATGCTGGGGAATTTAATTAAATCAGCTTAAGTCACGAAACGTTAGTGGATTTCCAACACAAGAGTGTTTCAGATCCTTCCCGCTGAGGTCAGGGAGCTGCCTAATTTCAGGTCTAGCGTTAATCCCAGCACTCGCAGGTAGTGACCTGAAGCCTTCCACCCTTCCCTGCACAGCAGCACACGTTCTCACGAAAGAGCAATCAGCAGAGCCTCTCATTTCACATCTGCCGGAGCATCTGGATGGTAGAAAGGGTCCCCAGCATCCGTGGGGGCACAGTCCCCTGCTACTCCAGGGGGGATCTGTTACTGCAGGAGGTGACCAGGGACGCTCCTGCAGGTTCAGAAGAGGCAGCTGCCTCTTCCAGTAACAAACTGGAGCAACTCAAAACCCATCCCGAGTCAGAATGAGCTCAGGCAAATTAGCAGACGACTTTTTAAGCTGCCTAGCAGGGCTAATTACGTTTCTTTTCTACAACACAGCATGGACGCTTCTTTCTGGGTTTGCGGGCAACGCCTTGTGTGCTCTCGTCATGACACATATTCGCATTACAGAAAACAGCTTTAAAAAGACGATGAATTCCAGACTCTGCTCCTTTAAGTCTGAACAACTTCAGCTTAACAGTGCAAGACCATCAGCAGGTCCTCCAGGAAAACCAGAGAAACTTGGTATTTCTGATAATCGCAGGACTAAAAGTGTCGATTAAAAATGTTCTGGGAAAAGCTTGCAGAGTGTAATACATCCTGAAGAATGGCAGATGGGAATATGGTTCATTGCTTTCAAAGGCTATTTTCATAGATTTGACAGATGTATTCAGACATACAAAAAAAAATACGATAAATGCTAGTTTACAGCACAAGGCTTTCAAGCTATTTACACATAAAGCCTTACTATTCTTGAGTGAGTGTCAGATGTAGCCTCTAGTCAAACCAAGTTTTTTTTATTTAAAAAGAGATTTGCCCAGTAAAGCTAAACCAATGACAACACTCAGCTACCTGACCATCTTGCTTTTTGTTTTTAAATATCAGTATTAGTATACAAGGAATACAATAGTTAGTTTGCAATGTAAGAGTTACTTAAGATCTTAAAAAAAAAAAAACCACAACAAACCACCAACCAAAAAAACACCCCACCACACTGAAGAATCGCATTAGCAAGTGCAAACCCTCTATTACCTACTTTTCAATAGCGCAAGCTGAGAAAGGCAATTTCTCAGGAGAAAAGAAACCCGGGCTAGAGTGTGCCGCACTATGCGTTTTCCTAAAGCTAGGAAATCCCTATGCATCACTCTCAAAAACCATCCTAGGACTGAGCACAAAGGTTAGCAGAAATGCCTAACCTCACGTGGGTTCCATTACCCACCACTTACTGTAACCTACTTTTTAGTATTCAGCATTTCGGTATCAATAATGCATAGCGTCAAAAGTAGTTCAGCCCAAAGTACGGCTGCGAGAAAGCCCACGTGGGTCCGGGTCAAGGGCCAGCTGGGGCGCGGCGTCCCTGCCGCGTTCGCGCGCCCCCGTGCAGGAGGGCAGCAGGACCTGTGCCCGAGCTTGCCGTGGGGCGGGAGCTGGGGACCTGTCCCCTCTGCAGCAGGAGAGCTGGTGGCCGTGGAGAGAAGCGAAGCGAGACAGGTGCCTGCTGGTGCCAGGAGCACCTCAGCAGCCTCCCTCTGCCTGCTCCCCTCTGCCCCGGCGCAGACCAGGAGCCTGCGCACGCCAGCCAAACTGAGCCCCACCAGGCATGGGCCGGCGCTCCCAGCAGGGCTTTCGTTACCATCGTCCCTACCCTGACTCGTTACTAAGTGCTCAATGAACAAGCCTACATCACTTTCCTCCCCCCCAAATCGCCCCCCCTCCCCAAGAGACTGTTCGTTCTTCACCGGGTAAATTATTTACCATTAAAGAAATTAAGGTGGCCAGTAGGGAAGAGCGAATTAGCCTACGGGAGTTCACGAGGCCGGGCTGCTACGAGACAGCGTTTCAGCTTCCACACGGGTTCCCTGCCCGGCTGCTAAAGCAGCTTTCTCACCAATCCTATTTAGGACAAGAAACAAACGGAGTACGGAGACTCCAAAGCTCGATCCTCCAGCCAGAATTTATTTTACCTTCTATTTTCACTTCCCCCCCTGCTTCTCTTGATTTGTGAGAGTTTGCACTTCGTAACCTCCAGGCAATTAGTGCGGGCATTTAGAAAGCACACTAGAAACAACAGAATTGGAACCCCTTAAAGTTTTTCACAACAAAATTTATTAGAAGAATAGTGGTTTTGAAAAGTCTAGCATCCAGTGAAAACTACCATACACAACGTTACAGCTGGGAATGTGTTTCCAAAATGACATGGTCAAATAATACAATGGAGCCATTAAATCTTACACATGCACAACAAGAGAATTAGCGCTTTGACATACAATGCAAAAAATAAATGGACCACAGGAAATAAAAATTTAAAAGTACTTATCACATACATTAAGACACAGCTTATTTAGTCCAGTCAAAAAATCAGAACTGCATTAAAAAAATTAATGTAGTGCAATCAAACCAAAAACCTTAATTTGTGATCATAAGTGCTCTACTACATAAAACATTGATCATAGCAAGGAACAAAAAATTCAAATCACACAGTACAAAAAAAATCTGTAAATAAATATAAACTACAGTACAAGAGAAATATTAAATTATACAATTCCGTCAAACTGTAAACAGTATATTGAAATGAGGTCCATAAGAGTAAAGGGGGGGGGTTCCTGTGTTTTTTTTTTTTTTTTTTTTTCCCATGACACTTGAACTTCTAGAGGTCAGCGAGAAATGCCATTTTCCATACTCTTCAAAGACTATGGGTTACATAAATAGAAAGAGAAGACTTTTTAGATGTAAAGTGTCAAATAATAAAGCAGAGGTGTTGCTGACTCGCGACTGCCAACAGATCACTGCAAGAGCGGAGCAGCAGATTTTACGTTAAAGTTTCGCCTCCTCGCGAGCGCGGCACGGAGGCCCGTCACCGCCGATGCCAAGTGCCAACACGTTCTGAGCTAGCGCTCAGCACCCGAGAGGAGGCGCCTGCTGAGGGGCCTGGTCCTACCAATTAGGTGGAAGCGATTTAGGGACAGCACCACCAGCTTGGACCTCTGCTGATTATCTGACAGGTTTACACGCTTGTCATACAAACACCCACTTTGGCAGAACAATTACTAATAAACTCAAAGCACTCCCGGCCCATTGGTTTCCATCACAGTGGCCAGTGCACAGAATTCTCTAAGGACATTGCATAACTAGAGTGTAGAGGTCAGACAGCCAAGGACCCGTGCTTGAGGTTAGAAGTAGTTATGGTGAGAGAGAAGCAAGAGCCACGTTAAGAAGCTGCCTCTGCTGTCCACAGAAGCAGTTGGGAATGTATTTCATTTTTAGCTGCGCTGGCTAGTAGTGGCATTTTAAAATATATAAGTTTAAGATAACATATATACTATATATGTATATAATATAATACATATTATATAATATACATAGGAATTTCTTACAATACATACCAGGAACCCCCACGCGATCTGCTCAGTAGTAATAACTGAATATACAGAATGCCACTATAAGTGTCTGAGGCACTGTGTGCTGGAGAGTAAATATGCAGCTTTAAAATCCGTTTGGCTGAGTTATACCTGGATACCTGAACTGAGTTTTTTAAGTTGACATTCATCAAGGATGTGCTATCAGCACGTCAAAAGAAAAAGCAAAACAAAATACAAGTCACTGCTAGGTTTAAGAGGAGAGTACAAGTACCTGAATTGAGTGAGGATAGTGTGTAAACTGTCCCTGAGGGTTTTTAAACAGTGTGTGTACAAGTTGGATTCCTAAGAACATTAGTTTAAACTTACATTGCGGACTGATAAAATACCAATGTCTGACAATTTAAAAGGAGGTTAGAAAGAGTTATGAGCAAACACTCAAAACATATTTTATACATTTTAAAGCAGCAGTAAGCTGCTGTAAGCATACATCCCATCATTACAAGCAACACATGGGACTCGGATAAAGGTTCCTATTTGCAAAAAGCCCATCATATATCAATAAGTAAAGAATATTCACCTGCTAAATTAGAATGCACCTAGTTACAGACTAGCAATTCAAGATTATTTTTTTTTAATCAAATACTTTGCTATACTTTGCTATTACGTACTAAAATTCCTTAAGCTCACTAATGCTGGTATTCTAATCTATTTTTTTTTTAATGTTCCCCCTTCATTTAAGAAATATACCGTTCCACAACTTAAACATTAAGATCCATTTTCAGTCCTCAGATGTAAAAAGCATGTCAATGAGTTTATATTAAAAATTTACATGGTAAAAAGGCTTGAATTTCAGCCAGAGATTCTAAATACTACTCATTCCCTGAAGGCATAAGGGAGAAAGAATCCCTACCCATTTTTCTTGTGATATAGTTTTCAAAATGAACATTAAACAATGGTCCAAAATGATTTTTCAGTTTGGGAAACTTCCCTTTCCCTACCCATCATCCCAGATTCCAAATGCCAAGCCCTGAAATGGCCTATTGAAATGATTAGTTAAAAATTATCAGGCATGTATATATACATCCCCTGCCTGAACTTCAGAATATTTTCTTGTACTAGTCTTTAAAAGACAGATTAGTATCCCAAGAGAACTTGTGATCTGACCTGAAAAGCCGTTAATGATCCTAGATTGTACGTTTAAAATACCTCATAACCTGAAGACCAGATTTAATTAAGACTCTGGCATTGTAACAGAAAAAGTGCTGCAGTTATTTATCCCTTTTCTGGTACTTTAGAATAGGTCAGACAAGTGCTTTTTATAGTGACAGTAAAGTTTACATGCTTTCACGCAGGCATAAAAAATATTATCTGCAAAAATATTTGAGAAATGTAGCACCAAGTAGCTGATAAACTGCATTAGTAGCTGTAGTAGTGTCTTTGTTATTTCCAAGTAGGAAAAAACATTAAAAGTTCGACTGCATCAGGTGATGACTACAGAAACTGTTGTCTGACATGAACTTTTCCTGCTCCAGTCAGAACGAAGCCCGTGTCCTAACCCCTGCTCCATCAGGTAGAGTTACCATCTTGAGTCCTTCTAAATTACACTTACCGATTCAGCAGAGACAAGCACACGGGCATGGGTGGGGATGTTTGATTTTAAGAAGGTAAATGAAATGCCCTGGACAGGCCAAAAAAAATTTTTTAAAATTCCTTCCTCCTAGTACATTGCCCAGGCAAATTGGTTTTGCAACCAGGCTAAGAGGTTGTTGTGACGATTAAATAAAGCTCTCTTAATATGAAGGTTTTCATGACAATACCTGAAAATAGGTGTAATTCCATAGGACACGAAGTCCAAAACTGCTGCTGTAATACTGGTAGAGAGAGCTGGCCCCAAACAAGGCAAGAACAGGAGAGAGGGAGAGAGATGGACACTGGAATACTATAACTACTTACATTTTTTTTCTGGTATATGTGGAGTGCATCTACAGATCATTCTGAGTCCGCAATATCTCCCTGCTTAGTGATCATCACAGTCCATCGTATTTATAATTAGATATGGATAATTAGAAATGAAGAACTGTAGTGGTTATTGTATTTGCTACATCCAACAGAACTGCATATAATTAGCAGCGCGGATTTTCAGGTTTCTGAAGGTTCTAATTCTGCAGGTTTTTTATGTCATTCAAGATCAAGTGGAAACCTTTGTAAGTACCAAAACCAGTCTCAAAATTTTTTTTAGGTACGGCTTGTTAAAGCAGTATTAGTCAATATTATCTACTGGTGCCAAGAAAAAGTGACATTGACCCAGAAACTACCTTTTGTTTCTGAAACATTTGTGGGGAAAACCTAGAAGTTTCTGATCCTCATGAAAATGAGGGAAATGACCCTTTCCATTCTACCGCTAACATCTGGTGGAGAATTTAAGATATTTAAAATATTGTGACAAAGCTTTCAGCACAGGTTAATAAGTTTGCCTTCATAAGAGTTTGGATTGCAACAAGTGTGTGCATTCTTACACCGAAGAGTTAAAATTTCGTCTTCATTGAAGAAAGAGCTCTTTACATTACAGATGTAGCCACACTGTTTTTGAGAAACAAGGGAACGGCACGGTGTTCCCTTCACTCCTTGGACACTGTGTTCTTCTCCTAAAGACTCAAGGACACCTTAAGACCATTATTTCAAAGTAAACTGGAAGAAACACATGAGAATTCCAGTTTTGCCTGTATAACAATGGTTGCAGATGATACAAAAAGCAATTCAATCAGAACTAAAAAGTTGTTCCGATCTATACAAAGCTTACTCAACCCTAAAGCCTCCGAATCACTTTGCCAGTTCCCGTGAATTTCCAGGGGAAGGCAATGTACTCTCAGGTTCTCATGAAAAAGTATTTAGACTCAAATGTCGGCCTGCCACAAGACAAAGCACAGACTATTCCTTGTCTGCTCTCAACCGGTCTAAACACATGTGCAGTTGCCTCCCACGTTCAGGAATATCCTTGAGCACTGGAAAACTCTACAAAAAAGGTGGTATAGGAGTTGCTTGAGAACACAGAAGCTGAATGTGTTCCCTTACTAGAGGCACTATCCTACCTGTACACCTGCATTTGCTAAAAATAATTTGTTTTCCAATTGCTGTGTAAATTCAGATTCTGACTTTCAGGTCTAGCAATAGGGTTGGCAACGCAAGCATCAAATGATGAGTTCTGCAACAAGAAGAAAGCAAAGGCATACCTGTATTGCTCATGCAGCAACTGCTCCTGTGTGACAAGGAAAAACGATAAATTCTAAAGGAAACTGCCTTGAGCCTTTAAAGAAAACCAAAACCAACCCAAAACCAACCAAAAAACAACAAACCAGGGAATGATAGAAAAAAAACCCCAGGGAATGACTGGAAAATAAAGTATCTTTTGACAGAAATAAAAACAAGTCCAGAAACGTGTCCCTACAATATCTAACTGGAAACGTTCAACTCTATAGCTGTACTCAAGCATTACGGCCACAATAATGCCTACAACACTGTGGAATGAGGATCCAGCTGGCTGAAAGTGAGGTAATAGTTTGTAATAGGTCAGAGTTCTAAAAAAGCACTTTTACATCTTACAAGTCCAAATAAAAAAAAAAAAAAAAAAAAAAAAAGAGGACACATTTCATACATGTTGGGCTTTCTCACCAGAACTGTACGATAATTAACTCCACACCAGGACCCCTACCACACTAAGCCTTACTCATCTTCAATTATATGCTGCAGCAAAGATTTACCAAGCGACACCTAAACTTCAGTACAATATGAAACTTGATTCTTAAAACTTTATACACACAAAATATAAAATTACTTTTCTAGGATGGGGTAGGGGAGAGGGATTCTCCTTCATGATACTTGGACTGAAAAACTAGTTTTCAGAGACTGCCACAAATATTATTCACAGTTTCTTGCTGTCAGGCTTTTTCAGCTACATCAACGTAGTACACAACAATACTGTTAAGTCCAATAACTACATCGGATGGACGTTCTCGGGAATTAGAGAAAACTAGTGACGAAAAATACCCGAAAGGCCTCCTCCTAACGACGTCTCGATTTTTACAGGGTTGCAGTTTGTCTATGTTACACGTTAATGTGATCTCCAAAGAGCAGCAGGAGAAAGATTTTAAACCTTCTCTCCTGTCCAAGTGATCCAAGTAACATAAGCATCCACTTACCAGAAATAACATGAGAAACAAGGCTTTTGTTACAAAGACAGCAGTGAACCACACCTTCCCACACCAAAATATGGTCAACCAGGGATTTTGGCCATGCAAACTGCTGGTCAGCAGAAAATTAAGCATGCTAATGGACAAACATTAATTCCAATCATATATTTAAAATGATCCCAAATACTACTAGTTAGCTACACTGAAAGCGCCTGTAAAAAATATGTAGTGAAAAACGAAACAAAACATTAGTGATCACTGCAGCACTCTTACGTGATGAATCACCTCAGAGAAAATACATTAGATGGGACTTTGAAACAAAAGGTTAACATTAAAAGGTGCACCTGAATATTACAGACTAAATTTACAAAACCTACAATAAGGTAAAATATATATCTTTTGAATATTCAGCAGCTTTTTTTTAAATTTGTTTTTATTTTTTGAGAGGCTCATGAAATTTTAAAAAGGGACCACTAACTAATCTCAACCATGCTTCACAAAACAATAATGGCTATTTTATATTGCAGTTACCAACGTAATGCAATTAGTGCTTAAAAAATAGTCTACACTTTTTTTTCTTTTTTTTCCTTTTTAAACAGAGACCTTTGGAGGAAATATGGTTGTTCAAAAGCTTCTCGAAAAAGAAAGATTACCTGAATATTAAGTTATCACAGATCAAGTGTTGTGTTTAAAAGCTTTGCAGACATGAGTATTACAATCTTCAGGTCTCAGGACATTTAAACTGAGAAAGTTACATGTTTGGTTTGTTGTTGGTTTTTTTGTTGGTTTTTTTTTTTTTTTTTAAATCCACTTTCTAACCAAAGCAAATAAAGAGTACTCGACTTCTCACTATCTATTTACAATTCTTAGCCTACAGTCTGAAATGACAAGACAAATTCTCTTTTAAAACTGCAGCATTAAAGGGTAGGCACACCATTCTTCTGCTGCACGATTGTCACCCACTTAAACATACACATACAAAATATTTAGGTTAGTAAAATGAGCACTCCACATACACTACAGTGACAAGTTTTATAAAACTCAACTCATGTTGCTTAAATAAAGACAACTGCAAAAGGTTAAGCCTCTCTGAACAGTAGAACTGTGTTATTTTTTTTCCTTTTTTTAAACTTGCAGCAAACTTTCTACCATAACCTCCAACAGCAGATGAAACCACACGTTTAACTGCGCCTTTATTGCAATCCCCAGCTAAACTGGAACGTATTGCAGAGTTTATTATACTGCTACTGAGCTTAAACTGCTTTCAATGCCAAGATGACAACTAGAGCGCGCTACGAGGAACCAGGATTTTGAGTAGTAAAATACATTAAGTAAACAAAACCAAAGCATACTTGGGGCCAAATGCCCAGTCCGTTTCAAGAATGAGCAGTGCATATTTAAAATGACAGCAATGGTGTGCCTAACCTTTGAAAATATGAAGTTGCTGGGGAGGGGGAGAGGCTAATAGGATCAACTGTTCCAGAAGTCATTCAGCACCCCTAGGGCTATCTAGGCCACCCTCCCATGAACTTTGAGAAACCACTTTCAATCACTGACATCACTTAATGCTCTCACACAAAAACTCCGATGCTTCTTTTGGTTGTGCAAATGGGGAAAAAAAAAAAGTGGTAATTCTATCTACCTTTTGCACAGATTAAGACCAAATTGTTTCTACCTGAAGAACCAGCAATTCTGATTTGGTCATATTGTGGTAAGTCCAGTAAGCTCCACCTAGTTACTGACCACTCCCGCAGAAAGTATCAAAGATAGAAGTTCTGTACAAAACTTATCCTGGATCTCCATATAATGATAGCGATATCATCATATCGAAAAACCTGGATTTGTGGTTTATGGAGTGCTTTTACGGTGTTTATTCTAGCATGTGCTAAACCACTATTAAAATAGATTAAATAAAAACAACAACAAAAAAGCAGGACTTGGATTAATTCCCGCTACTGGCAACTGTAATATTTAAAAAGGAAACACCCGTTCATTGAGTGTTCGACCCTGACAGTATTACAGATAGATATGATGCAGAGCCTGAATCAGATCAGGCTACCAGTGTTTTACTTCTTCCCTGAACATTAACAAGCTCCTTCACTAATGTGGATATTTGGGCAGACTACTGAGGTTGTAACGTTTGAGATCACTGTTTTGTGGGCTTTTTTTTTTTTTTTTCTTTTTTGCAATATCACAGTAGTTTGTTACACAAATCCCCCTTCCCCAGATTAGAGTCATTTAAACTAGTTGTTGGAACCACATAGTTTAGTAAACTCAGAATCAAGTCTTTAAAAACCATAAAGGTCACAAAGAACCATAGTTCTGTTATAATGAGGCATACCCTAATACATCATTTAGTGTACCCTGACTGCTCCTGACTGCGAGAAGCTTGTCTTCCGTGAGATAAGGCTACATCCTCAAGCAGGTGAGTCTAAATATCACCCTTCAAAAATATCAAACAAAATTACAGCGAAGGTAGTGTTACAAATAATTAACTGACATATTCTGAAGGTAGTGTATGTATGTTTTCCCTCCCCTCCCCTCCGGGTGAGCACTAAGCAGACAGTGAATGGTAAGTATGTTTAATTTAGAAAGAAAATAGCGGAGAGCCTGATTAGACCCAATTGATTATCCATCTAACAAACAAATCTGAGTTCAAGAGAGGTACCATTCCTAAATACTTGATTTAGCTTAGATCTTTCAATCAACTGGATCAAAGTAAAGGAGGGGGAAAAAAAAGATTTCTGAAACATTTTGAAGAATGACAGTCTGATTCTCATTCAAAAAAAGTCTGGTTTTAAGAAAGTATTAGTTTAACAGAGTGGACTTATTTCTATAATGGCAGACGTGAAAAATCCAATACCAGAAGTTCAGGCAGGCTCTACAGGCAAGATGTCCACTTCCACAGGCCTGCATTCTTTGTGAGGTAACTCAACTCTCTATTGCAGAGAAACATGCAAAAGGCAAAAGAAAGAAAAACAAAAAACCCCAGAGAAAAAAAAAAAACAAAAAACAAAAACAACAAAAAAAAACCCACATGAAAAAGGGGATAGTGGGCAGGTGAATGAGGGAACTGCGCCATACCAGGCTAGAAAAATTTACAATGTGACATTCAGAGCACACCTTTCACCTGTGTCCACACAAGTCTATGCTGAACTGCAAAGGAAAGAGCATTGCAGTAAATAAGAAAATCAGGTGTGCTCAGTGGTGGTTGAACTATGCAGTAGTGCTCACCCAGTTTGCAAAGTAATTGGCACTCAGCAACATCCCTACTCATCTTTCAATTCATTCGCACTTTGTGCTGCTTCTCCCTGGGGATCTAATTCAATCTTTACTGAAACATCCTGCCCCTCCGACCTCATTAATTTCATTTTTTTCTTTGGAGGGTTTTTCAAAGTGCCCAGCCTCTCTTTAACTTTGTACTCCAGTGTACTGTGGGGGATCCCATAAATACTCTGAGCTTTGGAAACACTCATTTTCCCGCTCATAACCACAGAGATTGCTTCCTCCAGTATCTCGCTGTTGTACTGTCTGTATCTCCCTCTTTTCTTCCTAGGTTGCTTGGAGCCAGGATCTCCCTCTTGATCTGAGGTGGGATATGGCTGTCCAGAGGTAGACTGCTCAGCATCTGAGCCCCAGGAATCTGGTCCAGCATCCAGCAAACTTCTCCTGTTTTGTTTTGGAAGGATAGCCCTTAACTTTTTGCTAAGCGCGCTCTCCGTTTGTGAACCCATTACCAAAGAGCTATAGCTGTACTGGTCACCAGTGCGGGACTCCCATGAAAGGTCCATGCCTCGAACTTGTGGTATCTTTAAATCCACAGGAGACGAATGGCTCACGTCCTTTTTCCCATCCTGTTTAGTTTGAAGTGCCATTTTTTGAAAGGCAGAGTTTTCTGTAAGAAAAGGAAGGTCACTGATGTTGCTGAGTGCACCATTTCCCCTGAATTTCATGCGGCTGAAATTGAATTCGTAGTGTGGTTTTGCCCAAGAAGCCTCCCTGGATAATATTAAGTGCTGTCCATGATTCTGTAGTCCAGATGGCCCATGGCTGGCAGCCGTAGAAAACTGGTTTCTGCTCAGCAGTTCTTCACTAATCTGGAGTGATCGAGCCAGCGGTACTTTAAGAGATGTGGAGTGGCCATAACCTTCCCTGGTTCCATCCTGCAAGCTTCTTGGAGGTACCCCATCACCACTCTGTAGTCCCTCCGGATGGTGCTGGCTGGGTCTCCCAGGTCGCCTAATTGGATGGAAGGAAACTGATGTGAGCAGGACTTGCACAGGTAGGGAGGGATGGGTGAGGGGGCCACTCCTTTATTAGAAGGCCTTGCTTGGGTAACATCACTTTTTGTGTTATTTATTTTTCTCTAAAAAAATTTTGTTTAAATTTTTTTTTATTTTAATTTTTTTTTTTTTTTTTTTTTTTTTTTTTTAAGTCTCAGCATCAGTCAGTTTTAAAACTTGTTCGCAAAAAAAGAGAAGCTTTTTGGGCAAAGAAAAATGAAACCTGTTGGCTGGTCTCTGGTTGGGTTCACAAATTCTCGGAGTAGAAAAGACTTCGCGCAAGCGTCTGAAAATAGCACCTTAATTACAAAGTAGTAATCAATCGCCATAGATCTACACACAACTGTGTTACTGGTGTGACGTTACCACTAAACAAGTACAGTAATAAAAGAGTAAGCCAAAGTGCAACATATTCAACATGCAAATATGACTGCCACCTGCAGTATCTACGCATAGGTGGAAACCTTGGATGATGTTCGCTTACATCATATTGAAGAATTGCTGCTTAGGATGGAAAAAAAAAAAAAGCTTAACGGGCCTTAAAGGTATTTGCTTGACTTTCATTAAGCACCAAATATGAAAGCACTGCATTACGCTAGACTTACCAAATTGCTCTCTTAACAACTAATTGCATATGTACATGTCCCTGATTCTTATTTGCTACATAGCATGGCTGGGGGGGGGGGGGAAAAAAAAAAAAAAAAAATCTAAGTTCCAACTGACATCCAGATCAAGGGTTAATAGCGGAAAAAGTTGTATGCATTTTTACCATTTTCCTTTTTCACAAGTGTTCCTTTTTCACAAGTGTTCTTTCTAGAACACAAAGTACTACTACTGCAGATAAGCAAGTATATTTTAATATTTGGTTGCTTAGCCCCCTGTAGTAACTAAGTCACACTCGGTTCAACCCCCATCCCCAAACTTTTCCATGTTCAACGTACAGATTAACGAAGAGACTAGTAAGCAATTCTGTTTTAATGCTCTGGGACACTATACTGGCGTAAAGCCCTCTAGCTAAATCAGCGTTATTTAAGGATAGGATACGAACTGCTGAAAAGCTACATCATTCTTTTTAACATCACGTGGGGATTAAAAAAAAAATTTTAAAAAATCTGTAGAGAAAGACATCCACTGAAAGGACCTGGCACGTAATAGACACAGTGCTCGATACATATGCTGCTAGCTTCTCTCCAGGATGCAATAGGTCATATTTGAAGTGGGTAACAAGAGTCAACAAGGATTCAGAACAAAATCCAGAGAAATGAATGGAAGTTTGCGATTCCGGAGAACGCTCTCAAGCAACGTGCATTCTCTGCCCCTTCTACAGCATGTATCAGCGTCAGGATGTGCACCAGTGATTCTACACCTAAATAAAGGTCATGTTGGCAGCTAACTAGGACAGAGTGCCCCACCTGATTTCATCAATGCTGGACAGACTGCAGGCACCCCCATTTACCACACACCTGCACAAGTAACCACAGGTGCCAGCATGCCACATCCTCTCCAGACCCACAGAACTGATCAGGACAGTGCCAGGTGCCAGCCCTGTCATCCCTGCTTGTCGGACTTTGGCCCTTGCTTGATACACAAACAAGGGAAGAAACAATACACAGCCTCGGTGGCTTCTGCTGCCTTCCTGGGAAAATAAAGCTGGAAATAACCTGCTCACAACTGAAAGAGAAGAGCTGGTGGGAAAGTTTTATGCTAAAGAATTGTGGAAAAGTATTAAGACCAACTTTTAAACAAGAATTGAAGTATTTTATTAATAGAAATATTAATGGGAAAAGAATCTTGAAGGGAGAAATCTGAGACAGTAATATTTTTCCAAAGAGAAATGCAAAAGTTAAATCAGTTGTTAGCAGTATACGGGATTGGTGGTGGGTTGTTAGTTTAAAATTTCTCGTTTTTCAAAGTGCACTGTAAAGCTAAATCCAGCAATTAAGTGGCAATTTAAGCCATATACTGCTTCTGTACTTCACTAAAAAAATTACTTGTTCACAGTAGCTTCAAGAAAAAATTCTCCCATCAACACCCAAAATCCCTCTTATTCCCAGTCAACCTCTCCAGCACAATTAACTCAATCCTAGCTAAGAGTAAAGGGTTTCTAAGTATATGCAGAGACCATTAGAAATAGGAAACCTTCAAGAAATTTTGTTGATATAACATACTTTCACACCTTGAACTAATTAAGGCAAGACTAGTACACAGTATTTAAAAAACAAAACAAAACAAAAAGCTTGTTCAGTGCTACAGTACAATCACAAATCCCAAAAATCGTATTTAAAGTTTTCTGAACTACCACACTCCCCTCCCGCCCTTTTGGCTTTGTATGTTGTGGTTTATGCTAGGAAATATTAACAAAGAGCATGCAGTGATTTAAATCTAATTCAGCTTGGTTCATCACCCAAACCATTGCTACCACTAAAATAAACTTTCCTGTTAGCTAACTTTCCCCTAAGTGAAATGAAATCTAAACTATATTGCAAAGCCTCTAAGACTCTTTATGCATTTAATTGAACTTGCACCTCCACGGACATCACTTATCACTGAAGCCAAGAAGCAGGTAATGGAAAGATCTTTGGCTGAGTATGAAATTGGCCAAAGTAACAGACATTAAAGTTCTTAGCTGCAAGTTAAATCTGTCTCAGTTTGCAACAACTCTTATTTGGCAGGTGGGATGAAGGTATTTACCAAAGGTACAAGTTGAAAAAACACATTACTCCAAAGGGTTAAGACCAAAAGTTAAAATTAACAGGAGGTAAGCACACATTTTTAGTAAAAAACAGTTTTAAAAGGTCATAGTAAGTTGCTTTCTCTTACCCATTTCCCGGAGTACTGGAGCACCCTGGAGAATGACTCAGAGAGGTGCTGCCGGCACAAGGACTCTTCTTAGTGGATAAATCAAGCACACCGTCTGCAGAGACAAAGAATGACTTCAGTGTTTGAAGAAACAGCATCAGCCATGTTGTCCCTTGACAAAACAAGGCTTTTGGGCTGAAGTCATATTTAGCACACAATATTTTCCATTTTATTTTTATATTTATACAAACTAAGGCTTGGATTTGTTTGCAATTTGGCTTACAAGTGACTTCGTAGTCCTCAGAAGTCACGACAAAATTTGGCAAAATTTAAAGTGCATCTCTTAAAAAGGCCAGAGAATAAAAGATGACCTACAAGATACAACACAGCCTATCGCACAACCAACCCTCATCAGCCCTAAAATGAGACATTCTTCAGGTTTCTGAGATTTGGGGGACTTTAAGCCAGTATCCGAAATTATTTTGATCCAAATCTCCACAGGAAAATTCATTGAGAATTTCACATTGGAAACTTACTTTCAAATGAACACACACACACACACACACACACACACGTGAGACAACTCCTCACCTGGCAGCTAGCTTCATCCTTTTTTCCATGTCTCTGATGGGTCCCTACTGGCAGAGTTGCTGCCTTTCTCCTCTCTATTGTGCCATTTTACTCCCTCTCTTCTTCCATATACCAAATTGTTTTTCCTGCTAGACTGCTTCTTCCATTCTCACTAATGGCACCTCCTCACGCTCACCTGTGCTCCTCTGCAAGCCCTTATGTACACTCTGCATTTCTAGGCAACAGAAAAGGGAACACTTTTTTGCTAGAAAAGGCTTGCTCCCACTGCACTGAAACAACTTGAAATTCTGGTCATTTTAATAAGGTCAACATTGTCATAGAAGCAGCACAGCCATCTGAAATTCCTGGAAACTTTGAAACAAGGAATTTATAAGGCAAAGATAAGTGAAACCTGTTGGCAAGGCAAACCAGAGACATTTTGGAGCTCCTCACTCATTCCATCTACTCAAGTAAATACCACCCAACACAAGAACAATGTAAGATGGCGTCTAGATTGCTTAAAGTTCTCATCTGACATGGAGAAAAAAACATGATAAACAGTGAACCAGAATTAACTTACGGAAAGCTGTTCTACCCACTGCATTTGGGAACACACCGTAACTCAAACTTAAGCAAGCAGAGAATTCAATCTTCCTTTTCAACAACGCTTATGCAGCCACAAGACACAGAGACTGGATCAAGCAGTACCTCCCTTTCAAGAGGCTATATTGAACAGCACAGGCTGCTGCCCAAGGCACTTGCACCCACGCTTCTCCATCAGAAGGGTCATTATGACCTAGAAGTCTCTGAGGGCAAGGAGGACCAGCCTCGTGGAGAAGTTTACAAACTAGCTGGGTTCCCCTCACCCCACTAGAACAGAAATGTAACAAAAAGCACCACTAGCAGCCTTTCATGGCAGCCTCTTAAATCTCTCATTAACAAGTTTGGCAAAACTTCTTCCCAATTACATTAAATGTAAATTAGGAAAAAAAATAGCAATAGCAAAAAAGTAGCATCAGCAAACAGATTACTGTATAAGTTAATACGCACATGTTCTAATTCCATAGTGTGTTATGAACATTATAAATTATCTTACAGTTTTTTCATCACATGGTAGCTAAAGAACAGGTCACATACATGCTTTTTTCACCATGCAATCCTCTAATTGAAAAAAAAAAAAGGCACAATGAAACTAGAAGCAAAACTGATTCTTTCCCTCTCTTTTTCAGCGAAAAGCTTCACAATGAGAACATTTATAAACATGTTAACATTTATAAACATATATGCAAAAGACACCCGTGAAACACATTTGTAATAGAATTGGCTAGAAACAAATGCTAAATGTACAGGTCCTCACTTCAAGACCGACACCATACAATCTTTCACTGCAGTTTTGTAACTGAAGTGTGGCGACAACTTTCAGTAAGCGCCTTAAGTGTCCAGACACCCAAGCTACATATTACTGGACACATAAAATTAGCCTTTTCAAAGGGCTCGGTAAACGTAACTTCAAAGAATAAAGGCATACCTACAATTCTGTACTAGCTAGCAAAAGGCTTTTTTTTTTTTTTTTTTTTTTTTTTAAAGGTACCTCTTCCACTTCAGGATGGACAGCCTACTCTGATAGAAGGATTTCAGACACTGACACATTTCTAAAGAAGGGTAAAGGGGCTAATTTTAATCCTATCGGTAGGACACGCTTGTGATTGCCTCTATTCAACAGTTTCAGAAAAAAACCCATTCACATCCTACAATCACTCACAAAATTTGCTTGTTAAAAAACATCTTTGATGGAATGCAAGGTTTTCAAATTAAAACAAGCTCTGCAACACTGTTAACAAAGTTATTCAATCTGTGCTCTGCAGAACAAGTCTATTTTTAAGGTAGAAGAGAAACATTTCTTCCAAATGCATAAACCTGGAAGTTTTGTACAGTTCATGGGTATCATTTTTACAGCCTTCACAAAGCAATTTCTCACAGATTTTAAAAGATACTGTTTTCACACTATGAACAGAAAGAAAATAAATCAGTCCTTCAGTCAGACCGTACTGATCTTCAGAAAGGAGGCAACATTATGGTTTTCATGACCACGTGAACTTGTCTGATCAGCAAGCGTACAGTCTATTTTGGCAGGCTGTTTCTTGCAGCTCCCAGCAGGAACAGCATAATTGTCCCCCGAGTTTGGAGCATGTCCATCCCCTTCGCCCTTCTTCAGAAAAATCACTCAATTCTACGGGCCTACATTCTTTCAAGAAGTCTCGTCTCTCCCAGCCATATCTAGCTAGTCATCATTTTATTGTAAAAACATCTACTGCTTTTCCACTTCACATTTTGTGTAAAAGTGCAAATTCCTGATTGTCTCGTTTTGCAACAAGAATGCCATTAATGGATTGATGCAGGATGCAAGACACTGATAAGAGTCCTACCTTGTTCACTAGGTTCTGACTGAGACTTTCTGACAGTAAGGTCCAGAGGTGAGTCTTGGTCAGCCATGAGAAGTTTGCTGAGCACAGGGTTCTGAGCAGTTGCAGCCGTGGGAGAGGAGGCGACCAGAGATGCTTTCAGCAGGCTTTGGTTCTTTGTGCTATTGGGCTGGCTGGAGTCCTGAGTAGAGCTATTTTTTGAGGTATATTCAGCAGCAAACTGTCGGATCATTCGCTGCATGATCTCACGGGCCACTAGGGGAATATTGGGGTCAGAGACCCTAGGACTGTCTGTAAATATTAGAGATTTTTTTTTTAAGGAAGCACTTTAAGTAAAACAGCTTTTATAATAAGTCATTGTTTATTTAAAAAAAATCTAGGGAAAAAAATGAAAGCCAAAGATAAAATAGTTTTTGTAGAAACTGTACTTTAGTCTTAGAATAGCTGAACAAGAACCATTGCTGATTCTGATATAACTGTCCCAAAATAACAGTTCCCTAAGAGAAATATGCAATCTCTCCTTTTGTTTTCAAATATAGATACATTTGACCAGACCTTTAAGAGGTGTGGAAATGGAAAGGAGAGCTAGACTCATGAAGAGAAGCACCAAGTAATGAAGCTCATTCCAAAAAACTGAACAGGTTAGTCAATGGAAGAATTGAGTAACTTACCTGCAGCTAGAGAAAGGGAGAAGGGGGAACAGAGTTGCAGCAGTCCCCTACAAATTTACTGTGAAATAAAGCCCTATAGATCTGATTCTTCAAAATAATTCACATGAAGATCAAACGTTCAAGTGTCTTCCATCCCATTCTATCTATTCCTTTTGACATTTATATCATTACAATCAAGGCAGCACCAGGTGTTACCCAAAGAGCTTTCACATACACAGAAACCCAAGATGTGTCACATGAAAAGTAATTCTATTTCTAGAAGAGCTGCTAAATCTATTAGTAAGAAACGTGAAATCAAACAGGTAGACATTCAACCTATTTATACGAAATCGTGCATAAATACAAAGGTATTTGGTGATATGGGCAACCCAAAAATATATTAGCAAAAAAAAAAAAAAAAAAAAATCACTATTTTAGACCAGCAGTAATTTGTGATGTCAAAGCAAATCCGTAGCTCCTAGATCATAGAAGCTAAGTCCTGCCAGTTCACTTCAAACACTGCTTGTATTTTCTGGCCAGATCAGGTTTAAGAAAACAAAACAAAAACAAAAAGCCCCACAACAACTACTACAGAAATGGCTCAGAATGTTTGATTTTCTATTTCTGAAGAACATTCAGAGAAAATTGTAGAAGACCAGACAAATCTTTAAAAGCAGCTCTCAAAACAGAGTAATAGTAAAGCGTTTACTTCCTCTTCAAAAAAAAATTGCCCAGGTTGAAAGGTAATCTATTGAGATTGAACTATTAGAAGCATTAGCAAAATCTTCTGTGGGACATTTCAACATTAGATTTGCCTTTTACCATCGTTTTTGACAAAAACGCATCAATCTAACAAACCAGCTTTAGAGTATCCATAAAGGATGATTGACATGAAGGTTTGAGCATGTATTCACCCACAAACTAGAGAGCAGCAGTAGACAGTTGTGTTTCTTGATGAAAAAACATACTGAGCTTTAAATACTTAATCAAGCTCAAATTCCTTCCTGTTAAGTACAGTTTTCTAAATTTAAAGACCTTATACTGTCAACACACGTATTCTTACAGGGGTATAGTAGCTGTAAACTTCTGAGACATTTATGTAAATACTTAATCATTTTCTTGTAAAATCTACAGGATGTTTTGTTGTTTTATTGTAAGGACAAGACACTAGAGTTTTAAGAAATCACCAAGAGACGAGCCAAACAAATTTAGGTACATATATATATATATATTCTTGTTTTCTTCCCAAATAGTCCACAAGGACACAGGCCTGGAGAAGCATGGAGGCTTTTTTCTGCTATGGTGATGTTTCTTCCATTTTCTAAGCTCTCTACTGTAACCTGCTGAAGGACACGTGAGAGGCTCTAGGAAAGCCCAGAGGGATACAAACCAACAGCATGACCACACTGATGCCAACTATTTGGCATGTGCTTGTGGTGTATATAAGTGGGGCTGGCAGGAACGCAGAACTCTATGGAGCCTACGTTTTCTGAAGAAGAATCAGGCCTTTACTGTGCACCCATGTTCATATGCACAATTCAGTAATGGGTTACAGCTGAACGTATTTCCAAATTCAGGGAGAAAAGACCATATATTCCTACTGCCATGCACCTTTGTAATCTGCAACTTCAAAGAATCAGCACAGAGTGACTACTGAGAGCTTTCTAATGCTGCTCAAGATAACCTCTCTAATTCAGGACACAAAACTCAATTTTCAACCAGAAGGGTAGTTACCTAGCACTTTAAAGGCTTCTTGCTTAATATAAAGCCTGAATGCTAAGGATTAAAGCTGTTCAAATATGAGTGCAAAATATTTGTTGGTGCCTCTGCAGCATCACTTGAAATCAACCAGATGTTTATTTTGACTCCCAAGTGTCAAGGTTTTTTGAAAAAAATACACTAAAATTAACTAAAACAGAGATTCTCAGAGAAGAAAAATACAGGATATTTATCAGCTGTAAAGAGTCTAAAACAGTACCTCTGAGCTTTAAAACCTTAATAGCTTTTGTGGATTTTATCTACACTGAAATCTCAGAAGGGCAGTATCAAACAAAAAAAGTATGATTTCATTAAACCGTCAAAGAAGGTCCTACCCTGCCACGAGGCAGAGGTAACAGACAACTAGGTACCACCACCCTGTTTTCAGTGGGAAGTGTGAATACTTGAAAGAAGCATTATCGAGTCAAGAGTGCCATGAGCACAAAGCAGAGAGAAAGTACATAAGATTAATGGACAGCAAACCTGTTCAGAAAGTTTGCTGATCTTGCTAATTACCTATGCATGTTAAGTGCACGGGTGCACGTCCTTGACATGCAACAGGCATCCGTTTGTAGTACACTTGCAATTTCTCTGATCTGCCTGGGCTACAAAATACCAGTCTCAAATGTTACTGGCAGTGAGGATGGAAGGAAAAAAATAATTAATCTCACTGGCATGAAACCAGGAGAGCCCAGCATCTCTGAGCAATGTAGGGACATCAGAGTTCTGCCATTCTTTGTGTCCTCTTTGGTATGACAGTGCCTGGGGATCTTATGGCAGTGGCATGAGTTCGAATAACCTTTCAAACAATCTAAATACAGCCAAGCTTGACAACGATGCATTCAGAACTGACTTCCTGCCAGGCTTCTTCCCCTCCCTTACTACTCTTGCACCAAGCACAGCTTTGCCAGAGGAAGGAAAGCAAGAGTCATATTAAAAAAAATTCTCAAAGATTCTTAGACATCTGAAGTGATTTCATTATCTTCATTCTGTATCTGACCACGGACAGTGTTAAACCCCTCATTAGCACACTGCAGTATCTGCCAATAGTTTTCCAACAATTAGGGAAGTATGTATTTCTAATAATACATGGACACAGGTCAGACATAAAAATTTAAGCTCAGTGCTGAAGGGATGAAATCTTTAATAAACAATTTGGAAGTCATAGAACTGCTTTTCCTGCCCTCCCCCCCAGCAGAAAAGTAAAGTATATTTTCTCTAGATTTTTGTTTTCTTAAATCCCTTCTGGATTTAAAGAGAGATGGGATGTTTAAAAGCAGAAGGAAACATTAACCTTAAAAGGAAAAAACCCAAACCCACTAAAAAGGAAGACTTGGAATAAAAGCATTATTTGAACTATCAGTAGTAATGCAATAACTATCCTTCCTACCATCCTACATGCTCCTATACTTCATGCAATACATCACAATGTATAGTTTGTATTTATTCATTTGAGTCATAAAAGAAAGGGTAAGATACTGTTATCTACTTAAAACACCTTTAAATATTTTGGTCACTGGGAGGAAGGGCTGAGGACTGGCTACAGCAATTTCTAATTTGTTAAACTGAAGCCTCGCATTGTCCCCCAGCAGACAGGTTGGAATTACTGATTTGGCAGATTTTCTCACACATGGGTTAGACTGATAAGTACAATGTACTTTCAGGATGCATTTGGAAGCAACCTCTGGATTACCATTTCTCAGATTGGTAGAAAATGGTGAAATTAGTTTTGTGCCTTCCTAAGAGCACATTTAACTGACATAACTCTCCAGAAGAGACTGAGAGGATTTTCTAGCATTGAGGTACTGTTATTGTTCTCACCATATTTTACAGTACTGATTTTCCAATTTTTTTGCTGATCATGTTTTGAATTCACCACATATCCCCCTTAGCACTATTCCAACAATATTTCATACTGTGGATTACTGGGGGTGGGGTGGGGAATCACTACAGACCATAGTGAGAAGAATCCTGACCTCTAAGAAAAACTGCGTTAGTACACATCCCATTAAATTAAAAATTTAAAAAAATATATATAAAGAAATTACCCATCTACTACCATGACTGCCACTTTCCCCTTCTTCCAAACAGCCCACTCTCCTAAACACTGGTTTCAGGGGAGCAGTTCTGCTGGGTAAGAACTGAGCCATTCCTCCAAAAGTGCAAAACACCAGTGCTCTCATTGAAAGATTTGTTTTAGGGTTAAATATGTTATACTCTGTTACTCTGTCCCAAGCCTCCACTGTTGTGTTGCTACGTTATTTGAGAGTCAGTTTTTACTCTTGATAAATATATATATATATATATATATATAAAGAAGACAACTGAAAAATACTGAACATACAATGACAACTTGAACGTCAGATCTTTGATAACTGCATTGCATGCAAAAAGACCAGCAAGAGACACCATTTCCCCCCCCGCCATTAAAACCAACCTTTTCTGTAAAAGACTGCATTGAGGAACTCTTCCGCTTGCCTTTCAAAACGAATGATTTTTGCTTGCTCTTGTCTAAGCAGAGCTTCTTGTCCAGCTTCCGAGGCTGGCTCATCCAGACTGACTAAGTGTTCCTGCAAAGATATTTAATATTTGTAAGATCTTCCTGACTCCAAAATGAATAAAGTTCCTTAGGCATTAAATATTTTACTAAATTAAAAACTTTGTTAGGTACTCAGCACAGAGTTGAATCTATTGAAATCACAACTTCATTTTTGTCTGCTCCAGAACATTGTACTTTTGTTTTCTTGTTGTAAATGCAGAAGAAGCCTGTAAGGCTTGATAACATTATGGGAAATAAGACCCCGCTATAAAGAAGAAGATTTAGATATTTTACAACATTTGGCTGCAAATCTCATATCTAGCACTTGTTCTTTGCCAATACTTTTTGTTCCAAGAAATAACTGTTGAAGGTTAAACAGAAAGTTCTCCTTACTCTACGCAGCATTCATGCAAACTGAACAATAAATGACCAAGCATTAGCAACAAACAGGCACTTTTGTGAAAATGCTCAGTAGTAGCTACTTTTAACTGAAATAAACTGAAGTTAGCTGCTTACAACACCTGCAACGAATTAAAATTCATTCTGTCTCTTACAACTGGAAGCACCTGAGTTATCTGAAGAATATTTCAAAGCAAGTGTTTTAACTAGGATAATTATTAACTGTGTGAGATGCCAGGACAAATTAATAATTGTAAATACAACTTGAGAAACTAGAAGACAATGGTTACAAAAATATGGAATCTAAACCCTTGGATTCCCCCCAGACACAAAGCCCTTTTCTCATTTCTTTCAGTTTAATGCCTTGCTCCTGCTTAGGAGAACAATCTCTTTCCTGGCCTTCTCTCTCCACTTTCATTTTAAGCTATATTGAAGTTACCTCTATTTACCTACTGCAGGAATGCATACACAACCACTCTTTGGGTTTAGGGAGTGTTTTGTTTTGTTAACCTTTACAAGGTATCAGTTACCATAATAACCATCTGGTTTTTTGGCCTCTACTGTACACAAAGTTGATTTCAGGTTCTTATCGTTATGGGACTAGAAGGGGAGGCAAGAATTGGCATTTCATTTATAATTCACAATAAATGTAAAGAAGTCATTCTTAAGTTTGTGACGTCTCAAATTTAAGAGGATTAATGAAGCAAAGTTACATAACCAGCCCATAGTAAATTAACACACACTGCAGTCACGTGAACCATGCGCAAAGGGTAACAATATGAAACGCTGCGGCCTCTGGCCTGAACAACATGGGCTCTCACCTCAGATTCGTAATTAGCTTCCAAGAGTTCTCTACCAGAAGTAAAGGGAGATGCTACCTTGGTCAGGGTATAGAGACAAATTTCATGCTAAACAAAAAGTTGTGGGGCATGCGATGACACAGGTAGCAGGCTAGTAAAACACCACACTTGCTCTGAAGGTAAGAGTCTGAAGATGTAAAGACCTCACAAAGCAACTGATATTTTTTTCCATACCAGATTGATTCCAGGCTTGCTCTCAAACCCGCTGGCTCTTGTAGGAAAGATTAGCGCTTCTGAGACAGTCTTAAAGAATACGTATTTGAACTGATGGGTTAACTACAAACAAAAGCATTCCCCTCTGTGCCAGGTACTCCTGTACCAGTAACCAGTAGTAGCGCTCCTGTGGTTCACTGGCATTTCACAAACACAGTGAAAATGCAGTTGTACTTTTCTGATATTTAAAATATGTGAAGTATCCGTACAGGATTTCACAAGAAAAATATTTGTGGAGAATAAACCCAATATTTTCATAAGAGTTACTCTTCAGATGAGACTCCATAGAACATACTTGCATACTCTTTTTGAAACTGTTTCTGTATCTGGCAAAGTTTAATGCAGGATCTGTTCTTGTTATTGACAGCCGTTCTGAGTGAAGCTCTTTTAAGCATTATCAGGATATATATATCAGGATATCAATCTTTTAGGCATTAGCAAGATAACTGTAAACTCAGCTTATCAGTTTGTGTAAAAAGCAGACATTTGTGCTAATTAACCAACAACAGAAATAACCTTGGCATACAGAAGTGTTGGAACAACCACTGGAATATCTAAGCATTTACAGACAAACTGCTCAAAGTTTTCCTTTAAAAGGAATCTCTGCAAACTGATGTGCAGAGATTTGGCTAGATAAGATCCATTAGAGTTAATTAGCATCCCCTAGCTAAAGTCCCACAAGCCACTGCAAAAAAACCTTTATTTTAATTCAAAGGAAGGACAGAGAATTCAGAATTGAAGAAAACGTTACCCCTTCAATTACCTGATCTGATACTCTGCCCTTTGACAGACTATAGCTCTGGAAGAAGCCCAAAATAAAAATAACCCTTGGCCAACACAATGCCTTTCAAATTTTCCTAGTACTTTCTGCAACTGAGACAATACACAGTAAGTACCAGCCGAGCAGCCCGGTGGAAACAAAGTCCAGTGGCAGTATGCCTCACCATAAACAAGTGTACTTTACATTACTGATATAAAGGTAATATATAAAGAGTACAATTTAATGTACCTAGGCTAACTAAAGCTGTACATTTTCTACACAGAGAAGGAATGAAGAAAAAGGGATCAGCCAGAAAAAAAAAGATTCTAAGTGGCTTACACTGGTGAATGGCTGAGCAAAGGATCGTTTGATCTGCATTCAGAAGAGGGGAATAGCAAGGCAATGGCAGTGCATAGTTCTTACCCCTCAAACTAAGGAGCATGAATCTCTTTGCATGTATGGTTTTTATCAATGTCCATGCTAAGACATCAAAATGTAAAGAAACATAGGTATATAAAAGAGTCAGATACAACCTTGTGCATAGAAAAAAAACCTCCAGCTATTTTGTGGCATCTCCAGTACACCAGCGACTACATGAGGCAAAATACACTGGAGAGATTTCTGTTTATTGCATTTTTTTATTATTTTCTTATCATCAATTGTGTCACAATTATTTCAGCAATCTTCACAGGTGGTTCACCCCTAGAAGGAAATTTTAAGTTTCCATGCTAAATATTCGATTGTGATTGCTATTCAAACTCAACCTCCAAAAGTGTGGGGTTTGGTTTGGGTTGGGAGGGAGTAGGGGGCGGTGGTGTTTGGTTGGTTTGGTGGTGGGGTTTTTTTGGGTTTTTGGGTTTTAGTGTTTTGGGTTTTTTTAATTTTGTTTTTTACATTTTCCACCATTTCTTCCCAATAACCAGTACTTGGATCCACTATCTTCAGTCTTACCCTCTCACTCTACAGTCCCAAAACACATCAACGTTTTCAGTACCAAAATGCAGGTAGCAGGAAGAAGAAAAACTTACTAATATTTAGATAGCATTGTCATTGGTTACAAATAGCCCAGAAAAAAACCCAACCAGTTACTTTTACATATTATTTATAACGCAGCATTCATTCTGTTCTCTTTGTGCTTCTCTTCAGGTGGGAACCACGCCCCAGAGCGTCCCTGGAATCCCATCAGCGAACCTGCAGTACTGAACAATAATGCTTCAGGAAGAGATACTTGGAGTGGTTTGCACATGCTCCCACAGGACTAAAGCTCTTTTTGTACGTTAAGATATAGAGTATAATTAAGTCAAAGAGCCTTAGAAATACAGAGCTCAGGTTTGCAAAATGCAAGGTCAATGTGTGACCTTAAGAGACCACCTAATCCTGGACAGCCTGGCCTTGTCAGCACTAGTGCTGGATCCTCACTGAGACCCTCCTTGTAGGAAATGTCAGTACAGAGATTCTAAATGCTAAACTGCTGGCATGAAGAAAAAAGGTATGATGCAGGTTGGTTTTGTATAGACACAGCAAAAGCAGCTCCATATTTAAGCCACAGGCCACACACAGATGGAGCGGGAAGTGCCCACAAACTGGAATAGTCCGAGATAATTCCTATCCATCTTCATGGTGAAAATGGAGGGAGGCTTCCCACAGACCACCCATGGCTGACCGGCCAACTCATGAACCCTAGGGATACAATCCAGCTTCCCACCCCAAGGCAAGATCAGGAACAGTCAGTAAGAAAGAAATGTTTCAGCATCCCTAGGTTGTCTTCTCCAACACTTCATTTTTCTTAAAAAGACTGTACAGTCTTTTTAACTCTTAGCCAGTGCAAAGGAGAATAATCTACCATATCCTGTAGACAAGCCTTAGGGACACCAGAGATTGTCTTCTTTCCTTCTACCTTCAAGACCAAGTCATTCTCGTTGCTTTCATTTCAGTACTATTCAGTTTGCTTAAGTTTCTCTTAAAATGCTACACGCAGCTGAGGCTTCACCAGCATTTAGGTAAGAGAAGAAATTTCCTCTCCAGGTATTAAGACAAATGCCTCTTTTGATATAGCCCCAAAAATAGTTTATTACTTTTACAGCACTATCACTTTTCAGACATCTGTAACTTGTGACTTGACAAAACAAGTCTGTCTGTCCGGTTTCTCAAATTTATTGAGATCATTTTCAAATCTGAGTACATCCTTTAAAGCATCTAGAACTGTTCTCAGCTTGACATCCACTAAAAATTCAGATAGTCTAACTAGTTTTAAGACATCCATCCCTTACTGAACATACATACTATCGTAGTAAGAAACAGTATTGTTTTCTTATTGACTGATGTCAGATTTATCAAATTCAAAACAAATTTAACTTGACTGCTCCATAGCTATTGAATATCATTTATTACCTATAGTAGGGAGAAAAAAAAAAAAAATCAGTGGAAATACAATATGCTTAAATTCACTTTTATGCACAAGCAAAACTGTAGCCCTGCATTACTACTAAACACAGCTGGATATTATCACAAACAGCCTCTTCAGGTTTTAGCCTCCATATCAAACTATTTTAAAACCACCCAATACAAAATCGGCACTCTAAATGCTTGAGTTCTTTAAAGTGATGAAATCCATTAAAAATGTTTTAGAGCATCTTCCGGCACACTTAGGATCTCTGTACACAGTTTAAACACATTCTAAAACCATCAAAAGTCATAAGAGTTCTGCAACTTCAACCCATTTTCAGGTATTTCCTTTGCTATCTTCAATTATTCTACAAGTTAATGCTTTAAGTGATAGTGGTAGCTTCTCTTTGGAATTATTCAGACATTTACCACAGTTTACTTCTTACTGTTTATGTTCCTCCATAGTGAAAGGACACCAGATTCAGAGGCTGTTATTATGACTAATCACAATCAAGTAATGGCATGATATTAGCTTTTAGGTGTTTGTGCAAAGCAATTACTTATGAGCTTTTAAAAGTATCCAAATCATATCAGAGTAACTTCGAATTTTAAAATTACTCCTTCACATGCTGTACCCTACCACACTTCTTCACAACTGGAAGAATTGTCAGAAGTCCTTACACTGAAGCCAGGTATATTACAATATTTCGAAGGCCACACTCAACCTTCTGCTGTCAACAGCATGAAAGTCCAAAATATGCTCCCAGAAGTCATCTTCTCTCTTGCTATTTTTGTAGCTTAAATATATCTACAAAATAGTTAATGTGCTTAGGAGTATTATCCTTGTTCTGCTCTCACCAACTAATGAGATTAGTCATGTCCCCCCCCCCCTTTTTTTTTTAATACATATGAATTGCTTTATGTAGCTTTAGACAACAGCGTTTTCCAAATTAATATACTCAACTGAATCCTCTTTAAGGATTCTTTCCCCAATTTCCCCTCTTATTACTGGTGCTTTCTTCTGACCTCACCTATTTGCATCTTTAAAAACAAATAAAAAAAAAATCTTGAACTAGGCTTAAGCTTCAACTATGAGCAAATGACAGTACAGACTACTTCATTTGATACAAACATTCTACATGAAGCCACAGATTTCTTCTGTGATGATAGCTCTGTCAGTTTATTTAACAAGCTGCACTGAAAAATTAAGAATCATAGTTAAATAGAGGTAAGCCAAGAACACTTGTTCAATTTGTTGAGTTCAATTTGTCCAAATTGTTGGGTCTTCTTTTTTAGCAGGAAAAGCTTCAGGGAAAAAAAAACAAAAACCCACCAGCAAAAACCACAACACCCAAAAACCCAAACACCTTGCAAGCTACACTATCTTAAGTCTTCCCTGTGAAGGATAAAGCCAAGGAATTGAGAACTGCTGCTAACTTTGCCCTTTTTGTCCTTCATGCCCATCAATGTACCCATGCATTTCTGTACACAGGCACTTGCGTGAATAACTTGGTAGCAGCTCCTTAGTTAACCAGTTATTCTCTCTGATCATACCATACTGAGACAATTGTGTATTCTGCATTATATGATGGAAGAAAAAAAATCCAATTTCCAAAAGCTTTACATTATTGCACATAACCCTTTGGATTTGGGAAAAAAATGTCTGGGAATATTTTAGCTCCCTATTTTGTTTGTAATTTGTGATCCCTGTCAAGTGACAACACTTAAGCCCATTTCTTTTATCAAAAACTGTCTTGTATTTTGACTGCCAAAAAAATCCATGCATTTGCTCAGTATTTGCAAGTAGAACTACTGCTACAAAAAAATTAATCTTTTCAGAATACTTCAGCAGATGGTTCTCCATCCTTTGAAGAATGCATGTAATTGAATCTGATTGCTTGTAAAAGCAAGAACCAACATCACTGAAATGGGTGAGAGAGCAAGTGTAGGTTTTTTTCCCCTTAAACAGCTCTGCCAAGAAACTAACCTTGGCCTCCAATTCTCATCCTGCAGTCCAGAACTCAATCCTCCTTAAGCACAACTACTGGTCTCCTAAGTTACAGGTAATTCTTAAGGGCAAATGAAATCCAGAAAAGAAACCCTGAAGATTTTTATTGGTTTTGAACTTGTCAGACCAGGTACTTACGGGTGACCTAAAGGTGAGAGTACACTGATTAATTATTCCACTAATCCAAAAGGGGGTATTGGTAGAGATGTACTCATTAGGAAGAAAAAAAAAAAAAAGGCCAGACACAGGCACACACTGTTGCAATATGTGTTTTGTGGCTATCTTGCTCCCAGCTACATCAATGACACACCTTTTACTTCTGTAACACACCAGTATACAAAAGCACAAACCCAAAACATCCCATCCTGCCCGTTTCTTTTTCTAAAAGGTATGAGGATGCACAGCAACAATAAAAAGAAGCAGAATAGAAGATGTGGCACAGAAAGCACAACTGCCACCGCTTTTATGTACAGGAACAGACAAGTTCTAGCAGTTACAGAAGACTGAGCCGGCAATTCCCTAGAAAGAAGGGGAGTTAAAGATATCATTACAGATGTTGAATGGAAGAGATTTCAAATAAAACGATACCATTTCTAATTTAGTTTGATCTATCAGCTGAAAGACTCTCCATCATTTGGCTAAATACCAAATGAAGTTACAAAATTTTTTGTAACAATTAAGTCTCTGATGTTTCAATCCAAATTATGATGTTGTTAAATCCATACTATTTGAAGGCTCCCATATTTAACTCTGTATTGCAAGCTAATGACATCAGCAACGGCCAGCAGTGCAGCAATTTGGCATACCCACAGGGGAAAGGAAGCACTCCCACCCTGCCATCTCTCTCAGCTGACACAGAAGAACTCATTAGGTCTAAAAGGAGCCATATTCTTCCGTCAAAAAGAAAACAAAGCAAAACAAAAAAAACACCAAACAAAAAACCCCAAATCCAACAGAACTGATATACACGGGGGGGGTGGTGGTGTGGAAAACCACCCACAAAACCCAACCCATACCCTAGAAAAATCCTACATACTCCAAAGAAGCCCCATGCCAAGCACAAAGAGAATCAGCAGGATTAACAGAGAAGTCACAGGTCTGATTTGAACGGACTGGTTCACCCTCCTTCCCCACTCCCCCAAACAGCCAGTGATCCCTGGCCATGCAGCAAACAAGCATGTGTACAAAGCTCTCGCTGCTGTCTCTGTTTATCAAGCAGCTGTAAGAAAAATGGTTTAAACGGGTATTTTTGGCCACTGAAGTGTAAAGTGACAGAAATTGCTTGGGTTTTATTTATAAAAATTATTCTCCCCAAGCCCATAGTGGCTGACTGACACTACCACAGCCTTTCTTAACTCGCATTTCTCTCTAGTCTCCTCAGAACTTGCAACCTCCTTCCCCTTCACGTAGTGCCTTTGCCTAGCGATGCTGCACACCCCTGCTGCAGTCTGTGTCAATCTGTACACAATCCTAAAAGCTCCTTAGACCCCTGATGCCAAAACAACACAGAGCACACCAGATGTGACCACATCTGCATCTTTTTTCTAGTCCATTTAAAAGCCACCACACAGTAGAATGGGAAACCATGTGAGGAACCTTAGCGTAAATGATAACTACTGCTAGCATAAGGAACACATTGCCAGTTTTTCAGTGATACTCACAACCATGGGCTACACTTTACTAAGCGAAACTAGAAAGAAAAGCCTAGCATAGCAAAGTACACGAAAATATAAATAGTGATAATCTCTGCTTCTGACTAAAGTTTGTGTAGAAGCTTGAAAAAGACAAGGTGACCACGCCTAATCAGCACACTGTACCGTGGACATTTGTGTTCTTAGTTTCTGTCTTCACCTAACAATCACCAATTTTCAGAAGCTGTACTTCCATTATTGTGGACCTATGAGGACGACTGAGATGTAAACAGTCTTTCTGAAGATCTACCCATACTCTGTTAGATTCTCCCAGACTACGACCAGTCTCTAACAGCACCACAAAACCAATTTCTGAATCAACTCAGTGGCTTAACTAGAACTGTGCTAAACACTGAATTTTGTCTTTTTACGAGATGACACAAGTCAAAAAAGACAGAACTGCTTACAGCACAAGCGTACATACAGCTTATCTGCTGTCAGTCTCAATGCAAGGAACTATTTTGCCTTACACCTGTTCTAAATGCAAGCATTCCTAACCCTCCTCCCCATGCCTTAACAAAAACTGTAATACAAAAACAAGCATAAACTGGCAACACCACAAGTATTGATGTAAACAAGGTATTTCCTTTATGAACAAGCCATGCAGTCATACATGTTACCTGCTGCAGAGGGAAGGGTGCTTTTGTTTCATTTCTAAGTTGATAGACACCCACTCTGCGTGTTCTTTTACATTGTGCAGGAAAAAGCAGTAGTTAAGAGTTCCAGCAAATGAAGTTTTGCCAAGACAGATGAGCCTTCCTTCCTATGCTATAGAACAATCATTATTTTCAACACAGGGGCTGAGCAACAGTCACATAAAGCACAGTAGCCTTTGTTTCATATATAACTATAATCTCGTTAAGAAAACAAACTGCAAGTTTATTATGCTGGCAAAGCTGACTTGTCTGTGTTTAGGCTCTGACTTAGTTATAAACAAGCACAGTACAAAATCTACCGTACATATGAGCCCTTTAATAAAAGGATATGGCCCACAGGGAAAGAGATTCCAAGATACAGAACAAGACTCTAGGTTGTTAAAATGGACCGCATTTCCATACTGAAGATAAGACCAGCATCTGACTGTAGTAAACATGCACAAGCCAAAGCCTGGCTCCCTTGGGAAGGGTTACATGATCCCAACAAGATCTCTTACACAGAGCTCAAACAACCCCCAAACAAACAAAAAACACCAAACAGAAAGAGCCACAACACAGGGGGGGAAAAAAAAAAATCTGCATCATATACTACAAAGAAAGTTGCAGAGAAGCAGCAAGTCTCTTCATTAACGTGTATTATTTTAATTCAGAAAGCCTTTTTCCGAAGGAGGGGAAAGGGGTAGGAGGTTGCAGATTTTCTATGTTCAGTTAACTAGGAGCAGAAAACTCCCTCCCTTTGTCCCTCCCCTACAACTACTAGCTTCACACATCTGCATTGTTACCTTCACTTTTTCTCTTCTCAGGCAGCAGAAAAGACAATTTTCATCAAAAGACCAATCAGAAACACCTTCAGGCTCACAGTCTGTAAATCAGAGGAATAGCAAATTACTTCATATTCATAAACCGCGACACAACTGGAGCCAAAAGAGAAATGCCAAATTAAATACCTGTTTCACAACATTCTTGCCTGCATTCTGAGGATGCAGGCTTCGTTTCGGCCATTTTTCTAAATCCCCAGATTACCAAACTGTATACATTTTATCTATGCACAACAAATCTGTTTTTCCGAGCCCTGCCAAATACACTCCCAGCTACATAAAGATGAACGCACACTCATTAGTAATTTTAGCCAATATGAAACTAACTGTGAGCACTGCCTGGGGGAGGGGGGAAAAAGCACAAATCACCACGGTAACACACATTTTCTAGAGGCAGAGCTGGGGCTGCTTCTGTCATTAGAAATGCAGAACAAGATACAAAAATAGAGATTGAATACCTTTAAACAAACTGAGATCTTTTAATAATCCAGGTCCAAACAGGCCTTCTAGAATACTTTCAAACCCTAAAAGCAAATAAAAGAATTGTTAGCTTTCTAGATTAAGTACGTCACTACAAGAATATTCACAATAGCAGTTCTATATTTATCTGTTCCAAGAACAGAGCTCAACGTGTTTTCTCTAAGTATTACAAGATGCATGGGTCAATTGTGATGACTGAACTACCAACAAATCACAGCACAATCTAGAGTCCACCGACTCCTGTACTTTTGTATATAGCTAGGTTAAAAAAAAAAAAAGAGAGAGAACATTACAACATTGAAATAAACCACTTTGAAAAGAAAAAAGGAAGTTGTAGGTTCTACAACATAACCAGGTAATTTCTGTACAAAAAAAAAAAAAAAAAAAAAAAATCTTGCTTAAGCCTCCAAACTGAAATAAGGGACATTTTCCCAATTAAAAATTACATTCTTCCATCTGAGCAGCATTCAGTTACTTTTCTGAATTTCAGCAAGCGTTAGAATCAGTGTTTCCTGAAGAGTTACAGGTTTGAAGAGAGAAAAGTCAAAGGAAAGGGATTCAGCAGTGCCATGCCAATTCCAATCACAGATCCACATCCAAGATACACAGTCTGATTTACTTCAATGCCATGGTTTATGCCTCACTTAAATCTAACCAATTTTAGTTTATTCCAGAAGAGGAAAAACCTTTACCGAAATTACTGCCATTATTTGGAAATGTTAAATCAATATTACACTAAACCCCTGCTGGCAGTAAAATCTACAGAGCTATTAACTACCCAATACTGTGAGAAACCAGGTTAGCAGAGTGAATATGAAAAGTACAAAGACTACTTTAAGGGGGACAGACAAATTCCACCTGCTTATAAAAATGTATTCCCAATGTCACCATAAAACTCAAAGCTACAACATACCGTATTCTCCCCCCCCCTTAATACTTTTGCTTTGTAGGTTTAATAACAGTTTGCATATAGCTAGGCGCAGCTTCTCCTACTTGCCTGAATCTTTGAGAGGTGGAAGAAGAAATGAAAAAAAAATTTAAGACACAAAAATACGGGTTTAAATTTAGAGAAACTTGCATGGGTGAATTGGGGACAGATAAACCACCTGAAGTAGCTGTTTTAAGAAACCAGTCAAAATCTAATTGATCACATGCTATGAGGGAAAACAGTTACCACATTGCGAAAGAGCAATAATTGTAAAATCACTCTGACTTTATACAGATCTAATATCAAAGTTATCTTTTGGACAGCAGCCTTCAAAAAGGAAAGGACAAGCAATGTTACACCCCTCTGGGTGTCAGTAAGAGTGCCAGTGCACCAACGTCTTCAGGTATCCGGTGCAGGACCCTACAGAATTTGCAGTCTGCAACATGACTTAGATGGCCAAAGGATTGCCAGGGTACAATACCATCCTTCATCTAACACCTGTCAGGGTCTGACACTAAAAAAAATCTAACCTCAGAAAGGGAAAATAATTAAAAAAAAAAAGTGAAAGAGTGGCGATGAAATAACAGTCAAGAATAAAGAGAAATAGGGGAGAGATCAGAAAACAAGGTGGAAGAGGAAAAACATCCCATTGAACAGCACCTTGTCAGGCAGAGAAGTAGCACTGCCTCCAAAAAAAGCCAATTCAGGCTTCAGGAAGTGGCAGGAACAGTGGGAAAGGGCCGACCAACCTGACCTAGAAGAAAAATAGGAGAATCAGGGTATTGACCCACAGGTTTATAACGCTGACTCTTTCATGGGTAGTGACCCCTCAGCATTTGTATCCAAAATGAAACCTTCAGGAAAGCAGCTAACCAACCTCATTCTTTATCTTTTTGTTTAAAAAATTGTATTTATATATATAAATAAAAATCAGAAGAGCTCAGAAATTTTACTCAAACTCACCACTCTTAAAATAGCAACTGCCAATGACTCATGCCCCACAGTTTGCCATGCATGCAATTGCACACTGAAGTCCCTGCCAAGTTTTACAGCTTGGATATTGTACAATCATAGTTTGCTAGCCCACTGTTCTCAGTGATGCTAATGCCACTCGCTTTTTATTAATATTAAATATTGGATTTAGCAGTTGCATAGCAACAGCAGAACATCTTATGTGCAATGCTTGACATTAAAAAAGGCAAATAAGGGAAGTATGAATGTATTCAAAAAATTATACTAAAGACAGGCAGAACTGCCATGAAGCTGAGCCCTATTCCCCCCCAAATGCAGAGTGCAATGCAGTAAAGACAGTATAAGCCCTGCAATGTAGTATTCAGTCATTCAGGACTCCAAAAGAGCAACTGTGTACAGTTAATCATGCATAATACATTGAAAACAAAATCTTGAAAAAGGAGCTGCCTACTTTTTATAGTATTTTTTTCTCTCCATTGTCACTGCTCTTAGAAGCTTGAAAAGAACATTTCTTTTCCCACCGATTGTCCTTTTCCATTTGGCAGATGATATTTTCCTGCATTTCAAATGGAACAGAAATTAACATGGCTGCCTCTGCTAAACTCCAGTTTCTGTATTTTCATCATCTATATTTCAGTGTCCGACAGTTCACAGCAGCTGAAGAGCAGGGCCAGTGGAAAAGTTTCAGGAATAACAGAATTAGAAGAGAGAAAAAGGGATGAAGATCCCAATATTTTAGAGCTTACTTTTAGATATGTTCCTCACAATTAAAGAAGCCATACCTTTAACCCTCATAATGTTATTGGTGACCTATACAAGGAAAAACATCTTTCGGGTGTTAGTGTAAGGATTAAAAAAAAAGTCTTAATTTTTAAAAAAAATACAACATTTACAAAGCGTGAAAAAATCTTTGTGATCCCAGAAGGCTCTCCAGCAATGAAGAAATTAAAAAAAAAAAAAAAAAAAAAATCCCAGAAAGAAGAAAGAAAACCCTTAGCACTTAAGCACAGGTGGAATAACTTTTTAAATACAGAGGCTGTTACATACTTATTACTACTTCACAACCGTTAGCTCTAAAAGTAAAGCAATATTTAAGAAACATTATTCTCTGAAATGTGCTCTGGCAAAAATCAGAATACAGATGCACCAATGCTAAGAGTAACAAGCACGGAAATTAAAACTAAAAAAAAAGGAGAAAAAAGTATACTGTGCAGTTTTCAGCACGGTCAAATTTCACTGGTTTTGTCTGCACCCAAACAGTTTTATTTTCAGCTTTTCTGGCATTTTCATCCTCCCTTCTGTAGCCAAATATTTTAAGTCATAAGTTTAAACTGTAATTACAGTTTGCGGGTTAACAGTTTAAGACAACATTTTAACACAACAGTTTAATTTCAGGCTTTGCCAAAAAAAAAAAAAAAAAAAAAATTCCAGTTAGATCCTCACAAAATCTCTTGCCTTAAAACTGAGAGCACTTGTAATGATTAAGTAGCTACCAGGCTCCTTGAGATAACACTATTAGAGAAGTTGATAGTCCAGGAGAGGACTTTACTGGCCGATCTCTAGCCACATGCATTAGCCAAAGACACGTTCTCCCCTTTAAAAAGCAGGGATGCAAGATCTTCATAAGGAGATAGGGATGCGTTTCTGGACCGCCACTGACAGAGCCTAGCATTTCAAACAATGCTTTTTCCCCCTGCGACAGCACAGCTCAAATGTTTTCTTTAATACTCAGTACATAATTCAGCCCTACACATGTATCCAGTCAAAGCAGTAAGGCTTGTACCGCTAACTAGAAGTCAAATAATTTTGAGGGTAGTAAAGAAAAGAAAGGCTACAATCTGTCTTTTTGTTAAAGGACTCCAAAAAACCCAAAACAAACCACCAAACACCCCCCAAAAAAACAACATAGCAAGGGCCCTGAAGGGGCAAAATAAAAAAAACCCACCACATACATAGGTATCAACTCTTCAGCCCTAATCTGAGAGTATCAATTTAATCTGTGAATATCAACTTGTAAACTAGATCTCAACAGACTAAGTACTACCCAGGGCAGTAGTTAAGTTTAGTAGATATTGTAAACCAATTGCAACAGAAAATAAGACAACTGATTCAGCAGCATTTATTTATAATAAAACATCAGCCTGAATACACAGCAATTTGCACTTTAAAAGGGCAACTTCAAAGAGCCAGAAATTGAGTCAAATCAATTAAGACAATAGTTGTCTACAGCTTTTGTTTAAATTTCTTAACTATTTAAGAACTTTTTACTAGAAACCCTCAAAACAGAATACGGGGGAAAAAAACCACCCAAAACCCCAAACCACACTGCGAGTAAGAGTGAAAGCACAAAGAGGAGACAAGAGGTTGGAAGAGGGCAGGGGGATTCAGAGCAGAGAACATAAGTCAAAATTCAGAGATGTTACAAAGGTCAGAGCAAAGAGAGGCACACAGCTTTAAAGTAAGAAAAGAATAAAACCAAAAAGGCAGTACATATGTGTATTACCCCCCCAAAAAAAATTCTAGAAGGATATGGTAGTGTATAAACAAACATTCAATAGAATGGCATATGATTATTCAGCAAAATCTATCAAGGTGATGTTATATAAACATTTGTAAGTTAACAGTCCTAAGTGCTATGGAAGTGTTTGCTTTTGGGCTTGTGGGTTTTGTTTTTTTTTTAGTTACTCAAAGAATGTTTGCAGCAGTGTTTAATTCCAGAAAGTCTTGGAATATTGAGAAAGCTCCGATGGGTTGGGGGGGGAGAGGTGGGGTGGGAAGTATCAACCCTCTGAAATGTCAAAATATTACACAGATAAATACTGGGGGTCTCAGCTCGGTAAATGTTTTTGAAAAAAAGGAACAGCTCAGAGTACTACTGAAGAATTAACAGCAAAAATAGTGTCAATCAACATGGGCTTACAAAAACTATTTTATTTAATTTGACTTTTATGAAATTAAGAATTTGATTAACAACAGTAACAACTTTGATATAATATTTTTAGATTTATGTAGCATTTTTGGGCTGGCATAACACATTTTGACTAAAACCAGCCAGAAAAAAAACATACCAAAAAAACCCCCAAACCAAACCCAACAAACAATTGGCCAAATACATTTAAGACAGATTAAAAATCAATTAAGTAACAGCTCTTGAAATGTTGGTGTCAATGGGAAACCACTACTAGTGAGGTCCATCAGGTATTGGTTCTTGGCCCCACTCCATTTAACATTTTAGTCGGTGACTTGGAAGAAAGCAGTCACTAAATTTGCAGGAGATACAAAGACAGGAAGAACAGCAAATAACAAAAGACCCAGGTCAGAGAGGCTGCTTACCAAAGCAAATGCAGTTAAACACTACTTCGAAAGGGGGGCGGAGGGGAACGGAGAAAGCCACAAAACACACATCTAGGAACAGGAAAAACAGCTTCTCAAAGACATACCCAGATCCAGCAGCTGAAATTGGAAGCTGATCAAACTCAGCCAGACATAAGACACTCTTAATTTTACAAGGGTCCAACTGAAAATACAAGACATGCGCTCCAGGACCAGACCAATGCTTTCCCTAGCCTAGGACTCTGGAGGTGTTATTTAGGGAAGCATGGGTTGGCCACTAAGATCTATTCCCCTTATACTCTCCCCCAACACTTACATTCATCATGTTAGGAGTCTCATTAACTAGTAGAAAGCAAGAGCCACCACCATCACATCAGGTTTTTATTGGATTTCTCATGCCTAGATTTTCTGGTCAAGATTGGATATATTTATCCACAGCTATGGGATTTGAAGCAGGAATTAATTCAGAAAAATCCTAGAGTCTATGTGTGACATGGGAATTCTGTCTCTTTCAGGACAAAAATCTATTAAACTTGAATGTTTCAGTCACAGGCATCTTAATAGAAAAGCAAGACCAAGCAACAAGGGAGGGGGAAAAATGTCACAGGACAGTTATTAATATACACCAAGTCTCAGGACATGCATGCAATTATAAGTTGCGAATAGTCTTTTATTCATGCAACAAAATAAAAGAATGTCCCATCCACCTATGAGGACACATCTCGTTATCTGAATGGAGCCTAATTAAGTACTCCAACTACAAGCGAAAACAACCTTGTCTCAGCTTCCTGAGGAACAAAGAAAGAAAAAGCTGTGCATCTTTAGTAATTTTTCAAAGTTCATGCTTCTACACTTTTGTTAATGAAACTGCACTGTTCAGGGGCTTACGGCAGACATCCCTGCTCTGGAGACAACAGATGCTTTAGTAAATCCAAGGACTTTCCGAGGACCTCAAATATCACTAACCTGGCAATAATAACCAAGAGCAATACAGATACATGCATACAGAAGAAGAGAACTAAGGATGTTAAGACAGGTACTGGTTAAAAGAAAAACAAAAGTAACCAAATCCTATTTAGCAATATCTAGCTCTTCCATAGCTTTTTTCACTAGAACACCTTGTGTTCCCAAGACAAAATACGCGGTATCACTTGCTGAGGTCCCTAAACAGGCCCTTGGAGCTCAAGAGAAAAAGAATCCTTTGGCCTTAGACTAATGCTTTATTCACTGTAGAACAGCATCTCCAGTAGAAAAGTTTCATTTGAAGCGATCAAGAAGCCAACAAGGCACGTTTTTTTGTCAGACAGCCATTTCACTGGTACAGTAACTTACCACAGCAATAAGATGAGAAATAAAAAAAGGGACAAAAAACTACCATGGCAGCAGACAAGTACTGTTGATAGAAGTGCTTCTGACCATCCATCCTGCAAGGCTTCATTAAAATTCCACTAGTGGTCTGTAATTTTAATAAAGACGAAGCTGCAGCAGGCCATCTTCACTCTTCTCTCCATGCACCCCTCTCAACCAAGCAATTCCCTTTCCTCTGAAAATCAAGTCTAAGCACATTTTCTCTGATGGAATATCAAACTAGCAGCAAGGCATTTAAAAGTTAATGAGCTAAGTATGACAGAAAAACAGCTGCATATCTGAACTGCAGCGTTGCAATGCACTTGCCTTCACAACAGAAAAGAGCCCTGCCAAATCCCCTAAAAGAGGGTAGATCTCTCCCCTCTACAGAGGAGAACAGAAGGGCAAAGAGAGCAAGTTATCAGGCTGTTTTGCAGTGCGAGAAATGGAAACAGGTCTCCCCACTCTGAACTGGCAGATCATCTCACTGACTACAACTGAAAAGTCACCCCCTAAAAAAACCCAGAAGGGACAAATTCTAAAGCTTGTTGCCAGAGTACAGATTATAGCAAGGAAAAAGGCATAATATGGACCATCTCCTGCCCCCCTCCCACGAGGAGTATTTTTGTCCATGTGATCTGATATCAAGAAGAGAACTACACGAAGACATTCAACCTTCTTATCTCTAATCAAAAGCTTCAGCAGCAGAATTCGAGAAAAGCCAAGGACTCCCTGCAATGGCTGTCTCAACGTCACCTCAAGATACAGCAAGTGCTCTGGCAGGCTGAGCCATAATCTTTATGTGGATTTGCAGGGGTGGGAAGATCCTCCCATTTGTAGATACTGCATCACTAATCTGGCTAGTTGTTCAAGTCAGGGGTTGGGGGCTTTTGTTTTACATTTTAACTCAGGATCAGGAGGTTTATTGTACAACCATCTGGTTTTCTTCACAGCCAGTCACCATCAATGCAGGGCCTGACTGGAATCTGCTCATGTAAATACTTGCATTTTATTACTTTAGAAAATAAACCAGGAAACATAGACATCACAAAATGGCAAAGAATGACAGCAGAAGAGCTTCAATAACTACCAACTCCCTACGTATCCTTAAAAAGATAGTTTTTACCTAATGGTAGAATAAGATCAAAATTAAAAACAAAAAAGCAAACAAACAAAAAGAACCCAACAGAACCCAAACACACAAACTTTAACACTAAAAACTGAAGTGGGAGTTGGTTTTCAGTATCTCAATTCAAACACAGTGTTCTTATTTGTTTAACCTCCAAGTCTGGAGTTCCAGCAGGCAACCAGGTACAACTTTCACTGAGAAGAAACTATACCAACTAGCTAGAAAGTTTATAAACAGATTAAGAGCCAAATAGCCCAAGAATGAGAGTGCTCAATAGCACAAAACATCACAGACCAAAAAATTTTATATAGAGACCTAAACATTGCTCAAACTTGAGCCAATTTTTCCATATGCAAGTGTTGCATTATTTATTGCAGCAAAATAAAAACCTTTAAACTTTTTTCCTGTTGGAGACAACCTGTTAATGCTTCACTGCCAAACAAAGTTAAGATGACATTCATTAACTACCAGCATTTATCCCCATACCCCATGCTCCCCCAGCAGAAGCATCAGAACAGCCTTGCAGTAGACAGAATTGATCTGCCTGGAAAATGCCTCCTACGGAAGAGACAGGATTTCCAGCAAGGTCAATTCACTGCTCCACTTTATTTCATGGCCATAGAAATGCTCATACCACAAACCAACCAGAGTCAGGTGTGCTGTCAGGAGCAACTTGCCACAAGTAGGTATAGCAGAGGCCCAAGTCAGCTTAAACCATGGAGGAACCCCCCCTGTCCCCCAAAAGCTGTACATGTGGAAGCACAGGATACCAGTGATTTCCACTCCAGCCTCAAGAGATAGGTATTGGCACCACGCAGAAGCCCGTTAGAGGTGTGGGTTAAACTGGCTGAGATATTAGCTGTATTTCATCCTCCATAGCAGCCTGTTTGAAGAGGGTTGCCTTCCCCTAGCAACTCAGTCCTGCCCTACATCATTCTCTATCTGCAACACACAGCCACCTACTAAAACCAGACTAGCTGAAACAATTCAGCTAAAAAACAGCCCAGAAAGAGTAGGCACAAGCTGCTGAATCCATTTAAATAAGGACTGCCAGCAGAAACAGCATCTACCAAACCACAGCTTTGATCTAGCAAACCCCTGGAGTGTGACTCAGTTTCACCTCCTTTATCACAGGAGGTCAGTTATATCATCAGTCAGTACTGAACTAACTCCATACACTATTCTCTTCTTTTTGGATCTTAAGTTATAAATACCCCTTTGGCCATCTCTACAGATTTTCAAATCCATACAGGAGTCTGCAAAGGGGAATGAAAATGTGATTCTACTTAGGAAACTAAATACAGTTGTATCACCCATCATTGAAATCTGATAATCTTCAACAAATAGCATAGACCTGTGAAAATTTATTAAACATTTCTTATTTGAGGTGTGAATATACTAAGTTTACCTATAAGGTATAAACTGCCAAGAGCCTTTTTACTCTGTTATTTGTGATTGTAAAAGCCCGTCTGATGTTAAATAAACCTCCATCATAAGCCACTACATAATTGCCCCAATGAAGAGAATGCCTTCCGACTCCAGCTTAGCTAACAGCATCCTGAAAAATCTTATGTAAAGACACACCACTTTATTAATTCAAGTGATTATTTCACTAGAACACCAGTGAGTATATCTAAATTCCAATTAAGAAGCTAACAGAAGAAAAGAAGAACCTAGATCATGGCAAGAAAGCTGAAGTCATGACTACAGTGAATATGAAGCACACCTGATGTTTTGAGGCTTCCCAGAAACTCTGGAAAAGTATCCTTAGCCTTTTCAGACAACTGTTCAGTTCTGTCTCAACAGAAAGGATGATCTAGGTGAAATCAGTGGGTGACACAGGCAGCTACACAAAAATGAAAGCAGGGCAGGGGGCAAAAGTTATCCACCTTAAATAAAAAAACCCAAAACAAAGATCAGTGCACACCAAGAAGTATCTTAACACTGAAGGACATGAGCACAGAATTCATACTAGCTACAGGGCAGATTATAGTGATTAATTGTCGTCGCTAAGTCACATTTGAAAGTATACCTCAAGTGAGGCATTTGTGAGTCTACAACACAAGGTGCAAAGGAAGCACAGCTAAGCCTAACCCCCTTCCAGCTTTAGGGTGGTTTGCACAACAATAGTATAAAGAGCACAATGGTACAAGTAAGCACATGATAACTCCTGCATACAGCACAGAAGATACAGCTCTATTACTATTGTTACTCTTGTGCCAACAGAACTAAATGCTAGCAGAAATATTCTTACCTACCCTTCATTCACACCTCGGGTTATGCCCACACACTAAAGAAGCTGCAAGCCCTGGTACTCCTCTGGAAACAGAGCAGCATAACCACAGCTGCTGACAACTTTGTAACAAAAGATTATAGCAACAAAAGAATTTGGTGCTGAAATAAGTTGTGGGAACTGAAATTGCCAGATCTGATGGAGGATTACTCAGTGTAGACTAGGAGCAGTGAACCTTCTTTAAAAAAAAAACAAACCAAACCTACACACAGACGCAAGAAGCTTGCAGTAAACAGCTATATGATAGCCTGACCTTTGGGGTTTAGTGGAAATTTTCCCAAAGAGCAAGTGACTGATAAATCTCTCTCTCACTTCTGACGTCATGTAATGTTTGCCATCATTTCACATAGCAATTCTTTGAATCTCACTAACCTTTTTGCTTCAAATACACATCAACAATTCCATAAGCTATGCCTGCAGATATGCTTCACAGAAGCAGCCAGTTTCTTTAGGGTATTTTGCGTCCAACTACAACTGGGGTTACACTGAGCTTTTCTTTTTCCTTCTTGACAGCAACATGGGACAGAAGAAAGGGTGCTTAACATCAGGCATTTCTATTCACACTCCTCCCTTTTCACTGGCAATACGAATAACTGTACAGGTGCATACAGAAGACAGTGAAAAAATAATTGTGTGCAGAAAAGCTTGCATTATTTCTAGACAGGAACAATTTCCTGGGCTAGTCCAGCTATGTCAGCAGGAACAAGTGGCAGGACCAGGGACAGCTTAGACAGCAACACTGCTGAAATCAAGACCCGCTTGACTTCCTCATTCGTGCTCTCAGATTGCACTTCCCTTATTTTGAGACAGAGATCTGAAGCAGGCCCTGGATCAGAGCTGAAGATCATATTCAGAACAAAAACCCCTGGAATTTGGTCGATGCAAAAGTAATATGAGAGAGAACACATCTTTTATGATGGCCATTCAGGATTTCAAAGTTATGCCCAAGTATCTTTTCTGGGTAGCTGCAGTGAATTTGGTGTCTGTAGGTATATGTAATGGTTCACCTTGCACTTAACTGAGTTATATGCACAGTAATTTCAGCTCCTATCATCATCTTTAAGTCTTCATCAAGCCAAGCAATTCCGTGCAGCTTTTTGACACTGCCCAGTCTTCTCCATCTCATTTACTGCAGACCTTCTAGAATTCCTAAAGCACAGCACATTATCGGCCTTTCATAATTAAAGTCAAACATTCAATCCACCGTACTTCGGTTGAGGCCACCCTATTCCCTCACAACTTTTGTTTTCAGACTAGCTGAGGTACTTTGCTTGAAAGCAGCACGTGTGGTCTGAACTTGAAAGAAGACAGCAGTCCCACACTTTCTGCACACTAAGCTTCTCCAGGTCACTGAATTACAGCAGAATCTCAGAATATGCTCACAGTTAATCAAATTACGGGTTTCTCATCAAGAACATCAAACTGTTACAAAGACAAACATCTGGAGATCAGCCTTCTAGAGCAGCCAGCCTTGCTCCAATTTTACAGTTGGTATCTCAATAAAAAGGTCTTAGCAGACCTGTTACTGCCTCAGGTCTGTTCAAAGAATGAAGTCCCTGTTTAGGACGCTCAGCAGATCTAAAAAGCAATTCTTTGGTGCTACGTGAAGAAACACTGGGAGGACACTCAGCCTTCTAAGAAACTGCCTACCACAGGTCCTTTGTTCAAAATCCGAGTTAAAATTTTCCAGGTACTGTACACACAAAGCTTCTCAAGCTTGGGGTTCCACACTATGTTGTGTTGCTAAATTCACTGGAGACTGAAATATCTGTAACCACCTCTCTATGAAGAAAGAACAGAAACACTTCACAGTTTTGAGTGCTGCTTTGCTAGAAAAGCTTCTGCTTTTAAGATGAGGGTCACTGTCCACTTACATCCAAAGCAGCTATTTTTGTAACTTCTGAACAGTACTTTCGGAACAACAACTCTGAAACTGATTTCCTAATCCATGGCTAGGAACTGCCAGCACTGCAGTCAGATAAACAGTGAAGGAATTTGATACAAACCGCGCTTCTGCAGGCTCCATGCTAATCATCTGATCCTAAGGGATTAAAAGTCTAGAGTAGCGCTAACAGATATTCAAAGTTACAAAACAGGCTCATGTCTATGACACTTTGTAAATATCTTCCCTTAAGGTCATTTTTTCCCTACAGAATTCTTCTTACACAAGTTTCTCTAAAAGGAAGAGTATCCTGCACATGTAACGAACAAAGCATGGGATAAAGAGTGAACAATAAATTGCCAGAGACAGCGTGTGCAAGACAATTTCATCTAAGTGCCTTGTTCCCCACTGTTGTCAGTTTTATACCTTAAATCCTCTGAAGGTTATTTCAGATACAGCCAACTTTTTTTAAGTGTTCTTTGACACCAGAAAGGTTTTGAGGCTCAAGGAATATTGAAAAATGCTTCTAGAAGGCATTGTGCTTCAGCACATTTGATGAAATAAGCAACAGTACTCAATGAGTCTCAAATTCCCTTAAAAAGCTCATAAGCAACCATAACAAACTTGCTTTTCTATAAAACCACAGGAATAACAGCAGAAGGGGTGAGGGAAGGAATCAGCCACTAAACCAAAACGCAGCGGGACACTAGAACAAGTGTTGCAAAACACTGAACTTTCCTAGCACTGGTTCTTCTGAGAACTTCTGTCAAAGTAGCCCAGCCAAAGAAGAACTGCAGTCTTACCTAAATTTATTACCCGTGTACAGAGCTGGGCAGTACAAATGAAAATCCAACCAGAGAAACTATAACCAATTACTTTAAAATGTTAGCCAAGAAGAAGATCGGCAACAACTTTAACAAAATAAATTCAAACCATGTGAAGAGAAGGCTCCTTTCATTGACAAGGGGAAAAGAACGGAAGCCCGCTGGAAAACTAAAGCTGCAGAGGAACCCGCAAAACCCACAGCTGCACAATGAACATTGCATCCCGCATCAAATTCACTTCAGTAATTTAAATAGTTGCTTACAGTAGTGTTTCAGTAAGTAATTCAATTAAATATAGTAGTAGTTGAATACACGAGACACTCCAAGAGGTGGCCAAGTCAAAAATACATTTTTAAAAATAGCACATTAGTTTCATGCTGACTTCTTTATCTTTAAAGTGCTCATTACTGCCAGACAATAGCTTATACAACAGAAAACATGCAATATCTCATTTTGTAATAATACACAAAACACATTTTAAAGGAAGCTGCCTTATCAAATCTGCAGAACTATTTCAGCATAGGGTTTTACTTTTCCAGCCAACTGGCTCCTTACAGGTACCAGAATAATGTGACCTGCGATGCAGGGATTCAAAAAACTTCAGCGTGCAATTTTATTTTTTTGTTAACTCTTATATGATGCAAGTATTTCTATAGATATTTGACTATTTCAAGTATTTAAAAATCTCTCCTAGGGGCTGTATTCATGCATTCAGAAGTCTGAAGTGGTCTTTCATAAATATCTTGAACACAGTCTAAAGATTTTATAAGTTCTTGGATTAACCTGCAGTTAATCTTATTAGACAAAGAGCCAAGATTTTCAAGAATGAGTGCTAAAGCTATAACACTAAATAAGCCTGGCTCATTTAAAAAGCAACCCTGAAATTCTTCCTACTCCTGTACCCATTTTAAAGTCACCAATAAGCACTAGTCAGACTGCAGAAAAACTGTTTCTACCAGCAGGCTTCTGAAGATGCATAATGCCAATAAAGCTAATTACATTTCAAAAAATAATAATCTATGTGCAATTAAGATACTGGCAACATTTTAATGCAAAAAATTGTTTAAATATACTAACATCCTAGTCTTGGGATATCCAGTCAAGCTACGCAAAGAGATGTGTTTGTCCCTTGCATACTCCCAAATGTGGAAGTAGGATCAGAAACTGGATCTGGAAGAAAGGGTAAACAGCATGTTAGTTAAATTCACAGAGGATACTATGTTTGGAGATGTTGCAAACATTAGTGAAGACAAATACATAAATGACCTAGAGAGAAAATTAAATTAGTTTGGAAACAAAAACGTCTCATGGAAAATAACTTCAAACACCCAATGTAGAGGAAACACGGGGATAGGGGAAAAAAAAGTAAAATGAAAGAACCCTAGAAGCAGCAACAGTGGACAGTCAGCCGAATATTTGCATTGAAAAACAGTTTAGAGTTGCAGAGGCATCAAACAGAGCAGGGAAATTAAAGTTCTTTCTACAGTCTTTGAGACAGTAACAATAGCCATCTCCTTGTACAATTGCCAGGGACTGAAAAATTCCCCTTCACTCCCAGCAAGTGGAAAGCTCTTCTCAATGGCAAATCAAGTTCTGCAGGAGGTAGGTTTTAATTTTTTTTTTAAGCAAAGTTAACATACGGTTAGCATAAGCCTACGCAGCAGGTTCTTCCAGTACTTCTGCTGCTTGTGGCTTTGTGCAGAACAGGAGGAAGCTAACAAAATGAATCCATTTTTACAGGTGCAACTCAACCTCGTATTGTTCAGATTTGTTCATGTGGTCCTTGAGAAAAGAAACCAAAACAGCTAGTTCAACTACTGAAAAAAAAAAAAAAAAAAAAAAAAAAAAAGAGAATAAAACCCATTTAATTTTGCCTTAAAGTTACTTTATGTATGATATCCACTTATCCATCACGGTAGATGTCCGCACTATCCAGCTTTAAGGGCAAAGGCAGCAGCAGGAAAAAACTGACTCTACCTTTAGAAAGGCTACAAGAGGATCCCCACCCCCAGCTGCCACACAGATATAAAAGCAGAAGTTTAAGTAACCAGAATACACCTTCAAGGGCTGTCAAGCCTTTGTTCTTCAGAAAGACTTCCAGGCACAAACTAAGAACCATTTATTCTGCTTCATCCCCAAATTAACAGAATACGCTAACTTTGCAGGGTTTGTTACTCTCAGTAAGAAGCCTTCACTGAGGCAACCACATAGATGCTATATACACAGGACAGTCCACAGATCAAAAAGGAAATGAAAAAAAAACCAAACAAAAAACCTTTTCACAGAAGCCATCTTTCTGCCTGTCATGCTGCTGAATCTTAGGACAGGCTCCAGCACGAAGGCTTGTGCTTCAGTTTATGCATACCATCATCACATGAAAACAGGAGACTGAAGGCTTTCCCTCTTCTTGACAACTGCTGAGCTATGTGCTTTCTGAAATAAGCCATCCTATGAACATCTACAGCTTCTGCTTGCGGTGTGATGGCAAGAACAAAGAAACAGTTCCTACCAGTCTGCCTCATCTTTGGCACAAACCGTTGAAATATGCAGAACTAACCGGAGATTCCCAGGCATCCCTCAAACCAAAGGCACATGAAATGCAGCTTTTTAGGGTATTGTAGTACCATTTTGAAGTAGTTCAAACTATAGTTTGAACCAGTACAGAACCGAGAACTACATGATCTCATTGAAGAGCTTAATGCATTTAGGGAGATGTGAGGCCTCAGACATGACAAAAATTAATCTTTGCTTTTTCACACCAGGGAACATTGGCAAAGTATCTATGTAATCTTTTGCTCCTTTTGAAGTATCAGTGCTAGCATGAGGCAAAACTCATGGAGGCAGACTCCAATCAAGTCTGATATGGATTCAAAGCGTGGTCTCATGAGCATCCTTCAGCAGTTAACAGCAGGTTTTGCAGCCCTTCCCTTCTCTGCTCCATCACTCATTCATACCCCTGCACTCCTCAGTTGCACTGGTGCAAGTTCATGAAACTACATAAGGGACAAGACAAGTGATTTTGCCCATACACACACACTTTTTTTTTTTTTTTTAAAGAAGTAACTTCTGCAAGTTCACCTTGTGTAAGAATGGCTGTTCAAGGTTAGGACAAAGGCTTAACTAGCCCAGAATCCCAATTCCAATAAGGGCAAAGTGTAAGTGGCCACACAAGGGGTTGCCTTAAGCAATGCCATCATCAAAAGCACGCCCAGCAAATCCCAGAGTACATCTACTTAGGAACTAGAAGTGTAGCCACTGCTTAAGAGACTGATCAAGAAACAGAGCATGCACTTACTCTGATTTATTTGATGTGTAACTGCCTTGGACTCCTTGTAAGTGAAAAACATGGGAGGTGTGTATTACAGTGAAGATGCTGGAGGATCAAGGCCTATTAGAACAGAAAGGAACTAGAGTCAACAATACTATGTGCTGCATACGTTTTTGCACAGTGTGCTGCTGAGAACAGATGAGATGTGCAGGGGCAGCCCAGACTTGTGCTCCTGCAGAAGAGACCACCGCACAGATCACAAAGCTCCCGTAGAAGACAAAGGGATCTACTGCTGAATGAGAAAGTAGATGTGTTCTGGGAATGGTTCTTATTCCAGTTCTCTCTCCCAAACACCATGCTGGTCTGACATAACTCTGTTTTGCTCCTTGGTCAACTGTCAGAGCTGCTGGCTGACTCAGCACGAGTCCTGAACTGCCCTTACCTCTACCTGTTTTTTTGCCCTAGCGACTCCTGTTTGGAACAAAGCCCTATGACAATTTTCAACCTTGTCTAAACAAAAAAATCCCTAAACCAGCAGCTGTGATTAATATGCATCCTGACTGGCTGACCACATAGAAGGCCCAGTCCAAACCTGCTTGACTCACACATCTTGTGATCAACCCACGTATTCTCCATGGCAGGGACTGTTTCTTGGTGAAAAGGGAAGATACTGAAACTAAAAGAAGAATGCTTCACAGTGGTCTTGTGTAATGAGGGGTCAACTACCCTCAGGAGGTTTCTATAGCTAGAAATCTGCTGCCTCTGCCATTTAGGAAAGCATTGCCCCTAAACACGCTGATTCAGCACCAGCCCATCTCTCCAATTGGCACCATAAACCTAAAGGTGTATGGTACCCCCTAGCAGGGATTGGTGTCTTTTCCTTAAAGCCCAAATACGCCAACCACCCAAATGGGTAAACAGAAACCCTTCCTGTAGGCTAACATTTAAAAGTGTGCTGACTAACCCAAAAGGAGAAGAATTAAGATTACCATTATGTGGTAGGAACCAGAAGCAGGAAGTACCTATAAGAAGGGGATACAAATATAGATTCAGCCGTTCTGATCTCTGGGAACCACCTCTTGCTGACAACAACTAGTGATGATCCCAATGTCTCCATTACAACATCAGTTTCTCTGTAATTTTCTGTTAATTTTACGAAGAACAAACACATTGGATAAAAGATTTTTATCTACTCACTGGAGACATACTGCAACTTGAGGCACGTTCACTAGCAAGGCAGCAGCAAGAGTAGAACAAGACTTGCCCCACCCACGTGCTTTAAAGGAGGGGGGGAAAAAAAAAAAACAACAGCAGTAAAACACATGTGCATATAAAATGTATGATTGCAAAATATACTGTGTAAATTGTTAATTATGAGAAGCAGAGGAAGAAGACCGAAAATTCCACAACTCACTTATCCCAAGTTACTAGAAGGCAGATTACTGCAAACTGAAGGTTAAGGTTACTGCAAACAGGGAAGTCCGCTCCACAGCGTGTCTTCAATATCCTGAAGCTATGATTACTGATTACCTGGCACTTTAATCCATGATGAATCCACCTCTCCACTGAGAGGGCTGATCCCACTCATCTTCCCCACCCACTCCCGATGCTCACTCATCTTGCATTTGCATGGTAAGAGGATAAGATGCTTCAGGACCCAGTTCCCTGATCCAACCCACCACATCGACACAAAGTGAGGGCACTAGCACAAAGGGGGTGGGATGATCACCCCTCTCTGCAGTATTTTAAATGTACACTAGATTAAAAACTACAGTGTAACCATGAATTGTGTTTTCACAAGAAAATTTACTTCCACTGCTATGTATCCCTTGGATGTGCGATCTATTTTCCTGTGGTGGAACCAAGACCTTTCCTGAAGGATCTTCTATATTGGCCAGCTTTAAACAACTGTACTCTCCCACACTGCTCATTTAGGTTAAATGATGTAAAATTGTGATTTCTCAGAAATTATCGTTGGAGTTACTGCCCAAACCTGTATCTACTATAAATGCAATGCAAATTCACACAGTTTGGCAAGGTCTGTAGGTGGACTTGCAGTTTCTTCAAAGTCAGGGTGAAATGCTTTGTGACAGTTGCTCCGGTATAACCTCTCCATTATTTAAAAGGAAAAAAAAAAAAATAATAAAAATCTACTGAATGTTTCCTGTAGCATCTTCTACACACACCAGACGTCAAGTTTAGGCTATATAAACTATAATCAGTAAATTTTAATATTTTCCACTAAAATAGTGATTTTGCACAGAAAATAATTTCATGCCTTTTCAGAAATCTGACCCTCTACAAACTTGCTTACATTACTGTGATGCAATACAGTTAAAAAAAAATAGATAGCATAACGTTTAGCTTTATTCTGGAAAAAGAACAACTCATGGCTCAAAAGCCAACAGTGGTTCTATTAAATATTCTTGACGACCATTTTCTGATGTTCATTTCCTTAAAAGAAAGGTTCCCTGATGAATCTATCTAGGCAAATCTCCATGTTGTCCTAACCCTTAACTCACTAACTGAAAAACAATAAGCTTTTAGAATAGCTTTTCCCAGGTAACTTCTATTTGCCTTTCTAAGCTTAAAAAAACCAAAAAAAACCCCAAACCACAGAACCTGCCTGCCTTCTCCCACCAGTCTCTCCCCAAACACTGTCCCCAAGTTTCATGCTAGAACTTTAATAAGCAAAGGCTTCAAAAGAACATACTTCCTCTCCCATGGGAAGACGACAGGTACTTACCCAAAACTTTTTCACCTAGAGTGGGAAATATTTTGTCCATTTCCCAAAAATGCTTTAAGATGTATTTGGAAGACTATCAGAGTTTAGTCTGTAGTTCCAGTAACTTGACATGAAATAGACATGATTTCCCTTCAGACAGGTCTCCAAGTTCCATTATGCCTACCCCCACCCTGCCAAAAAAAAAAAAAAAAAAAAAAAAAAAGAAACAAACAAACAACAAACCCCAACCACCACACCACTGGAAACATCTATTTAAAGCTGTATTTTTATGCAAAACTTATTTTGTTGCTCTGGTTGACCTTCCCTTTTTCTTGTCTCTGGATTTCACAGAAACATGTCTCAACTAAACTAACTATACCATTTAGTATGGTACTCACAGCCCACTTAATCCAGAGGCAGAACAACCAAAACTGTTTAATTCGTTGTTTTAGATGCATCTTTACATTCCTTTAGTGAATTCAAACAAGGCAAGTAATTATACAGCTATTAAAGTTTATCATCTCCTTCTCTAAAAGCATTCTTTGTGAACTTTGACCCTCACTTATGCTAAATCTGGATTTTCTAGAGAGACCTAGTTTTAGAGAGACATTCATTTTCTTTCACTGGTTCTGAGAGGAAAGACTCTGGGGATATTTCAAGGCTATGATGTCCTGTTAGCTCATATTCAGCTCTATCTTGTCTACCTCCCCTCAGACTGAGCTAACAGGGAGGACCTAGCTGAGTAAAAGAATGCATTACCAAGGAGATTGAAAGTAAGTCTGTAGACAAGTATTTTGCACATCGTTTGGAAAATGAGAGTAAGCTTATGACCTTCTGTGAGGCCACCTGAAGACAAAGATCGTATTCCCAAGACCATCTGACTCATTCAGCTGTAGCCCCCAACCCCACACCAAGTGTAGGCTGACAGCAGAGAGTGAGCCAGTTCATACACTAATAGCCAAAGCCCACTTGCATGCTGGCTGCCATGCTGACAGAAAGAACAAATTTGTCCATGGGAGAGCCTCCCTTGTCACACCTAACCACCAGCTGCTCCAGCAGGCACCAGGGCCCTTTCACAGCCACTGCAAATCGACATATTCTAGCTCAGAGGCACAGGACATCACTCATATGGATTTATCCACATCCACGGCTTTCGTTCTGGCCCACTCACAGCTAAGGTCCCATGCATCCTGCTAATCTAGGACCTCTCACTAAAGCCAAGGCTTATCAAACCTTGGCTTCAGGACCCAGCTTACAAACAGACCCAATATAGCTGTACCAGCAAAACTATGGGGCAGCAAACCAGTGTTCAGAGCAAGAATTCTTTAATTTTTTTAAAGTTTTGCCACCACCAACAGAATCTCAAAGCTCTGCAATAAATTCAGCACTCTTAACCTGCAAGTATGCTCTGAAGTTAGCCCTGTCTGCTGCTTACAGGCAGAATCATGAAAACCCTCCTAGGCAGCACCATGGCATGCTGAGAGCAAAGATCTATCTGCCTTAAAGATGAGATCAAAGAATCACTCATCTCTTCCCCCAAACTGCATATGAAATAACTATTCCTCTTCCCTCACAGCAATGGAAAGCCCTCCAAGTTTCAGATACTAGAAGGGCAGACAGGAAGGAACATCAAGCAGGATTTGGGGTTAGGATGCTGAAATGCCCATGAGCATGATAAGCAGAAGGTGTTGGTTTCTTGGGAACTAGTGTTTTTGAACAGACTTTTTTTTTAAGTAGGTTTAGTAGTTTTAGTCCTGGAAAAAAAAGTTTCCAAAAATAACTGCTTACTTTCTGAAGTTTGTGAGGTGTCATCACAAGTGCATTTAGCTGCTAAAGTTCATCAACATGCCAGTAAGTATAGACCAAAGCAGCTGTGATTGACTTCTCCCTACATGCCTTCCCCTCCACCACCTCCCATTATAAATAAAGCTGCATAAGGCGTTTCCTACCCTAGGGGCAGGAGCAGTCCTTGGGCTACGAGGGGTTGAGAAAATTTAAAGCCCTATCTGCTGTTCTTATTTGGAGCACAGAATTCAGTTCAAAGTACAAGCAGCAGGAAGATACGAATTCAAGATTAGTCACAGGCAAACAGATGATTTAGGAACAAGAACCAATCTGTTTGTTATAGGCAAGGAGCGCAGCCTCCATGGCAAAGTAGACTACAGTTCTGCAACATCTTTAACTTACAAAGTCAATTTTTAATCTAATTTGAAACTGAGTAACTTGTTGAGCAGCGTAACCTCTGAACTCTCGATGCAATTTTGTACTGTTAGCGCGCTCAGTCTGGGACCTCGGCTATGGTTCTAGTAAAGCAGAGTGAGCTGGAAGAGTGGTCCAGATGAAGACTGTTTGGGCTCTGATACTCAGAACAGCAACGCACCTAGGAATTACCAAACAGCTTAGCGTCCATTCCATACTTTAAACACCTTTGAGTCATTAAAACAAATAAACCCATGTCCTCTTTAGAGCAGAAAGGCTGTTTACCTGTTGTTTCAGTGTACCTGCCAATGCATGGAACTGAGACTACCTCAATTTACACTCAAGCCCTCATATTCAAAGTTCCCTTCACAACCACATAAGGGAGGAGTGCTAATGGACTCTGCAGATCGAACGCAAACCCTGTAGCAGGAGTTTGGCCTTCCAGCAAAGTTGTTGGAAGGAAAAATACAGAAGCTCTGAGTATAGGGAATGCAGCACTTAAAACAGACCTACTTAATGCCACTCTAACCTTTCTCCAGAAATTAGCTTTCAAGTTAAAGTTTTCCAGGGTTAGTTTCCTCCGTGATACCCATTTTTGGATAAAATATACTTTTAAATGGTTAGGTATAAGAAGAGAAAGGAAAGATAAAAGTCAATCCTAATCTAATAGATGATTAAATATCAGCTCATATTCCTTAACACCTACAGCCACTTTGGAAAGGAAAAACAGCCCTTGTTTACAAATCATTTAGAGCAGTAATTTTCAAACTGTGGGCTCCTGAAAAGCATAAAGACCCCACGCAATTTAAACTATTGGCAATAGCCTTGTTTTTCCACAGTTGCTTCCTGCCAACTCCAGGTTGAAAACCACAGATTTAAGAGAGCTCTGGCAAAACACAGTTCTTCCCTCAACGGGTTAGGTTTGTTCAAGAGATAAATACAGCATTCCTGCTGAATTCAAAAGATCATAGGCAAAATGGACCTCTGCATCGCCCATCTCAACTGAGCACTGAAGCCTGCACAAATCGCTGCACATCACTAAAGAAAAATTGCAGAGGCAAGACCAAGGGATTAGATTTTGTGAATCTTAAAAATATTCTTTTAAGATACAAGAACTAGGTTCTCATAGCATCTTACCATACAGTTCCAGATGATTACATTTTTATTATTTTGTATGAACACACAGGATGACAAGGAAGGCAGAAAAGTATAAAAAAACCCAAGGGAAATGTGCAGGCAGTAGTTAAGCATTTAATCAGAAATACTAAAATTGGTGTTATACTTGCTTTAATTTTGTCCCCCAATGTAAACTGGAATAACCTAAACATTCATGGGAAACATTTCAGGGAAAAAAATGTTACTTTTTCTCCCTCCAAGAGACTTTGACACTTTTTATAGAGGCTCAGCACACCTATCTTACACAACACATTTTGAAGTATGGATACTCGTCTAAATCTACATATAAACAACATTTCACACTTAGTCTTTCCCCTCCTAATTTTCCGTCCTTCACTCAATCTTGTAATACTTCAAAAGATAGTAAGCTACAGTATGCAGATAAATGATAACCACTAAGATTACTGAAACGTTCCACTCCCAGTTGAATAGGAGTACGACTTTTCCAAAGGACATTTAAAACCAGCAATGGGCACTCCCCACAACTTTGCAGTGAGGTCAATTAGATCAAGAAGCGATCATTGAAACAAAAGTGCAGTTTTTTCTAGGAGAATTATTCCTCGCTGTCTGTTTTGGAAGGGAAGACTATCAGACAGATGTTTTTTCCATAAGAAAAAAGTAAGTCCCTTGTGAGAAACCCCAGAAGAGAGATTATAGTATCATATAAACTTAAGTTTCACTAATCGCTTCAAAATATAAAAGGGAAAACTAGGGATAAGGTAGTTGTGCTCCTCCTTTGCTAAAGGATGTAAATGGAATCACTGCTTTAAGATGACTGCTTTTAAGTTTCCTCAGGTCAGAAAAGGAAATTACCTCCATGCTTTCATATTCTCTTGCTTTTGCAGAGCAAAATGGAAGCTATTAAGCATCCACCTCTGCAAAAAGTTTTCTTCATGCAAAGGATACGATGGCATGTTTTCAGAAACACATCTAGAGATCATGATAAAGCATCACCTAGAAAGCAGCTTTCATCATTTTTGCCACAATTATGAATCTTAACCCAGGAGATGTCCAGTGGTGCCCAGCGACAAGACAAGGGGCAATGGGTACGAACTGAAACATAAGGGGTTTCAGTTGAATATAAGTAAGAACTTCTTTACTTTGAGGGAGACAGAACACTGGAACAGGCTGCCCAGGGGGGTTGTGGAGTCTCCTCCTCTGCAGATATTCAAAGCCTGCCTGGATGAAGTCCTGTGTAACATGCTCTAGGAGAACCTGCTTCAGCAGGGGGTTTGGACTAGATGATCTCCCGAGGTCCTTTCTAACCCTTGCGATTCTGTGATTCTGTGAGATTACCAAATTTGAGACAAGGTCTGATATAACATTAGCTTATCTTTGACTTGTTCACAAAAAGGACAAAAATAACTGTCAATAAGCCAAGAGCCAAGCAAGCCAGTTTGCTATCAGCATTTAAGCAGAGCCAGTAAGGTCTAATCACAATCCATTTTGTGTATTCCAGTATATTTATATATTTCCTAAGAAGCCCAAGACAAGGTACAAGCTAAGAGAGGGCTCTTCTGGCCACAAGGCTCCCTGGCTGAAGCACACGAGCACATTACTCTGACTAATCTGCAGTTATCCCATTACAAAATTTCAAAACTGACCCACACGGCCGTCTGCACATTAAGCACAGGCAGAGTACGCACAAGCTTCGTGCATATGAATTGCAGCAGAAAGTTCTAACAGCTGCAGGATGAGCCTGTCCTCACCAGGCAGGAGGCTGAACTCAAAGTCTATTACCCAGGTAACATCGCAGGCCGCCGCCTGTAACGTATATACGGGAGCAAAGGGAGCCAAACAGCAGACTGCTACAGGCAAATGACTGATGCTGCTATGCGCTCAGGAGAACAGGGTGAAGAGCATTAGCGTTATGTACCGACCTGGAGGGGGGAATTGCAGGCTGTGGGCTGAGACTTTCAGATCCTTTTGTTAGTGTAACCAACGAAAAAAAGAAATCAAGTAATGAAGAACTTCTGTAGCTTGACTACCTGTTCCTCTTCCTACTGTCAGTTATTCCACTTTTGAAACATGACCACCACCCTAACCTAGTAACAGCAGAGGAGGGCAAAAGACTACACCAGATAGATGAGTCTAAGCAATTCTCTCCAGCTAGATATTGAAATGCCTGTACTGTAAGCGTATGCAAAAAAATGTTCAAAGAGAACCACGAAATTTTTCATTAGTAAACTCAACTCAAGAGTTAAGATTGCCTGGTGGCCTCTGATGTCTTTCCACACTGCTGGATTCAGTTTCTGAAAGCTTCCTTTGTTAATGAATACTAGGCTCTTGTCCAGCCCTCTTTTCTCCCCCTCTTCTCCCTCCCATAAAATATCATGGTCCTCAGGGCATAAGGAACATCCTTTGTCTCCCTGCAAGTCTTCCCTGCGCAGCCACTTTGCCATCGCTTCTGGAAAATGCAACAGGAGTACCATCTTTTCTCTTCTTTCTAAGAGCAGTGGAAAGAAAAAGATGGAGACATCATCTAATAGCAATTTTATGACGTAGGAAGTGGTGTCCTGCAGAAATGTTGAAACATCATAACCTCCACTTCATCTTTCATGTGCCGGCAGTGTTGATGTGTGGCTCAACTCTCCTACTCAGCTTTGAAGAACTGAATTTTTTTGTCAGCTCCCCATAAAAGAACACACGATACTATGCAGTATACAGGGCAAACTAAGTCTGAGGTGAAAGTTAAATGACTTGAAGATGTCCAGTACATCATTCTCCAAGAAAAAAAAAAAAAAAAAAAAAAAAAGAAGTTGAAGCTCTCATTTCCCAAAAGAAGCTGAGGTCACATGGATTTATCAGAGAGAACTGAGGAACCCCAGAGGCCTGCAGAGACACACTGGGGAGAGGTGGTGTAAAGCTGCAACTTACTAATGGAGGTACTGGACAAGAGCATCCAACGCCATCTGGAAAGCAAAGCTCACAGTTCATTATCAGGGAGAGAGCATGGTATAACCCACGGTGCTTTGAAGTGGGAGAATTAAGCAATCTTCCTGCTACTGTAAGCGAACACTGTACATGCAGAAATTAGCACTTATTCAGCAAAAGACAACTTGGATTTGTGCATGTGTGACAATACCAGTTGAATAGTCTCAACTCTTCATTCTCTGTCTCTCCATCCTCTGCAGATGTTGTAGGGGGGGAAAAAAAAAAAAAAAAAAAAGATTGTGTTCCAGTCAGGGAACTGATTCACCAAGCTGCCACACACAACTGTGCCAGCACAGAGGGGACTATTTAAGCCAGCTTAGACAGCACTGCTGTCAAACATAACCACAGTCTGTAGTGCAGTTACAAGACAGAAGATGCAAACCAGAAAACTCCCTGCCTTTGGATGAGGCTACTCTCTTCTCTCCCCTTCCCCTCACCCTAAAGTCAGGATCCCATCCAGTGGTTCGGATGAGCTCTCCAGCTCAACTCATTCCTAGCTAGGATGACTCAGGTTACTAAGCATCACCAGAAGATTAGCTGGTTTTGCAGAGTCTTTTATCAGTTTAGTAAAAAACAAGCATTACCACCCCTTTTTCACCACAGGTAGAGCCTAGATCAGCTCAGCCCATCCTGCCCAACCCTGCCCTCAGAAAATCCCAGAAGATTTGTATTTCTCACAGAATTAGAAATATCCACCCCAGTAACCTTCGAGAACCAAACCTTCATCCTCTTAAGAAGACATATACATAGAAGGGTGAGGAAGAAGATTGGAAAGTCCCATGTAAAATACTGCAGTAATGCCCCCTCCGCCTCAGTCAGTATGACAGGTCTACCTTTCTTTAACCCTATTAAATGCCTATTTTTCCTCAAACCTTGCCTCAGCTGACTTAGGAAGTATTCTCATTGTTCTTTTACATTAGCTATGAAAGAACACAAGTTCTCAGACAAAAAAAAAAAAAAAAAAAAAACCAACAACAACAAAAAACCCCACCCAAACCAAAACACATGACGGTACTTGTCTGGATATAAGACAGGCTAAGATGGCAGAGCATTAAGCCATTTAAGTACTATGCAATAAAGATTTAGACAACTGAGCACAAGAAATGGGATTGTGTATCATCCACTCTTAATTAAAGTGCAGCTATTGTATTTCTGTGCATAACAGTATTTAGATTATCATCAATATATAGCACAAAAATGGCTTAAAAAAACACCAGCAGTCCTTCAGGTAGTCTTTTAAAATGGTGCCATACCACAAAGCTGTAAATCTGTAGCATATGTATCTCAATATAAATACTACAAAGATTTTATCTAGGTGGATTTGGACTATTTCCTGCATGCACAGAATGGATTACTGTAATTCATTCTGAGAAGTTCCATTAAAAGTGATGAACTCTGAATGTCATTAGCTCTTAGTTAAAAGTTAAGTCAAAAACCCCTGTAATTCCTGCAGGACAAACATGTCCCAAGAAGGAAACCTCCCACCTTGCAGTGATAGTTATTACTTCACACAAATTAAAAGAGATTTTTTTTTAAATGCGAAACAAACCAAGTGATTTGGCCTAGTCCAAAACTTCACGTCGCAGTCACCAGAAGAACTCGAGATGGTGTAACATGAAGCGATTTTCAAGATTTGTTTGAATATGCTTTTGTTTGGTTGACACTGTCTCTGTCAGGGTAGAAGTTATTCTTCATTTGCAAATAGGGAAACAAGGGCAAATCTGAAATGATTTATGGTGAATCTAAAGAGATATATGAAACAGATCTAGATTCGTCCCCCGCAGTTCAACTTCGACTGTTCTTCAGATGCATACCATCCTTCCATGCACATTTAAAGTAAAGCTAAATATCAAGCTGTAAATTTCACTCCTTACAACTAAAGATTTTTATTTTTAAATGACAGCTGCTTCAATTTTTTTCCTGGCATAACTTTGTCACGAAAGGGTAATTCTCCCTCCCTGTATCCATCCTGCCAACAGGCAAAAATGTTTGTGTGTAGACCAGATCTTCTTGAACAAGCCTTCAGCTAATATACTGTAAAGTTTCTGTACAATGGATTTATATTAATTAAAAAAGCTGCAAGTTGCATCTACATTTCTCACAGGCCGAAATAAGGCAAGTAGCACCACTTGCACATTTGCTGGGGACATGGCTGGGGGGCACAGGTAAAACAGGTACCAGTTTAGAATAGCCCTACATTTAAACGTTTACTTTGGCACAATTTCAGCTAACTTACTTTTTATTATTATTTTTTCATCAACATCAGGACTATAGTAGGCTTTCTCATTTTGGAACAAAGAAATACAATCTGCCCTTTGAACTAGAACTATGTTAAACACTTGGGAGACTCAAGCCTACCTCCAAAACAATGAGATAACACAGCTAACTGTTTGGAAGCAGCAGTTAATTCGTATCACATACAGGCTGGAACTATACCCAAGCAATAATCAAGATAAGAAAATGTAATAAAGATTTCATAATTATTCAACTGTTATACACCTTCTCTTGATTAATATTAGTTTCTAATACTTCCTGATCTATCATGTTTCTTTCACAGGATCCACACTTTAGTCCTAAGTATCTACTATGGTCATGGAAGACCCCTGCTATTCAACAAATTGGTACACAGAAACAGATCGGGTACTTAGGTTGCAGTATTTCACCAGCAACAATCATTTGAAAAAAAAAAATAGGGGAAATTACTTCAGCTTATTTTGACAGCTTAAGAGTAAAATCAACAGCTAAGCAGCATCTCAGTGAAACACTGACAGAGCTCAAGATGATTGGAAATCTTATGTGAATGTTACAGGTTTTCCCTTTAAATCATCATTTTGCTCCCAAAACTAGGATCTACATTCCCTCCCTGCCCCCACCACAGGCTGTAATTTAGTCAGGGAGTCTCTAAGAGTATAGCTAATATTTAACAAAGGGCCAAGCATCACCAGCTAGTAGAAATGCACGCGACCACCTCAAACTATCACTCCAGTAACCACACAGCATTGCAAAGCTATTATTGCCTGTATAAAAGGTGTCAGGAGGGTTTCAGGGATCTGCGGGTTCTCTCCTCCCTCAAACTCCCCATTCCTTAGCTGATCTGATCTCATCAACTATTTCCAATTCAGCAAGTGCCTGAACAGTAAGTGCCTAGAGGCTGAGAGAGGGGAAAAGAAAAAAAAAAAAAAAAAGTCACCACATACATTTGCCTCTAAGTATCTGCTTTTGGCCACCGAGAAAGACACTAACACTCAAGATTGGTACAGAGAGCACATATTTCAGCATCAAATAGTTATCATCTGGTGTATCGTGTCTCTAGAATCAAAGTCCTACCAGGGCATCAAGATGCTGCGCAACACTCCCCGCCACCCTCCTCTGCTGTGGTTCAACAGCCCAAGGCATCTCACTGCAAAGAGAGCTGAGAGCGCCCTTCTCCACACTTCCCCCCACCTCCTGGCCACGACAGGCTGCTCCCTCAACTGCATCACTACAACAGAACTGTTTGGGACTTGTCCCCCACCAGCCGCACCACCTGCCTCCCCCCCAAAAAAGAGAGGCTTGAAATGCACAACGAGGAAGGAAGGTTTAAGCCAAATCAGTTCCCTGAGCTACCTCCCACAAAAAGCTGTGCTGGCACAACTGAAGGTGCAACTCTCAAGATGATCTGTGTCCCTGCTGCTGCGTTCTCACTCTTCTCCTTTCCACCAGCTATGCATTCTCACCCTCTTCCTTGTGCTAGCACCGGTATTTGCCTGACCTGACAGCAAGCCAGTTCGGTGAGCTATACTAGCAGAAAATTATGCTACTCCCTCCAAACCACGACATTTTCTCCTAGCATAGCTCCCCTGAACTGGCTCCCTGTGGGCAAAGGTGGGCCTTCCGTCCTCCTGTGGTTTTGCTCCCCTTAAGAGCACAAGCTTAGTTTGACAAACTGCCATGAAGCCACAGTCCAACAGAGTGGCCTATTGCAGAAGCAAGAAACAAGAGGGGAAAAAGTGAATTACTTGAGCCATTTTTATTGCCAAATACACTAGTTCAAACCACAGGCTTTACTTTTTCTGACTACCACACTGTGTCATATTAGAATGACTTTGCAGGGAATGATGCTAATGTAGAGAACCCCCCACATCTCAGATTTACTTTCAGAACTAAATACGAATGGGTATTTCTGAAGTAACAAGAAGGATTTTCCCATACTCCACTTCCTCATATTTATCTATCGGTATTTACTGAAGGAGCAATTCCTTAAAGACTTCTAAAAACGGCCATGGTGAAACAGAAGGTTGCATCGTTTAACAGGGCAAGTATCCAAGCTCAATGAACACTGTCAAAACTCACTTAAAAAGGCAACACAGATGTATTTGGGGAAAGGGGTTAAGATCACAGCATAATTTCAGCTGGACATCCTGGGCTAGCACAATAAACCTTTTACAGAGTATGAAAAAATATCAAAAACAAAAAAGGTAACAATTAACACGTTTATATGACCCAAGAATTGATTCAAGATTCATACTAGGAACAGGGCAGGTCCCGAGATCTCATAAAGCTGATCAATTTGAGGTTGTAACTATTTATGACATAGTGCCATCAAGATAAAAGTCACATAGCACTGTTACACTTTGGACTTTATTTCTTTTTAAAAAATGGTTTTGTACTTTACCTCCAAAAAATCCCGGTCAGCTCTGTGCTTAACAGTGTTCACAATACCTTTTGTTAAGCACACACAGAGGGACTTTCATAGAGGGAAATCTTTTGGAGGAACAAAATGTATATTAAACCTAAGCATGAGGAAGAGATACGGAAAGGACAGAGGAGCAAGCAACTCCTCCAGGAGCTGGCAATTTAAATGGCTTTAGGGAAACAGAACAGGGTGTGTATAAATGGGGGTGGCAGGGGGTGGTGTTTGTTTTAAGTTTTAGCACTTAGGGTTGCTAAGAACTTTAATAACGCAGTGTTTTCCTTGAGTCTGTAGATAACACAAACTCCTCTAGCTACCCCAGATTTTCCCAAAGAGCACCATAACGAACAGACACAATTCTTGCATTCCACCCCAACACAAGACCTTCAACAGCAGCTTTGAAACTGTCTTTTTTGGTTTTTTGGGTTTTTTTTTTTCCCCCTTTCTTCTTTCTTTCTCCCCCTCCCGGCCCATTTCCTCCTCACAGCTATCTGGTTAAACTCTGAGCAGCGGGACAGCTCCACTGGGGGACTGGAGGACCCAACGCCAAAGCAGCAGGGACCGAGAGGAAGACAAGAGGACACGCTGCAAGTAGGGAGTTCAGAAAGGACTAGAACAGGTGATCCCCAGGAGCCGAGGTAAGAGGAGATCAGAAAAAGGAGAGAGAAGTAAAATAAACCCCCTTCAAGCAGAGGTGGAAGCCGACACAATGTTCCTCACACAGCAAAGCTAGAATCACAATAAACCCCCATAAACTGGATCTAGAAGCATCAATAATCGGGCAGAAAGAAAAACCAGCACTTTTGTGCAGCGTCTGAGTTTCTCAGCAACGTGCTGCCCTCAAACCACTTTATGCTTGAAACAAGTTAATTGCTCGTATTAATCTGGAGCTAACAAGTGTCTAGCGCGCACTTTCATATGACAGAAATTTAAACGTTTAGATGAAGCCAAAGATATATACAGCAGCAGTTACACCTCCTGGCATAACCAAAAATGGTGTTTCAAATCCCTGATAATGAACTAGGATGCTGAGCTAACTGACAATAAGAGGTTTAACTCTGCACACGAGGAACCAAAGTGAATCTGTGAATGTTATTACAGATTACCTATGCTGAGCAGTCACTAGCAGATTATGGCCATATTTGCATATTTAAAAATAAAATGAGGATTTGTGCTCAATTAAAAGCAGGAGGCCAAACGAGAAGAGACAGATCAGTGTTCTGGTTAGAGATTTTTAAGATTATGCTGGAAGTTCACAGCCTAGTGTTGTCAAACCTATTTTACTATCTTTGCAGACACCCACCGCATTCCTGGCCTAGAGCTGGTGTTTATGTGTATTTTGGGACCTGTAGAAAAGGCCTCAATTTCTCATTAGGGAAAGAGAAAAGGGCAAAAACCTGTATTTTGGATGGAGAAAGTTACTCGAGATTAAAGGGTGTCGGGGACTTCTTTTTCAAAAACCCCAAATATTTGATTTGCAAGGAGCCCGCATAACAACAAACGCGCACAAGAGAGGAGGAGGAAAAAAAAAAGGGGGGGGGGGGGGGGGAGAAGAGAACAGCAGTCACACATCCTTTTAACCCCCGCGGCCCCGCTCCGCATCCACGGCGGCACCCCGGCACCCCCATCCACAACTTTCCGACGGCCCCGCCCCGCGCTCCCCCCCCTCCCCGAGCCTCCCCCCCACGGCTTCTCCCGCTGGGGCGCGGGGCGGGCGGGCGCGCCGGCGCCGGCTCCGCGGCCTCTCTCCCTCCTTCCCTCCCGCCTCGCCTCACGGCGGCGGGCCGGGGGCAGGCGGGCCGGGCCGGGCCGGGCTCGCCTCGCCTCCCGCGGCGGCGGATGGGCAGTGACAGGAGGGCCGCTCCCCGCCGGCGGGCGCGGCCCCTGCCCCGCCGTAAACAAGTTTGAAGGGGCCGCGGCCGGGCCGGGCGGGGAGGAGCGGGCGCGGCGCTGACAGGGGCCGCACAAAAGGGCAGGGCAGGGCAGGGCAGGGCAGGACCCCCCTCCCGGCTCCCTCCCCGGCGAAGGGCGGGGCCCGGCCCGGCGCCGCTCGCCTCACGGCGGCCGGCGGCGGGGGGAGGGGGCGGGCCCGCAGGCCGCGGCGCCGCTCGCCTCACGGCGCGCCCCCCCCCCCCCCCACGGCGGAGCCTCCCACGGCGGAGCCTCCCCCCGCCGCCGCCGCGGGGCCCGGCCCGGCCTCCCCGCCGCGCCGCCGTCCCTCACCTACACAGTGAATGAGCTTGTGTCGCCACGAATCGAGCTGGTGGCGGACGCCGCGCCTCTCGATGGAGCACTGCTGCCGCCCGCACGGGCTCGCCATCTTCTGGGCGGCGGGCGGGGGTGGGGGCGGCGGCGGGCACGGCCAGGGGGGCAGGGACGGGAAGGAAGGGCCGCGCGCCGCGCCGCGCCACGCCCACCCGCCGTCAGCGCCCGCCTCGCCGCGCCACGCAGGCGCCGCCGGGCCGGCCCGCGCCACGCCCCGCCCCGCCGCCTTCCGTCAGGGGCGGGGCGCGCGGCTGCAGCGGTGCGGGCGCCCGGGCGGGGGCTGCGGGCGGCGGAGCCTGCGCCCTGAGCGGCCGTCCCTGCCCCGAGGGGTCACCGTCCCCTGAGGGGACGTCCCTCCCCTGAAGGGATGTCGCACCCCTGAGCGGCGTCCCTGCCCTGAGGGGATCTCCCCTGAGGGCAGTCCCCTCGGGCATGTCACACCCCTGAGGGGTCACTGCCCCTGAGAGGACATCTCACCCCTGAGTGACTGTCCCTCGGGGCACATCCCACCCCAGAAGGGTCACTGTCCACCCTGGAGGGGACATCCCCCCCTTGAGCAGGCCACATGGCTTTCTGTCAGGAAGAGCTGAAACCTCCTCACCCGCTCCATAGTCCAGTAAAAAACACCAGGTCTGTTGGTGGCCATGATGAGAAGGAGACACACTCGGCTACAACGGCCAAGAGGCCTCTCGACGCCGATCCCACAGGGACAGCGCCCTTACACAACCACCTCCTGCGTTTTAGCGGTGTCCACTTACCCTTCAGCCTTACACTGCAAGAACAAAGACCTCCCTCCGGTGTGAGCTCAGACGTTGTGAGGGGGCTGATGACGCAGTAACACCATTTCCTGAGGGGCAGGGGACAGGCATGGCGCCTGTGCAGGAGGAAAACATCGACACCAGCTTTTTGCAAGCTCAGGGGATGAGCTCAGAAAGATGAAACGTCTTACCCCAAACCCTGCAGCAAGGCCAGAGACAAAACCCAGGAGTTGTGGCCCTTATTCCCCCACCTGAGCCATTACCCTCACCTTGCCAAGCCGCACTTGGTGAGTTTGAAAGGCAGAGAGGTCAAAGCTGGCTGCATGCGGCTACGGTAGTAGGATGTCCCAGATAAGGTATTTCCTGTGGAGATAGAGAAGCGTTTAAGCCGCTGTTCAGGTGCAGTTGCAGCAGCAGTAAGCCAGTTGTCCTATTCAAAGGAAACTCCAAGAGGCACAGGGCAGGCTCTTGGTGCACGTAGGTAGGAGAGCAACGAGCCTGTCCTACAAACAGAGACCAGGACAGCTCAGTTTGGCTAGTCCAGCAAAAGGAAAGCAGAAGCAAGGTGTGATTGCTCTGACAATGTACCAGGGAAGCTCCAAGTTTCAAGGATGGGACAGAGGAATCTGAAGCCCAATGATAGCATAAGGACAGATTATTAACTGGCTCTTTTCTTGTGGAGAAGGTCAGAGGATGGTTTCTAACCTCCAGAACTTCCCAGAGCAGACAGCAACCCAAGGAGCAAGAGGCAAAAAGCCGGTTTCAAGATGCAGCTTCCTTGTGAAGAGGACAATGCGAAGCTTGTTTTTGTGAGCAGAGCAGCCTGGTTTAGTGACGGGGGAATCCCAATCCTTGTTTGAAAGCCACTACTGGCGGAAATAAGGAAAGCGAGACTTATGGAGAATTTCTCTGCCACAAACAGCAGGAAAGCTCTTTGGGCACCTCTGCTCAGGAATGATCCCTCAGGTGAGCTGCACCTCACTCCAGTTGTTGGTGAAATCCTGGTCTTTGTTCCACCCCTTTTTCAGCGTGATGAGCCCCTGGAGTCTTCATTTCCAGAGTCCTTGTGTTGGCAGTGGGGAATCTTCCTTCCACTCAAAGTCCAGACAGGCCGCTTGTTTGAGCCAGTTCAAAAGTCTGTTAGGCACTGTACTAACTGCAGAAGTACTACTTCTTCCCTGAGGGGGAGATGATCTAAACAAAGGGATTGCAACGTGAATGCTCTATACTCTAGGAGGCAACTTCTGTCCACAGCCTGGATGATAGCTAGAACAGCGGCTAGACAAGCTCCTGGAGAGGCTAATGGTTGCTGACCTTGCATCTTATCAGTCCAGACACACCAGGACTAGTGCCAGCCCACTGTGGTCTTCAGGAGAGCCTTCCTGCAAATTCTTCCTTGCAATATTCTCTTGCTCCAAAGCCCACAAAATAAGCTTAGTGGCAGCGAGCTCGCTGCCAGCATGGCTATTGGCCGTCAAGCTGTTACTCTCTCCTTGTTTCTTCTGCACTCGGTTCACATCCCTGCTGTGACAGGTAACTGGGTTATATGATGCTGGTCTTAAATTTATCAATTTACATTTCAGAGCAAGTTTGGTTTCTTGCTCCTGCTAACACCTTTCAGGAGGCTGCCCCCAAATTTACCTTCCCTAGTGGCTGCAGCCCAGCCCCTAACATACCAGCAGCCCATGTCCCCCAATCCACTTACTCCCAGGTGGTGCTGAATTGCTCTTTTAAGCATCTTTTCTCCCCAAACTTCCCCTAGCACAATTCTGTGCACAGCTTCCACGTGGCCCTCCTTTTTCTAGGGTGGAGAAGATAAATTTCCATAGTTCCTCCTTCTGTGGCAGTTTGACTATTGCCCAGGTGGTATTAGCTGTCCTTCAGACCGCCTGATCGGTTTTGAATGTACTTTCCTTGAGCAAGCATGAACAGAACGAGGTATACTTTTCCACAAAGCGCGCCTGCCCTCTGGAGAAAGTACCTTGCCTGAAAGTCACTTCCTACAACTTTGACTCATAAGCCTTGGTGGCTTTAACTGTTTTGGCTGTGCCCTGCAGCTCTGTCATCTGCCCTGTGGCTGGAGGTTAGCACTCCCACAGCAGAGCTAGCAGGAAGGAAGCGTGCGCTGGTTGGCACATCTCGCTGTGGTTATATTATCTCTAATCATCTTGACCCCCAGCACTTATTAATACAGAGTTCCAGTTTTGTTGTTCTCTTTTTTGCAATCCCCAGTTCCTAGACTGATGTTTAGGTAGCAAACTCTTTGAGATAGCCCCACGTTTCTATTCTCTGCTGGCACAGCACCTACCAAAAAGCTTCTGATCTCTGACTGGGACATGCACAAGCTGTGGTAAAACAACCAGTAGATGACTATGAGATATAATTCATTTTCCAAACCCTGCTGCCCTCCCCCCACCCCCCCCCCCGGGCTAATCACAGATTGTTAGTGCAACAAATACCCAACAATTTTGATTTCTTACCCACCTCCAAAGCAGAGAGGAAGAGGAAAGCATGAACCAGAGGATTCAGTACATAAGGCAGGAGAAAGTGCTTGAGAACTAGAGGAAGGGAATCATCCTGTAATCTAAAAAGTAGTTTAATTCCACAGGCCTCTTGTGGGGAAAAGCAAACAGAGCAACATCTGGAATCACTAGCCAAAACTTTTGTGTTCAGAGGGATGGAGAAGAAGGGTGTAAAGAACCATGGGGCTGGCCTTGGGAGATGCAGCAAGAGCGACAGCTAAGTGAGCAACCACCAACATACCAAGGCGGTGGCAGATCTGATTCCATCCCAGAATTAGGCTAGACCCAGTCTGATACACCAGAGCCTGCACCATGCTGCCACCAACACCATCAGGGAGTTTTGTTCAGACCAAAGTGGATTCACCGTGTTCTTGACCAACACCATCAGCAGGCCCCAGCAGCCATTCCTCTGCTCGCTCCTGCAAACATCTCAGCACAAACTCTTGAGCTGGGACAGAGCTTCAGCCTCCCCCCCGCTTTCCCACCAGCCATGAGGCTTGCTGCAGTGGGAGCGTGTTTTTTCCCCTGTTTCACAGTGGCTCCCCTTTGATGTTAATTGTTTGCAGGCAAAGCTTAGTGGAGAGCGTAGCTGCTCTCTGGTTCATCTGCTGGTTACTACTGAGCTGCCCAGACCGGTGGAGAAAATGCTTTGATGTTAATGAGCTGCAGACAATTTCACTTAACACCGAGCAGGGCCTGGCATCTTAGAGGTAACTTTCAAGGCAGATTCTACAGCAAGTCTCTCCAACATCCGTTTTGCCATAGGAACAGAAAATACGCAGAAAGACATTAGAGCAGAAACCTGTCTTCTCGCCTGGTCTTGCACCACACCCGGTATCGTTACAGCCCCAGAGATGCCAGAGGCAGGGAAGTGGTGGGAATAAAAAATGGCCCCATCAAATCGTATGACCGTTATGGGTTTCAGTGGAACGAGGATTTACCCCCACACTCTCCCTGACCCCCATAAACTGCCCACCTCTCTGGTCCCGCAGTACGAATACACAAAAATGGGAGAAGGGGACGGACTGTAAACTGCTGATTTGCAAGGGTCTGGTTCCTGTGTGGCTGGTGCTCCAGGCAACCCCGTTCTGAAAGTGGCACCTTCTCCATCAGCACAGCAGATGTCTGAAGGGGATGGGCCAGCTGCAGTGAAGCAAGACTTGCACAGGCAGCCTTAGATGATCCTCTTTCTTAAGTGGATATGCCAGCAAACCCCTTTTCTGTAGACCTGCTGCAGGCAGCAGCGCGCTGCCAAGCGGGTGCAAACCTACAGGACAACGATGGGCCCCCTCAGATGCAGGGTACAAAAAAGCACACAGACGTGTTGCAGCTTCCCGGGGTTCAGTCAGCTTTTGTTGTGGGCCCCAGACAAGGAGATAGGGACTCCTCCTTGAGGGCAGCACCTCATGCGCTCAAGAGAGAGCCCGGATTAGGCAGAGCTCCTGCTGCGGAGAGATGGTGTGGGAAGCAGGGAAAGGTGAGAAAGAAATCTGCCCAGTGGAAATGTGGGGTACCGCAGCCTCAGGAAGGCAGCATTGAATCCCAAGTACAAAGACAAGTGAGAAAAAAAGGCACAAATTCAATTTGGTAACCCTCCGCCAGTCATCAGCAAATTATATTTACTATGTCATGCAAACTCTGGCTCTGTCCACACACCATGAGTTTCTGAATGAAGCAAGCGACCCAGTCCTCTGGGGACCCAGCCAAGCAGAACCAAACGCAGACTGCGTCCTGTCAAGTAAAGCAACAAAAGAGACCTCACTGAAGGTTGAGGAGAAACATGCCTTATTCTGAGAAATGTGGCTTAATTCCAATATATTGTCTTTGTTAAATGATTTATAGTAATGAGAGAGAAAGAGAGAGATATCTTCTCAGTTTTCTCGCCAGGACAGGATTGTTCCCTGCAGCAAACTTTGGATTACAAAGGTAAAATAATGCAAGCCAAGACCGAATACTAGTCCCAGGTCCATTGCAGGGAGGAGCTCGCACAAATGCCTGTGCTCCATCCTACACTGAAATAAAACCTAACAAGGTAGAATATTTTTTTTTTTTTGGCCTGGAATTAAAAAAAAAAGAAGTGAAATCATAGAGGAGGCCATGACTGACCACAGGCCAAGGAGACAACGCTGCAGTTTGGAAAGTCTATCCAAGTCAATGGGAAGAGACACAGCATTAACCTTTGACAAGGCATTCAGCATTTCCTGTGCAGCAAAAGTCACTCCCAAAAGTCACTCCATCCACGCAAAGCTTGCGGGATGTGTTTTGACACTATGGCTACAGCTGCACATCCAGCACCCTGCGGGAGAGGACACCAGCAGGTGAGAGGCAGTCACGAGGACAGCACGGAGCAACACATGCCATGATCCACAGAGAGCGGGACAGGAAACATTGTGATTTACACCTCTGGGCAGTAGTCTGCAAACCACCACAGGGTGCATGCAGGATGGATGGAGAGGGTGGCAATCAGGTCCCTTTTTCAGAGGGTTTTAGTGTCATGTGCAGTAGCAGCTTCACTAGAGATGGACAGACTACCAGCCTGAAAGCAAAGGAGATATTCAGTAAGTTTAGGACAGATTTCAGTGCACAAGACAATGTGTTGTCAGTAATTGTAGTATTAATGTAAATAGAAAGCCATAGATTTGGAAGGTGGACAGGAATAATCTGGTGTTTACAGCAGGGAGTTTATCCCCATCACAGGAACAGGAAAGCTGGAGGGTTGAATAAATGGACTAGAAAAGATCACCTTTGTAATTAAAGGAAGGGTGAACACTAGGTCAAACTGTAACTGCTTTGAGGGCATAAGGGAATGTTCACTTGAAACCAGGATAGAGCTGGAAGATCCAAGCTGTCTGCAGCAAATACAACTTGAGATAGTTCTTTTGTCTTTAAGCAGCAGCTAAACGTAGGTAATGCTATACCTTCAAAAGTCTCAGAAGGGGTTAAAAGACAAACAAAAAATCAAGAATGGGGATATTGTAGGAAGATAATAGATAAAGCCCTTCATTTACACACAGATGCCCTCCAAATCCAAATAAATACATGCAAAACCCTCAAGATGAGTGCCACTGGTCAATACACCACCAAATATTTTTCCACCCTGGATGCGTCCGCAGGGTTTTACAGCTGCCCTTAGAAAAGCAAAGCAAAGCATGGGATCACAAGACACCTTTTCCTTAGGCTGGGGCTGTGTCTGGCACGCACCATGATCCAAAGAAAAGCAGACTTGGTTCAGTTCTGTGTGCTTTGCTCCAAGCACCTCTGTCCCTTGCACACACGAAGCATATCTCCTCTGCACAATGCTTATTTTCATGTGCGACAGCACAGCACAGTTGGTCATGCACGTGTGTGACAGATGAGCCAATTTGCTGCTAAAGGAATGGATTTGGGTTGCTAAAAAGTGATTTTCTCCCACTCGAGGGGAGAGGGTCAGCTATCTTTCCTCTGTGCCACTGCTGACTGTCAGGAAACTTGCAGGACCTTAACCAACTTTGGTCTGGTTCGGTCAAATTTGCAAGAAAGGTGCCAATCTCAGTATAGTTCCAGAGCTTTTAGCAGGGCGATCAGCAGACAACCCAGTCTTGTGGGTGTCAGTTCATTAAGGAGCTTGGCCAAACCCATAAATGCTACAGAAACAGGAAATAACAAACCGTTAACTCAACCAAACACACGGGTAGCTCAGAGGAAGGCTTGGTGCATCCTAGGAGAGAAGCAAGGAGAACAGACCATTGCACCTTGCGAGCTTCCCACACCAGCAACCTGACAAAGGTGCCCCAAAATGAAGGGTGCGAAGAGTTTGAGAAGTTGTTTGTGAAAGAGCCCCAACCCTGATACACAACAACACAAAGGCAGCGCTCAAGAATGTCATCGGACATTGGTGTCCTGCACTCACAGCCATGCAGTGTTAAATGTGTTTGTGGTCGCAGCAAAGGCGTGAGGGAGGTGCTAGGGGCTCAGCAACAAACAACTCATTGTGATGGCACTTGCCAAAACTTTTCAGATATGAAATCACTGAATTATTCAATGCAGTGTGCCACTTTTCTGTTTAAGCTGGCCTCGGTAATCGAGAAGTGAAAAGTGGCAAACGTAGTGCCAGTTGCTGAATAGAGATTGAGGAAATTAGGGAATGGCTACCATACGCATCACCCTGGCAGGAACTCCAGGGTACAGGTGTAAAAAGCTGAATGTCTTTATACACAATAAGCTGACCTTAACCAGCAATGACCACAAAATGCTTCCCATCACTGCTGACGATGAGGGGGAGCACATGCAGCTCAGAAACCTCTTTGCCCTTCTCCAAGGTGACAGAAGTTCTTTCCAGTTACAAATGTACATTCAGCAAACTGAAGAAGGAGATGGTGAAGGAAGACATTTTCATGGAGCAAAGCCCAGAGCTAGACATTGAACATGCAAATTTTGTTTTTAAAAAAGCAACAACAAAAAAACCCAAGCCAGTGTAAGATCTTGTCTCATTTCAGTAGGAAGATGATTGCCAGAGCAGCAGCTCAAGATGTGAAGCCACGGAAAATGATTCAGGCTACTAGTGCAGTATTTGTCCAGGTTCCAGAAAGAAAAAAAAAAGGAGGAAAAACAGAAAAAAAAAAGGTGGAAAAACAGGAAAAAAAAAAAAGGGAGGAAAAACAGGAAAAAAAAAGGGAGGAAAAACAGTAAAAAAAAAGGGAGGAAAAACAGGGGGGAAAAAAGGGAGGAAAACAGGGGGGAAAAAAGGGGGAAAGGGAAAAAAGGGGGGGAAAAAAGGGAGGAAAGACAGGGGGGAAAAAAAGGGAGGAAAGACAGGGGGGAAAAAAAAGGGAAAAAGGGGGGAAAGGAGAGGAAAGGGAAGAAAAGGGGGAAAGCCTGGGATTTTGTTTAAACTACCAAGAACCATTGACATGTGTCAAAGTAATGCTGAGCATATACTATTGACCACCAGATTAGGATAGTGGAATGAAAAACAGCTGGAGGACTTTAAGAGGTTGTCAGGGGAGAAAACATAATGATAATGGGAGATATTAATTACTGCCATATAGACCAGGTAGATACCATGTCAAAGAATGATGCAAAGACTGTATTTTTAGCCCAGATAAATGCATAGTTCTTAGAATGACCACTCAGAGGAGCCAAGTGGGGGATGAACTCTTGATTTAGTCACGAACAGTACGTAGGAGGGAGTTTGAAATGTAACAGTGAATGAACAGTGGCTTTGCCATAACGAACACGATGTGCTCCAATTCGATATTACGGCAGGAAAGGAAAATGCAAGAACAAAAAAAGTACACTGCAGTGACTTAAGAGGGAGATGAGTATATTCTCCTTCAAAAGGGACTAAGTATAAAAGTCAGTAGAGTAATTAAGAATTTTGAAGTAGCTGATGAAAGGACCAAATGCTTGTAATGACATTGAGACCATGTATTTAAAGCTTTAAATATGCCATCACTCAATGCATGCTAATAAAAAAAAATAAATCTCCAAGTCTGGCACAGTTAAATAGCTGATCAAGGATGACATTTAGAAGTAAAAAGACATCCTTCAAAAAGTATGTTATGGCCAAAGAAGAAATATAGAAAAACCTAAGTTCTGCCAAGTTAAATTAAAAAAAAAAAAAAAAAAAAAAAAATCCCAAAAAAATCCCTCACCAACCCAACACATTTAGGCCAGCCAGAATAGTTTTTGAACAGCAACTTGCTAAAAATATGAAGATTACAAATAAAAACATGGTTTCCACAGTAGGAGGAAGCCCACAGGGAATCAGGGGCCCACCAGCAAGCTTTAAGGGAATAGAATCATAGAATCGTTTAGGTTGGAAAACACGTTTAAGATCATCAAGTCCAACCTTTAACCTAACCCTGCCATCCCACCACTAAACCCTGTCCCTAAGCACCTCATCCACCCATCTTTTAAATACTTCCAGGGATGGGGACTCATCCCTGGGCAGCCCCTTGCAGTGCCTGACAACCCTTTCTGTGAAGAAGTTTTTCCTAATGTCTAACCTAAACCTGCCCTGGTGCAACTTCAGACCATTTCCCCTTGTCCTATCGCCCGTTACCAGGGAGAAGAGGCCGACCCCAACCTCGCCACAGCCTCCTGTCGGGCAGTTGCAGAGGGCGATCAGGTCTCCCCTCAGCCTCCTCTTCTCCAGGCTGAACAACCCCAGCTCCCTCAGCCGCTCCTCGTAAGCCTTGTGCTCCAGACCCCTCACCAGCTTTGTGGCTCTCCTCTGGACATGCTCCAGCAATGCAACGTCATTCTTGTAGTGAGGGGCCCAAAACTGAACACAGCATTCGAGGTGCGGCCTCACCAGCACTGAGCACAGGGGCACGATCGCTTCCCTACTCCTGCTGGCCACACTATTCCTGATACAAGCCAGGATGCCATTGGCCTTCTTGGCCACCTGGGCACACTGCTGGCTCATATTCAGACGGCTGTCAACCAGTACCCCCAGGTCTTTTTCTGCCGGGCAGCTTTCCAGCCACAAAGGGACGAACAGTCAAGAAAAATGACCTTGGCTAGAGGCTACTGCCACCACACACAGTTGTGCACATCCACATGTTTTTTTACCAGGTATTGAGTGTCCTGCAGGAATGGGCGCATGCGTAATTTCGACTGAAGTTTGGGTCCAGCCGTGCAATTGCCTCACTCCATTATGTGTCTTCCAGGGCTGAAGAAAATACCGCTGAAATAATAAGGGTGATGACTGACAGTTTCAGACTGGATTTCAGCCCCTGTTAACTTACCAACATTTCGTTCATCAGTGACCTGGAAGTGAATGGTCAAATGGGGAACACTGAGGGCTGAGGAATTAGTTACTAGCCAAAGCACCAAGAGAGGGAGGCGATGAAGATGAAACTGAGCCCAGCTTCTGGTTCCTGGGAGGGGTTACAGCTTCACCAACCTTGCTCTCACGTGTTGTTCAGAGATGCCGACAGAGATGGGGATTAGGAGAACAGCTGCCCATAGCGGTGAGCGACGTCACCTCTGTCCCTGGTTGCTATTGGCACTCCAGAGATCCTATCCTGCTCTGACCTATTCCTCTTATCCAGGCCATTAATAGCATTGCCTTCTCTAGAGCCTGCCTCCACCACCATCCGGAGGACACTGACTTACTCATTTTCCTCCAGTGGCAGCTACAATTCATGACCGGATACATCCTGCAGGTCTCTTCACTCACATAAGATTGCGGGTAGCGCTCACAGTCTTGTCCACTGGTGAAAATGGACCAAAGTGTGACCCAACTGTCCTGTAGCCAGGCTTCAAAGCCTATAAAAGCCCAAGCGTAGTCCAAACTAGTTCCTCGTGCATTGTACCATGTGTTTCCCCAAAGATTATGATCTTCTATTACACATTTGATGTGCTTTTTTTTTTTTTAACCAGTTAATTACTTTACCTACATGCTCAGTGCAACCCCACCTCTTGGAAGTTCTTAGGCCCCTAGGGTGGACTGCCTGTGCCCTGAGGCATTGCCCAGTCTGCACATCTACATTGCACAGCACCCTAAACATCCCGTGCGCACTTCACGAGACCTTTGGTGGACTGCAGGTGTCCTGCCTGTTGCCTTATCAGGCCATCTGGGTCATGCTGTCAAGCCTGCCCGCTCTTGGCCTGCATGGCTGGAGCTGTTAAACTTCTGTTTTCTAAACCCATCCAGCATTGCTCTAGTGAACAAGTGTTATTTGGGAATCCCTTTGCCCCTAGGTAACTGAAGGACAGCTGCTTTATTTAGAGACAAGTTCCAACTGTCTCTAGGTAACAGAATCAGTGTATTTTCTGCTGCTTCTCTACCTACTTCCTGCCTCTAAAAATAAGCTCTTTAAAGATGCAGTTTCCAATACTCACCAGTTCACCTGGGAACAGAGCTTGTACACAATATTGATATCATACACAGTTTCACAACCTTGTAGCTTACCCATTGACTGAGCCTTCTAGCCATGCTCACTTTACCTTGCTTAGCATTTTCACGTGGATGTGTGGGTCTCCCTTGAATCAAGCTGGGAGGCGTTAAATCCATTTGTCCTAGCAGCGTTATCTCCTGAGGCTCAGTTGTCACCTAACCAGAATCTGCTGAGGTTAAACTAGAAACACCACGTCCTTTATCTCCCTCATCCATTCGCAGTACAAGTTCTTCTAAGGTCTTGCAACAGCCTGGGGCCACTGATTTTGCAGTCTTCTCCCCAGAGTTGCACTGTTTGCTGTGGTCATGTCAGGCAAGCCAGAACCTTGGCAAACCGGGGTAGGACGAGGCAGCGGATGGCGCGCCCTCGCACGTGCTGGGATGCTCAGCGGAGGCAGAGCCGGGCGCCTGGGACGAAGCCGCAGCGACAGACACGTGTGGCGGCTGGCTGGGAGCACCCCTTCGGTGGAAGGGGAACAAGAAGTTGTGAAGTGCTGCTGGTGAACCAGGTCCTTGTAAGGACATAAAAGGGGGTGATGTGGATAAGGTACGTCCTGAGGAGGTGTGAGAAAGGGCGGCAAAATGGGCCCCACACCAGTGTTCTCAGGGGTTGGCTACAGGCGCACCAGAGGCAGCCTTGAGCATAAACTGTGCTGTCTCTAAGGCTACAAGAAGAATAAAGAGTAGAAATTGTGCAATTACAGGAGCCTTTAATTTCCCAGTGAACGCCGGGCAATAAACAGCACCAGAATAGCAGGGCTCGGGTGTCCTCTGACAAGACAGAAAGCACATTTCCTCATCGATTCATCATCATGTAAAACACAACGTTATTTCAGAGATGGGTTTAGTGAATGGCGAGATTGCTCTATCGGCCAGGCGACAGAGCTGCAGGAGGAGCAGACACCCAGCGTAGGCAGAGCCTGCAAGGAGTGGGGTGGGGGAAGAAGAGGTACGAGCCAGCTGCAGTCAAACCCCAAAATTGGGGTTTACTCCGTTTCAGTGAAGGTGATTAGGGGAACACAGGGAGCGACGGGATACCTGATGGCACAGGAAGAGAGCGACAGAAATTATGCTTAGGTGAGGCTGCGGGTTTCTTAGATTAAGGCACTCAATTCAGAGCTAAGGATGATGCACTATGCACCAGGAGGAACTGCTGCTAAAGGCGCAGAGGAGGCGCAAGGTTGGTAAGGAGATACAGGAGAGACTGCCCAAGCTGCATCAAAACCAAGCAGGACCACCAGGCTGCAGGAAGGATATTAACCACGTTATCTTGGGAATAAATTCAGGTCGATAAATCCATTGGCAATTTTGGAAGAGCCAAGCCAAAATGCAGAAGCAGCACAGGGTTGGGAGGGACTGCGAGTGCTGAGGGAAACAGTTCCCCACAGAGCAAGAAGGGACCTTGACCTTGCCAAGGGATGGGGGAAGCAGGGTGGAATATAACAGCAGAAAGGGCAAACTTAAACACTTGGGGACCAGCAGTGAGGACATTTGCTATAAACCGATGAAATGGAGGCACCGAAGGAATAAAAAGGCCTCACTGCACCGGAGGGTGGATATGAAGAAGCAGCAGCGTGACGTGCCTGTGAAAAAGGAATGGCATGATGCTAGGACGTATCAGACAAGTTATTTTTAGCAGAGACAGAAACATTATTGCCATTGCGCAAGGCATTGTGAGACTTCTTCCAGAACATCCTTGCAGCTCTGCAATCCAGGAAGGATGAATTTCCACTGCACAGGGAAAAACTATTTGGATACCGAGACAAACAAGCACCAGCTGACAAAGATCTGCTAGAAGAGTTTGACTTGTTCTGGCCAGACCCAGGCTGAAAGGGGATAAATGTATTTCTGAAGAACGACTGACAGAAAATTGTAAATAAGAAAGTCTTTAAGACATACAAAAATGGCACAAAATAATGAATAAGTTTAGATGGTGAATTGGAGAGTTTCTAGCCCTGCCAGGAATGAAGTTCTGGACCGGCCTTCCAAGAAGGGTAACAGAGCAGAGAAAGCCAGATCAATTTAACTTACAGTTTGATAAAACTCCCTCCATGAACTCCTAAATGGAGGAGCCCTGTGGGTGGGCAGTTTGGCCTGGGGCACAGCTCCTGGCTGGCCAAGGAGTCAGCAGCGCTAAGGTTGTTTGGAGGAGGTGCTGCTTCAGCCCCAGGCTTCCAGGTTTCTGCTGGTCACTGTGAAGATGAAGAATAAACGGTTTCCCCCTTAATTTGCTTCTAAAGGTGCTGAGGTTTTCCTTCTTCCTGAGCACTGAAGACGGAGCTCTGGGCCTCATGCATTGGTGCTCCCAGCATTACAGTCCCCGAGGTCTGCTCACACATTAGGCTTAACGCTATTGCCAGATTAGGGTCAGGAGGGAATTTCCCTGGATTGATAGAAAAATTGTGGTTGCATTTTTTTGTGTGGTTTTGGGTTTGGTCTTTTTGGGGCAGGGCTTTGGTTGTTTGTTGGGGGGGGGGGGGGGGGGGTTGCGCTTAAAGTTCACATCTATTTTCTAGATCCCATGTAATGTTTTTCAGAAATTCCCTGCCATCGCCCGGCTGCAGACCTGGTGGCCCCTTGATCTCCCCCCTGCTTACTTCCCATGCATGCTGCAGCTGCAGCTTTTTTGCTGAGAGGAGCCAGGAGCAATTGCAGCCCCTGGCTTGTGGGGTGAGTGGAGCAGGTGTCCCATTTAGAGGCACGAGCAGAACATTCATCGCATCTTTCCTCACAACTGCAGGATGCTTGACTATGGGGTGGCCCTGGAGGACTGCCCCAATGTGAACACACGATGCCTGCAAAAGCAGCTGTTAAGAGGGAACGTGGGAATTAACCCAGGCTCTCAGCTGTACAAGCACAGATTTAAAGCACGCACAACCGCTGGCCAGCCTCCAGGGCTTGCTTGCAGGCAGGCAGGGATTTGGGATGAGGGATGTGTAAGAGAGCGGGAGAAGGTGTGGGAGCAAGGTAGCCCCAAACCAGCAGGCCCTGCCTGCCATAGGGGAATGAGCATCTCTCCCTGCTCTCAGGGACAAATCTGAGCCCACGTTTCCAGTGATCCCCACACCAAACTCCCACGGTCCTTCTCTGCAGGTACCCTGAAGCTGGGTGCCCCTGCGAAGCTCCCCGTGCAGGGAGCCCAGGCTGGGGAGGCACAGCCACGACACAGCAGCAGCCTCTGCTTTGAGTCAGGACCTCGGAGCTCTCGGATGTGCTGAGTCAGCCTGAAACTCAAGGGCTGGTGGTCCCAAGGAAGGGAATGGGTGCAAACAGCAAGAAGCATTGCCTAGCCAGGTTTGTGCCTGGCACCTTTCCCCGAGGGGGTCCCTGTCAGCTCTCAGGATGAGCATGCTGAATATCTTAAGTGTGAACATCCTAAGTGTGGAGAAGCACACCCACCTCGTGGCAATGTGGGTGCCCACCACCTGGAAGCACCCAGCCCCAAGGTCCCAGAACAATCTTTCCTGAGGATAAGTGGCTCTGCTGTTGCTGGGGAAATGTTGAGCTCTGCAAAGCAATGGGGACAAGGGCTGTGCAGCCTCCGGCCCTGGGCAGGCCTGCAAGGAGTGCTGCTGTCAGACTCTCCGAGTGGCCTTTTGCACAGGGGGTCCAAACTAGCTTATGTGTGGAGCACAGGCCCCTCATCTTCCAGGCTTCACCCACGATGAAGGACCACTCGAGTGCCCTTCCAGCTGCTTTCTAGCTTGGAGATCGCGTTCAGGACATACTAATGCAAGAGGGAGCAAGAAGGGAAAGGGAGGAGGAAGGTGTGAAACCACCAACATCCCTTGGAAGTTTGTTCCAGCAGAAGGGCGCAGACGGCAGGGCCTGGTGCAGGGAGCGTTAGGGACAACCACAAAAGAGTGGAGTCTGCAGCAGGAACAGAAGGGGAAAGGCTGAGAGCGCCTTGAAGAGAAATAGGGTGAAAACCCCAGCTCTGCTTAGTGACCTCTGAGAAAACACCCTCAGCAGCCGTGGGCTGCTGCAGCCTGGGGCAGAGCCACTCACGCAGGCAGAGAAGGATGCTGTGACTTGTAGGAGGGAGGCTGGTTGTCCTACACACACTCTGTGCCTTGGGGGAAGCCGATTTGCTTCCAAGACACTCCCCCCGAGAGATGGGGTCCCTACAAAGCCCCAGCTCTGCCCATCACCTCTGGCAGGAGAAACCCCCATGGGTGCTGCTGATGCACCCCAGACTCTTCCAAAAGGCACCTGTGAGCCAAGGAGGACTATTCTGGCCCAGCGATGTGGCCACCAGCAGGACCTTTCCTACTGGTGTGTGCAGAGGAGAGCCAAGGCACAGCTCTACCTTGGGAGCTCCAGGTCTGAACTCCCAAACTGGGCTCTCTGCAGTACCGCAGGGTGGTCCGGCTGGCGTGGGGAGGCACACAGAGCTGCCGGCCGTCGAGCCAGGGGCCGTCCACGCAGGCCACAACTCCAACAAGAGCCAAAGGCAGGTGCGTCCCACCGGAGCTAGAGCTCTGGGGATGCATCCGTGCTGCCCTGCTACCGCCACAGCTATGCTCACCTCTGCGGCTGCAGGCCTGAGCGAGGGATCTGCTCCTCACCACTGTCCCCCAAATCCTCTCCAGACAGCTCCTGCCAGCACCCACACTTCCAAAGAGCTGGCTGTGCACCGCTTCCCGCTGTCCTGCCTCCTCTTTGCAACGGCGTCTTTGCCACCAGCAGGGTGGCAGGAAAACACCTTTCTGCAACTCTCACACCCTCCACAACAGACCTTAAATCAATAACCCCAGAACACAGGGCTGGGTTATTGCTAACGGAAACCATTAAACTGTAACACAGGGGGATAAAGCCAGCCTCTAACACTTGGAAGATTTATAGGGCACAACAGCAGGGTGTTAATTCTTTTGGCAACACAAACGCTTTCACACCCCCTGCCTTCCCTCACCCGCAGGACCATGTGCGGCCCAGCAATGCAAGGACACAGCCATGCTCGTGCTGCGGCCAGTGGCACACACGTTTAGGGTGGCGCCATGCTCACAGGGCTGCCCGAATGCACACACCTCAGGTCCATGGAGTAGCGCATCCCCAGGGGTCCTGGGGGTTGTTCTGCCAGGGGACATCCCCCACACCTAGCTCAGGCTTCCCCGACATTCCCAGCTCCCTCCTGCCTCCACAGCTGCAGCAGAGGTTCAAGGAAAGGCTGCGAAGAAACTTTGAGACCAGCTAAAGCAGTTGGAGAAGGCAGCCCAGCTTTTGGGCTTACGAGCCTTTCTTCAGACCCAAATCAGCCTACAGGTGTTTTTGCAGCTGGCAGAACAGGCCGCTCTTCCCTGCAGGGCTCTTGCATGGATCCACACACTCCCAGCGCTGCTGTGGCAGCTTGGAGACCGGGACAACACTTGTCAGCACCGCCATCGGCCCAGCTGCCCTGGGCAGGAGAGGGGCTGCGGGTGTGCTGCAGCAAAAGGACTTGCACAGGGTCCCAGAAAGGGCCACTCGCATCCCCCCCGAGTCCCTGCCGGGCACTGGCTTTCACCCCTTCCTGCCAAGCCCGTCTCGGGTTCCCCCCCCCCCCCCCCCCCCACCGCTCGCCCCCGGCCCTTGGGAAACCCCGGGGGGGGCTCACCCCACTGGCAGCCTCACTGCACCCCACATACCTGGGCTTACTGGGGAGCCCTCCCCGGGCTGAGCCACGGAGCAGCACGAGCCACCCAGCGTGCAGGCAGGAGCATCCCTCTCCATCCAGGGCAGCAGAGAGGGCACAAGCAGGCTCCAGCCACAGTGCTAATCCTCCGCGGACCACAAGATTGCTGTGGCACACCCCCGGCATGCCCCCAAAGGGCCTCAGGGGCCTGAGCACGATCCAAGCAGCAGCAGCAGCTTGGCTGAACCCCCAGCTGTGCGTCACACCTGCCGGACACCCCACCATGGGTTTATTGCCGCTGTTCCCCTCCCCGCCCTCCGACCAAAGGAGTGGGCCCTGCCTCCATCAAGCAAGGGGTCCGGGGGGACTTCGACCAGCCCCTTCCCCCCCGGCACTGCGGGAGCCTTGGGGGGGGGGGGGGTCCACCCCTGTCCCTTCCCTTCACGCTCCCCCTGCTCTGCAGAGCCCAGCTGGGCGGCTGGGGGATCCCCCACCCCCAGGGTGTGCTGAGAGGGGGCCTAACCAGGCACCACTGCACCCTGCCCGAGCCTGTCCCAGTCCCAAAACCAGGGTGCTCGATGCTATCTCGGGGTTCCCAGCCAGCACTTCCAGCTCACTCCAGTGCTGGGGATCCACGGGCTTGTCCCAGCCCAGGAACAGCCTGCAGGGGATTTCTCTGGCTGCCAGCACAAGAGTGGGGTGCAGGGCCCTGGCACCGCTGGCTCAGGGACAGGCAGCAGGACCAAGCGTGCTCCCTTGGGAGCTGCCTGGGAATCATCCGTCTCCTCTGCAAGCACGGGCGGGCCTGGACAGGCATCCTGCACACACACACCCCCCCCCCCCCCCCCGTCACTGTCCACCCTTCCTCTACATCGCAGCACCCCACTGTGCTCTGCCCGCTGCGGAGGCCTGCAACCTCCCTGCAGTCACACCAACCCCTCTGCCCCGGGGGGCACCCAGGGGTGAGATGTCAGGGGTCCCTCTCCTTCTGGCGAGATGAAGCAAAACCAAGCAGCAGGCTCGAAGGGCACAGGCAGACACAGCAGTTGCACATGCTGCCCCTGGAGCAGGCAGACCCCTGCCCACACTCCTACCAGGGGCCAAAGCCCCCTGCACCCCAGCCCACAGCCGGGAGCGGCGGCAGAGGAGGATCTTGCACTGCCCCACCGTGGCCACCATGGGAGGTGCGGGTGGCCCCAAAACCCAGCCGGGTGCCTCGGAGCTGGGGTGCTGGGTCCTCGCTCCAGCAGAGCCTGAGAAACGGTTGGAGGGGTCTGCGCTGCCTGTCCTCAAAGAGGCGTTCACCCCGTGCCAGGCTATCTGGGGACTGCCACAGACCCCTCCGAGCGGCTCGGTGACCCCAGTCCTGCCCCACTTGCCCCAGACACCCCACTCCTGCACCCAGTCCCTGACCTGTGCTACCTCTCACGGGGCCAGACCCTAGCACAGAGCCCCCGGGGTCCTGAGGGGGCACAGCCCAAGCCCATGCCTGGGAACAGCTCGTGTGAAGGAGGAGACAAGGCAGCGCTGCTGTTTGGGCATCCACATTTATTACATGGCTGGGGCAAGCCCGGGGCTGCCACTCACCTGGGCCCCTCCGGTTGAAGGCAAATGACCCCTCCTCCTTAAATACTGGTTATAAAACAAATTTCTTTTTTTCCTTTTTCTTTTTCTTAAAAACCCCATCTCTCTCTCTTTCTCTCTCCATACTTTTTTTGTCTTTTGTATTTGAGTATAAAAGTGGGGGCGGGCGCTCCGCCTTGCCTGCCGCTACCTCCGCAGGCTGCGCTGTGCCTGCCGCAGCAGCGTGTCGAAGTCCAGGGAGTCAAACTTGCTCTTGACGGGAGCTGGGTCGAAATCCTCCCGGTTTGAGTCTGGAAGACACAGGGAGAGGCTGCCTTGAGCCATGGGGATACCGGCACAGTTCTGGTGATCCCCCACAGCAACTCCTTCCCATCCCGCTTCACGTGCCAACCTCTACACCCAGAGCTGGGCTGATGGAGGACCGGACCTGGCCTCCATCACAGTGCCGGAGGGATGGGGAGCCCCTGTCTAGCCTCCCCTTGGGGCAGGACTGGACGTGGCCCTGCCCAGCCAAGCCTGACCGACCCCAAGGATGGGGACCACTACACCTCTGAGAAGGAGAGGACCCATGGTGCCACCCCCCAAATTGGGGGCTGCACGACTCACCCAGGTCAGCATAGTTCCTCCTGCAGAACTGCCGGCGGCCGCCAAAGCACAGGTCAAAGGGCTGCTCATCTGGGCGCCGCAGCTTGTGCCCGCTCTCGATGGCAGCAAAGGCTTCCTCGGCATAGCGGTAGGTGACAAAGCCATAGTTGTCCCTGGAGCCAGAGGAGAAGATCAGCAGCAACGCAGTGTGTTTGTCCCCCCTTGGTCTGCACCGTCCCCTTGCGGAATGGGAAAAGGGCCAAGAGGAGCCATCCCTGGGAAGGGGCTGCCCCGTGTCCCTGCAGCTCTTACCCCTCGGAGCGGAAATGCAGGGTGCACTCCTCGATGTCCCCGAACACAGAGAATCGGTGCCGCAGCTCCGACCGCGTCATCCTGCTGGGGATCTTGCCAATAAACACAACTCGCCGCTCCTCCTGCAGGCAGGGATGCACCGTCCCGTGAGACGGGAACAGGAGGACTCGGCATCTCCGAGCCCTCCCGGTGAGCAGGACCTCTCGCACTGAGCGCCCTCTCTGCATCACCACCCATCGCACCATGCCCTGGCCAGAACCTCCCAGCGATGCTGCCTGCCAGGCTGCAACCCCACAGCTTTCTGAAGTGATGGAGGGGTTGGGAACTCCCAAATCTCCAGCCCCAGCCTCCCAACTCTCCAAGGACTCACTATTGCACGTTCCTTCTGGAGGATCCTCTGCCTTTGGTAGTGGTCCTGTGCGTCGTAACTGTATCTGGCAGGGCAGAAACCAGACACATGAGCTACAGGGCCATGGGGGTGCCAGAAGAGAGTGATCCCAGACACAAGGGAGATAATGAAGGAGTGGGTCCACCCCTGCCTGGGACACAGGAGGCCGGGAGATGGGTTGAGGGGGGCTCACACCCCTGCAGGGTGGCCACGCTCACCTTCTCCGCCTGTTACTCCTCCTGCGGGGTGAGGGGGAGCGGGAGCGGGACTGGCTGCGGGACGTGGACCGGGATGAGTAGGAAGATGTTGATGATGAGGATGAGGACCTGTCCCGGGACCTGCCACATGACCCACAGCTGGAGCGGGAGGAGGAGCTGTGGGAACATCTTGAGCGGTACCTGGGGGAAGGAGAGACACAGCTCAGTGCCAAACCCTCCCCGTGCCCAGCACCACGAGGCTGCAGAGAAGACAAAGACCTCCACCCTCCCCCAGGTACCCAGCACCCTGCTCGGACAGGACCCACCCACAGGGTGAGCTGGGCTATGGACACCTCTGCCCAAGTTTGCCGGGGCAGTAATGACACTACAGAGATGTTGCTCCAAACACTGCAGCAAAAGGGGAGCAGGCTCACAACAGGCACAGCCTCTGAAGAGCACAAAATAGTCACGGGGGAACGGTGCAGCATGTGGCTGTGACTGGGCAAGGGCCCAGGAGGAGCTGGGGCTGCCATGCGAGCCCCACACGGTGCACGGGACAATGCCAGAGCCACCACATCCATGCTGCACTCAACAGCCGTGTGAATGGAGACCACACATGCCCCTGACCACACTGAGGGCCGTGGCATGCACTGGGACTGGGCTGGGCTTCTGTGCCCACAGCCTCCTGCCTACAAGAGCTCCTCTGGCAGGGCCAGGCAAAGCTTATGGGCAGCAGGACCGAAACCCCTCTGGGATCAAGCTGTGCTGCCTCCAGCAACATGCTGCCCATGGGTGGTCCCTGCCATATGCGAACCCAGGCCCTGAGCAGGGTGTGCTGCCTGGTGCTGCCACACATTCTCCTGGAGGACGGCAGGTCAGGACGGCACAGTCCATGGGCACATTTCCTAGCACAGGGCCAGCTGCATTTGCTGGAAAGCCAAGTCAGAGAGGGTAAGTCCCTGAGCTGCACGTCCCTGGGACATGGCACTATATACATACCCTTTCCAGCTCCAGCCTCCACACCTACTGGCCACCGATGGGAGGGCTTGGTTGGACAAGCCCTTCATGCCCAGTGACTTGGGGTGTGTCCAAAACTGGCTGAATGCCCAGGGAAGGGCAGATGAGGGATCCCTCACCAGCTCCAGTGCCTCCCACCCCAGCTGGGACAGGCTGTGCATCACTCAGAGGCACAAAGACTCCGAAAGAAATGCTTCCTGTAGAGACCAAGCTGCCCCCTTCTTTTCTACACAGCCACCTCCACGAGGAGCAGGGGGTAGCCCTGAGGCAGCCGAGCCAGACGAGTTTTTCTCTGCTTGCCTCCAGCAGCTCCCTGCTGCCATTGTGGCTCCTCTCATTTCCACACCTAGGGCTGTACCAGCCCCACAGCACAAACACCGACACCTGCACTAAAACCCCAGCAAATGCATCCAAAAGCCAAGGTGCAGCCAAGGACTCGCACCATGGTGCTCCAGGAGGGGTAAGGAAGCCTGGCTCAGAGGTGGCTTTAGAGGAACACATGCCTAGACGTGGGGTTCAGCCAGACACCCACTGCCCTGGCAGGGCATCACAGCAGTTTCCCCGGTCTCTGCTGCTTACAGCGAGCCAGACACCCCTCAGGGGGGCCACAAGGACAAAAAGGTTGGATATGGCCATCGGGTAGGTCCATAAAGAGGTGTCTGGGCACCCTCACACAAGACTGGCCACCAGGCAATTGCCCAAAGAGCAAGCAGACAGACACTGCACCACTTACCTTCGCCACCGCTTGGGCGGTGGGGAGAACGACCGTGACCGGGATCGGGAGGACGAGGATGAAGATGAAGATGAGGACTCGCTAGCTCCATCCGAACTGGAGCTGAATGAGCGGCTGGCACGGCTCCTGCCAGCCCTCCAGCTGCCGGCAGAGGGGCTGGGCGAGTCCCGGGGTCTCTGGTAGCAGTGCAGGGACCTCTTGGCAGAAGCATGGCTGGACTGGGCACTGGGAGTCCGCACCTCCTGGTCCCGGCAAGGGGATGCAGCTGGAGACAGGAGCACTGAGGTGGGGGGGCTGCTGCACCCGGCGGTGGCCTTGTTGGGGACGCTAGTCCGATAATCCAGGGGGGCTAGGCAGGCTGTCCCCAGGGGCTCCTGGCTGGGCCCCGTGGTGGTGGTGGGGGCTGGCAGGGTGGGCTTGGGCTGGTCCAGCGTCCGTTTGGTTAAGGAGGAGATGGGTTTGATAGTGATGTCCCGATGGTGTTTGACATTCCAGCGGGAGCCGCCCTCAGTGGGGGGCTGTGTGCTGGGGCTGCTGTTGCTCTCCGGCTGTGCTGCAGCTGGGATGCAGTAGTCATGGTCTCCCGAGCAGACGTGGCTGGGGGCTGAGGTGGCAGGGGCTGGTGCCGGGCTCTTCCCCTGGAGCCTGCTCTGGGGCAGCAGCTTGGCTTTCGTCAGGTTGGCTGTCTTCTGGGGCCCTTCCTGGGGCACCGACCCAGGCGACTTGGCCTTGGCCAGCAGTGAGACAGCGGGCAATGGCTTCCAGAGCTGGTGGGGGGGCGTCGCTGGGGGGGTGAGGCCTGCAAGAGCACCGGAGGGCTTTCAAAAGCAGCCCCTTGCTGCAACCCGCCCAGCTGGGGCTCCCTCCTGGCCCACCTCCCCTGAAGCCCTGGGGTCTCCCCCAGCGCTACAACAGCCCCTGCCCGGACACAGCGGGCTCCTCGCCTCACCCCGGGCATTACCTGCCACGTTGGCCAGCTCAGAGGCCTGCAGGCTGTCCGGGGGCTTCCTGTCCTGCTGGGTCTCTGGCCTGAGAAGGGGAAAGGAGCTTTGTTAAACACAGTGGCCAAAGCCCAGCTCCAGTCCTCACGCCTGGGGCACCTGCCCGAGCTGCCCTCTTCCCCAGACAGGGGGAACCGAGGATCCAAGAGAGCTGCAAGGGTGGAGCTTGCACAGCCCGGTCATGCCCATCACTGCTTCCCCTGATTTTCCCCCCTTGGTGTCAGCTCTGGCTCCCAGCCCAGCGAGGAGCTCAGTTCCTCCTGGGCCGGTGGATGCAGCCCCTGGCACAGTTTGGACCCTGCCAGAACAGAGAGCTGCCCCATGCCCCTGCTGAAGGCAGGGCTCAGCCCTCTGCCAGGCTCCACACTGGAGCACCAGCTGCGTAGGTCTCGGTACTCACCTGGAGCTCCCCGCTGGCCGCTTGTCCTCGGGGGGCTGCACGGGAGCCTCCTCCTTCTTGGCTAAAAAGAGAGTGGACAGGTGAGGGTGGTGAGAGGCTGGGGCTGGAGGGCAGTGGACAGACCCTGTGTATGGGGGGGACACACACAGAGCATCCTGGGCACAGCCAGGGAGAGGTTTCATGGTACCCCAGCCCAGCTCCTTGCAGAGAGCTGCTGCTGGTCCCCTTTCCCTCCCAGGCTCTTCACCACCCCCTTGGCTTCCCCAGGGACCCCCAGCTGCTTTCACAAGCTAGGAAAGAGATGGGGCAGAGGCACCCCCAGGACAAAGCACCCAGGCAGGGTTACACCAGCCTGCAGGCAGCATCCCAGCCCACCCACTGCCCCCCTGCTGCAGGGAGCACGGGCAGCCCAGGGAGGCTGGCATGGCACGGAGGGAGCCCCATGGGGGACAGCACAGCACCCCATAAACGCACCTTCAGACTTCTCAAACTGCTCCAGCAGGCTGGACAGGTCGGTGGCTTCGATCCCTGGGCCAGGGAGAAAGCACGGCAAGTTAGGTCAGCCAAAACCCTCCCAGCACCACAAGGATGCACCCCCACCCCATCCTCCCCCTGCATCAGCCTCCCCGGGCGATGGGGTGAGTGCTGGGGAGAAGCAGCAGCAGAGCCCGCAGCAGCGACAGGAGCATCCGGCTCTGCAGCCCCAGGAGGGACCAGTTCGGGCACAGCAACCCCAGACCATCCACTGGAGGCCATGTCCTGGCAGGGTGCTGGGAAGAGACTGCAAACCCGTGGGCACAGCTTTGCCACCCTCTCCCCCAGAAGCACCAGGAACCGGTCCCGCTACCCGGGCTGCCGGCAGCACCGCAGCCTCGCCGGCTGCCCGACGCTTGGCCCAATGCCCCGCAGCCCTCCCGCTCACCGATCTCGCTGATGAAGGCTTGCACGATGTCCTTGCTGCTGTTGCTGGGCTGTGCCGGGCTGAGGAGTGGCTGGTGCCTCCATGGCCGTGTGGCGGGTGCCTTGGTGGGCAGGCTACTCTCTCGACCCGCTTTCGGTGGTGGTGCCGCAGCCTGGGAGGTGGATTTGCGGCCAGGTGGCTCCTGCCCAGCAGCTGCCTTGGGCTCTGGCTGGGCTTTCTCCACTGCCCCCTTGCCCGGCGCTGCAGCCTCCTCTGTGGGGTGGGTGCCAGGGGACTCCCCAACAGGGCCAGAGGCAGGGGACACCTCCACAGGGCAATGGATGGCAGCTGGGGGGGGCTTGGGGGGGGGGTGGGGGGGCTCCCCGGGGTGGGGGGGGGGGGGGCTGGGCAGCGGCAGCAGCCGATGGGGCTGCCAGGGGCTGGGCAGGGGCTGAGGCCGGAGGGGCCTTGGGAAGAGAGCTCTCCCCTGCCAGCCGTGCCTGCCTCCTGGGGTCTGACACCCTGCTGGTAGCCAGCCTGGCCGGGCCACCTGTAGCCCCCATCTCGCTGGGGGGGGGGGCGTGGGTGGGGAAGGGGGCGGCTTGGGCGCCGGTGCGGGGGGGGGGGGCTGCCCGTGCAGGAGGGCCGTGCTGGGGTGGCTGCCAGCCGGGAAGGTGGCAGCACCCTGCAGCGCCACTCCAGGGTCCCCGTAGGCCAGGGGAGGCACCGGAGGCGGCATGGGGATTCCTGGCCAGTAGGATGGTGGTGCCCACCCTACCGGGGCATAGGGGCCGCCGGGGGCAAAGGGAGGTGGGGGTGGCACGGCTGGCGGGGGCCAAGCCATGGCCGGAGGTGGAAGGCCAGGCACCATGTGAAAAGTACTGGGGGAGCCGGCGCTGGGCGGCGGGGGCAAACCATGGCAGCCCACGGGCTGCGGGCCGAAGCAGGGCCAGGAAGGCACTGGTGGGTAAAGGGCATAAGCACCAGCAGAGGCTGGCGGCATCCCGGTGGGGGCCACCCCAGCGGCTGAGGGCACATTTGGCGCGACAAAAGGCATTGGTGTTGATGGGGGTGCTGGAGCCGTGGCGGCGGGTCCGGCGGCGACACCAGGCAGGGGCCCCTTGGGGGGGGACGCTGGGCCACTTGCTGGCCGCATGCTTCTCCCCCTCCTGCTGCCCGGGCTGGGCTGGCGGTGCAGCATGCGGATGCGGTATTCCCGCAGGCTCAGGGCCTTGGGCTTGGCTTCCTTGGGCAGGCCCTCGCTCGGCTCTGCCGCCGGCAGGTTCGGGGGGGGCTCCAGCCCCGTGCCTCCCTCTGAGAGAGGAGAGGCAGCCTCCGAGACCCCACCGCCCTGTCTGGCAGCCAGCTGCGCATCCCCCTCGCCCTCAGCCTGGTCTGCAGGGCCAGGACACGCAGCTGCTGGCGGCTCCTCTGTGTTTGGTGCGGTCTTCTCCCGAGGCACCAGAGTCTCAGCCTTCACCGGGGCTACGCTCACCGTTTCTGGCGCTGGCTCCTTCTGCAGCTCCCGCTGCACTTTCTCGGGCAGGGAGGTCCCTGCCGTGCTCCGGGGCCTGCCCCGGGGCCGTGGCGCCCGCTCGGCACTCAGCTCTATCTGCCCCTCCTTCCGGGCTCGCTCCAGCTGCTGCGCCAGGAAGTCCGAGACCTGGACAGAGGGACGCGCTGCCCGCCGCCGGCTGGTGGGTGGCTGGCCTGGGGGCTGCCCAGAGCCGGCCGAGCGGAGCCGGTGGGCCATGCAGTCCCTGCCTGGCCTGGCCTGCTCGCTTTGGTCCTCCTCTGCTTTCTTTTTCCGACTCTTCCTTGCTCTCTCACGGCCACGTCCCTTCTCGGTGCCCTCACGTTTGCTGCCTGCCGGTGCCTCTGCGCTGAGCTGGGAGCTGCCGTCAGGGCTCCAGGCTCTGGGTGCTGCTGTCTCCGGCGGGGACACGCTCTCTTGGATAGTGCAGGAGGGCTCCTTCCCAGGCGATTTCTCCTCCTTCCCACTTTCCTGGGCTGGAGCTCCTGGCAGCTCCTCTCGATCCTCTGGGACTGACTCTCTGGTACCCTCCTCTGCTCCCAGGAGCTGGGGCTCCTGGTTGGGGAAGCCGGGGGCCAGCGGCTGCAGCACCACAGGGATCTCCACACTCTCCCCCTCGCCAGGCACAATTTCCAGCAAGACGGGACCACTCAGGATCTCCTTGGCCACAGGCTCGGCCTCAGGGTCCAGGCACACAGTGAAAGTGGGCAGGCAGTAGGGGTGCATGGACTTCACCAGCTCACTCAGGGACACGTCGCTTGTGTTGATGATGCAGGGGTCTTCATGCTCCTCCAGTGCCGCCCCAGCCCCGCTCACACAAAACTCCGCAGCCTCCATCCTGCTGCCTAGCTCCGGGCTCAAGGCAGCCTCCTCCTCCTCTTCCTCCCCATCACTGCGCTGCGGCAGGGGCTGCTCTCGGGCCCAGTGCCGGCCCAGCTTCCTCCCCTTGGCGTGCTGCAGACTTGCTTCTTTGGCAGCCCTGGGTCCTCGAGGCTGTGAGTGGCACGGTCCCAAGCCAGGTCTGTGTCGGTCTGGGAAAGGGAACCAGAGCAAGCGTCAGCTCCTGGGCTTTCCCCTGAGCCCCCCAGGCACAGCCAGCTGTGGGTCTGCTGCAACTCTGTAGCAAAACCCCATGGCAGATGAAAAGTTGGAACACATCTGACACCCCCAGTAAGACACAACAGAGCAGGAAACCTGCCATCCCTACGGGGGCACCCACAGCATTCCCAGTCCTACAGCACCCACCAGCCAGGGCAGCCCCTGCTCCCACTGCCACTGGTGTCCTGCAAAGGTATTGCTTCTGGGAGAGGATGCCTGCGCTGGGCGGGCAGGCAGGGGCTGGGGGGCAGCAGCAAGGACACAGCTCCCTCAGCATCACCCCAGCACCGCTCCTTCAGCTTCCCCTGCTCAGCTGCTCACCTTCCCCACTGCAGGGATGCTGCTGCTGCTGCTCAGAGGCCTGAGAGCCTTGGGCTGCTCCAGGGCAGGGCTCTCGCACTCCAGCGATGGCCGCGATAAGCTGAGAAACTTCTGAAACTGGAGAGAAGGCAGACGGAGCATGAGGCAGCAGCAGGTTTCTGCTGCCAGAGGAGACAGGCCACCCCTGGCCCTGCAGCAGCCATGCATGTTGTCCTGCAGACCCCAGGAGCAAGCTTAGCCCCGTTTCACCCATGGCGCACACAGCCCCGCTGGTGGTGCATGGGGGACAGGCCGCTTCCCGGAGCCTCTGGCACATCCCTGGCTCTACACCAAGACCCAAGGTGAAGGGGCCCCCCCAGGAGCCCCAGGGCTGGCTCAGCCTTTCTCTCATGTTGCTGGTCACAGGGATTGTCCCAGGGTGCTGGGGACCAGGATGCCACCACCTCGGGGCACCCCATGCCAGGACCTGGCAGGATGGGATCGGCAGACTCCCACCTGAGCATCTTCCCACCCATTTTGGGGTTCGGCTGGCTCTGTCCCATAACTCACCGAGGGATTCTCCCGCTCCCGAGGCGAGGTCAGCAGCTCTGCATCCATGATGGTATCGAAGGGGGACAGGGTCTCGTCGTCCGTGCTGTCCAGGATTTCGGTGATGGCAGTCAGCAGGGAGAGCTCGTTCTGTGCATCCAGGCAGGCCTTGCTCTGCTGCAAGGGCAGGGACTGACTCAGGGGGCAGCACGGCACAGCCAGGTGACCCAGCCATGAGGGACACTGCTGCCACCCCCACCCACACCACAGGCAGAGTCAGCCCAGCCGCTGCTTCCCGCACCCACGTGTGGGCTCCCACCTCGCTCAGAGAGAGGTCCTCGATGATGGAGATCACAGAGGAGTCAAGATAGTTCTGCATTGTCCCCAGGATCTCTTCGGCCTCCAAGATGGTTTCTGCATCTAGTGATGTTAAGTTGAGGTCATCCTCCTCGAGGGAAAAGCACTGTCGAGGAGCATGGGGAGCCAGGTAAACACTCTACAAAGCACCACTACCTGATCTCCGCAGCCCGGGTGGGCTCCTAACAAGCTGCAAAGCTCACTGCTGCATCCCCAGCACCCCCAAACACGCAGGGGGGCAGGCAGGTCACAGCCGCACTGCAAGTCAGAAGATGGCACAGGGGACCTTCCAGCCCTGCTTTTCAGGAGAGGTTCTGGCCAGTCCACCCCACTGCACAAAGCCCCGTGCCGCTTCCAGCCCGAGACCCTTCCCATTACCAGGGATGCCTCCACACCAAAAACTCCCACCCAATTCACTCCACAGTTACAGGATTGGGAAAGATGAATCGATAAACCTGCAGCAATTCCCAGGCTCTGCCCAACACCACACATCGCTCGCGCTGGACGGGGAGGGGAGAGGCAGGCTCCCCCCACCCCACAGACTGTCACGCGCTCCTCCGACTCCGGCTGCCGGCGCTTCAGATAAGCCCAAAACCATTACGAAATTCATAACAAAAGTGCAGGAGTCAGCAACAGGGATGCAGCCGGCTGTCACTGCCAGGGCCCTACCTCGACACCTCTGCTGCAAGAGGATACGGGCTGTGCTTGCGATCCAGGTTTTGTTGCTCTTCTTCCTTCAAATTCCCAGCCCCGCGACTTTTCCAGACCCCCAGCCAGTTCCAGGGATGTTCGGGTAATGCCAGATTAACTTAGGAAAGGTCTTTGCACCACGCTCTGCGGTGCCATGCAGCCCAGTGCTGCAGGGTGGCCAGGAAAAGCCAGGCAAAGCGAGACACCGGGCGAGGGCAGGGGCTGCAGCCCCCGGCCAAGCAGAGCCGCCGGACACTCAGCCTCTGCCAGGAGCGGAGCGGCAGCGCAGGCGTGTCACCGGCACGAGACAGGACGCAAATTCCTGTTTGCAGATGGGCTTAGGCAGAGATAATGCAGGCAGGGAAGATAAGGGCACCAAGGCCAGAGCCCTGGGAGAGCACAACTCCCCCCCCAAAGCTGGCAGGGAGCAGGCAGCGAGCTGTCCACCCCCCACAGCAGGCAGAGGGAGAATTTGGGTGAACCCTGAGGGATGCGCATCTGATGTGGCTCACCTGCGTTTCTCACAGGTACCGCAGCTTGCACAAGCCTGAGCCAACGCAGGACAACATGTCCCCCGTCCCTGCACAAGACCTGCCTGTACTTTGAAATCCCCTTCTGGCAAGAGGGAAGCCGCATGGGGAGGAGAGCGGGCATTTCACTAAATAGGTGCTTCCTAAAATATGGCAACACCAAAGCCACATGCCCAAACCCCCAGCCCCTGGGGCTCTTCAGAGACTTGCCCCCCTCAGGCAGGGCAGGCACCTCTGGCCATGGCACAGCCAGGAGCCCCGTGCAAGCTTGGAGCACAGGCATCCCATGACCAGGCTGGGAATCAAAGCCAGGACCTCCATGGCAATGCCCCGCATCCACCCATCCCGAATCCCCCCAGCCGACATGGCAGCCCCCAAGAGCAGGAGCCTGCAGGGGTCTGGGGCTTGGCAGGCAGCCTGGCAGCCCAGGCACCCTCTCCCAGGGCTCTCCACCTGGAAGCAGAACCCACGGGTGACACCAGGGCACGGCTCCACCCTGCTGTGCAGATAAGGCTACGGAGCAGTTTTACTGCTCTGCATCTCCAGTCCCCTCCCTCAGCCAGCACTGGCTGCCGGCAGGCCCAGCGCCCCGGCCCCGGCCAACCCGGCCCGGGGAAGCACACCCAGGCTCACACGCCCAGCGCTGCCAAGCGCCGGCGTGCAGCCCTGAGTCAGCGGTGACCGGCAGGCAGAGGCACCCGGGCAGCCGGAGGAGCCAGCAGGAGGGATCTTGTGGAGCATCCACTGACGGCAATGGGGTCCAGAGGATGCCCCTGCGGTTGCATGGCCCTGCCCGTCTTGCCACAGGGGCTGGCTCGCCTGAAAGGCAGCAGCTAATAAGAGGTTTCCAGCCGTGACCAGCACTGGACGTTTGGAGGGAGGGAAGTAAAATCCTCCCACTCCAATGGCCTCTTCCCGCAGCTCCTGTCCGCAGCCCGGGAGGGAGGGAGGGTGGGCGGGCGATCTCCTAAGCCCTCCTCGACTCCTTTGACTCAGCGCCTTGCAAGAAGGAGTCCCACAGCCGTGAGTCACCAGCGAACAAGGCTGCGTTCCCCTGGGACTCCCTTTGATCCACCTGAGGCCCGGCACCTCCTCCAGCCCTCGCCCCTTGTGTGTCAGGGCGGGGGTACGAACCAGCCCAGCCTGCTCCCGCGTCCCTGCCTGCTCCCCTCCCTGCCGGAGACCCCTGTCCCCCCCAGCTCAGGGGGACACCCTCCGCACCCTCCCAGCTCCCTCTTTTTGCTTTACGCTCAGCGGCGCAGAGGAGAAGAGGCCGCAGGTCACGAGGATGCTCAAGGACAAGCTTGGGCTTGGGCCACGCCATGCCCAGCGCCCGCTGGGAGAGAGGTGCGCGCCCCCGCGAGCTTCAGGCCCCGGGGGATTTCCAACAGCTCCTGTGGCACCCAACCGGAGCTGGGGACACAGCGCTTGCTGCCGTGGTACCCAGGAGGCACAACCGAGGCCTCCAGAGGCAGCTGCCCATCCGAGCCATGCCGGCCACGCGTGTGCCCAGCGTGCCGTGCCGGGGCTACATCCCAAGCAGAGGGCAGCCGTCCTCCCTGCAGCGGCCATGGACAGGCTGCCGGGGCAGCTCTCACCTGGCCGGAGCTGCCAGCGAGGGTGCGGGGCAAGCCCGGGAAGCCGGGGGGGCTCCAGGCGGCCAGCACGGCACCGGCAGAGGATGCTCCATAGATTGCTCAGCTGCTTTTGGGAACCGTCAGGCTGGAACGCACCTCTCTCTTCCCTGCACACAGACCCCTCCCTCTGCGCCAGGGAGAGGCGAGATGGGCTCCGGGGGAGGGCGGTCGCCCCCGGGGCAGCCCCCCGGCCGGGCAGGAGCACCCTGGAAGGGGCAGAAGCGCGGGTCCCCCCGAAATCCCAACCACCGCACAGAGCAGGTGCCCCCAGGCCCCCGGGGTGCTGCACCCCCGCGCTCCCCGGCCAGACAGCAGCGCACCCGCGCCCAGCGCCCCAGCCCAGCACCGGCAGGGTCCGACCGGGAGCGGTGACACCGGCGGCGGCGGCAGGGACGCTGCGCACGGGCGGCAGCACCGCGCCCCAGACCTGCCCCGGAGCGGGAGACGCTTCCCCCGGGATAAACCCCCGCTTCCCCGGGAGACGCCCACGGTGCAGCTCGGGGAAGCTCCCCCATCCTTCGCCGGGAGCTCCGGCCACCGAACCGGCGGCGTCGAGGTCCCAAACCGCCCCCCCCACCACCCGCGGCTGCAGGTGGCGGAGGGCGGCGCCGGCACGGAGGGACTGCAGCGGGGGGGACCCGGCGGCCCCCCCCCCGGTCCCCGCTCCCCAGGGGCTGGGTGTCACCTCCCGCGGGGGGCACCGAGACCCCCCGCCCGGCGTCTCCCGTGGCCGTACCGTGGCCCCCCCGCCCCGGGGGGCTCCCCGTGCCGGTGCCGGTGCCGGCGCCGCCGCCACACCTGCCCGGCGGAAGAGCACTGGGCGCCCCGGTCTGCCTGCGGGAGGGGCGTCCCCGGCCCACGCAGGGCCCCCCGCCCGCCGCCGGCGCGGCAGGCCCGTTCCCGGCACACGTGGTGCCGCCGCCGGCCGCGGGAGCCGCCCCGGCCTCCACGTGTCACGGCGCGGCCCGCCGCGCTCCGCCCCCGCCTACCCTGCAGGGGGCTGCCGGCGCGGAGGGGCGGCTCACGCAGGGCTCCGCCGCCCGCCAGCCCTCGCGGAGCGGCCCCGGCCGCGGCGCCGCCGACCCCGGCCCCGACCGCGGCGGGCACCGCTCCGCCCCGCAGCGCCGCCATCTTGGCGCCTCCGCTCCCAGCGCGGCCACTGCCGGGCGCGGCACGTGACCGCCGCCCGCCAAGCACTACAGCTCCCGGCGGCCACCGCGCCGCCCCGCCCCGCCCCGCGCGGGGCAGGCCGGGAGCGCACCCCTTCGCCGCCGGCGGCGCGCGGAGCTGCGGGCGCCGGCCTGCAGGGGCGCCCGGCGGCGGGGGGCGGGGCCCGCCCCGCTGCTGGCTCTGCCGCACACGTGGGCGCGGCGGCCCCCGGCCTCCTGGGGGGCTGGCAGCGGCCCCGGGGCGCCCGGGAGGGGGGGACGGAGCCGCTGCAGGAGCAGTGCCCGGCCGGGGCTCTCGCCGTCCCCGGGCCTCCCGCCTGCCCTGCGCCGGGGAGGTGCCTTTGCAGCACGGCGGACAGTGCTTCATGGAGCCAAACCTCGCGTGGGGCCGATGGGGGCGACACGCACGCGTGGTGGGCGAGGGGGAGTGGAAAAAAAGCCGTCGGGGGGAAAGGCGGGACGGGCACCGTGAGCTGCCCTGCAGCCACCGGGCATGGCCGCGGGGCATCCGGCAACGGTCTGTGCTGGGGCCGGCCCGGGGAGCCGGGAACGGCCTGGAGGACAGAAAGGATGGGAGGAAGCCAAACTCGGCTCGTCTGACGCAGCTGCGGTCCAGCCCAGCTCCCTGGGAAGGGGCTGGGGATGCGGGTGTGCGGGGCTCTCGGCTGGGCTCTGTTCTGTTATTCCAGAATCCCCCTGGGAGCCATCACCTCCTGTGGCTCCTGATCCGACACCGGGATCGGCTGGGGGGGGCGTGGGATGTGCTCCCAGCAGCACAAGTACAGTGTGGAGGTGCTGGCAGGATTCGCCTGGCGGGGGCTAATGTCCTGGCCTCTCCATCAGTCCCGGGGGGCGCAGACCTGCCCAGGCCAGATTCCCTGGGGGAATCCACAGGACAGAGCCACTTTGTTCAGCCTTGCGTGCCTGGTCACGGAGCTGGGGCATGTCTGGTGTCCGGAGTCTCATTCTGCTGCTCTCCTTCCACCTCTGCCACGAGGGACTTTCATCTGCGATCAGTTGTCCCACATCGCCTCCTGCCTCGCAGGGGCTGCTCCTCCCTAGCAACAAACAGGCTTTCGTCTAGGGTAGCTGCTCCCCTCCTCCTCCAGCAAGCCCGTAGCACCTTCCAAGCTGCTCACTGCCACCCTTACCCAGCCAAAACGCTGTTTGAGCAGCAGCTGGGCCCTGCTCCAGAGCCATGGACCCATGCCCGAGCACTGGCAAGTGCCTGCTGGGTTGTGCACATGTGTTGGGGGGGTGGGGGGGGTGTCTGCACACCTCCGGGGTGCCAGGCACAGGAGGCTGTGTTGGTTGTAACAACCGGCTCCTGGGCCCAGCGCTCGCCCCTGGTGCCACAGGAAGCAGGGAGGCCTGGGCAAGCGCTGCAGGCTCCGTCTGCCGCCTGGGAGCAGTTGCCCCTCTGAAAGATGCTTTGTTCCTCCCAAGCTAAACGTTCCCAAAGCAAGGAACAAGTCACTGGAAAAGCCCGTGTCTCTCCACTGGTCATGACCTGGCACCCAGGGACCTGCCAACAGGGGTGCAGAGTGATGTTGCTCTCTGAGCCCTGTGGCTTTCCTCCTCTTGCTCCGAACTCTCCTCTCCTTGGGGTGCATTCACAATGTGCAGTGACCTGCCTAATCGCCTTGTTCCTGCACGTAGCAGGACCCCGTGGCACTGCAAGGCCGTCCCCCCCCCCCAATGCAGGTCCTGCACGTGGGACCGTACCCCCTGCACGTGGGGTCCCTGGGGCACGAACAGAGGGAAACCCACGTGCAGGCCCCCCCCCCCCAATACGACCTGCAGCAGGGGGGCTGTCCTGGCAACCGGGGCAGCACCAGGCGTTCCTGCTGGTTTATAAGGAAAAACAAACAGCAGGCAGAAAGGAAAACGCACACGCTGCACCCCAGCCCCGCAGCTCCCCTCCCTCCCCGGGCAGGCACAGCCTGCAAAGAGCCCGGCCTGGTGCCACCCGGGCTCAGCCTGCGCAGCACCCGGCTGGCTTGCTCGGGGCTAATGGGAACAGACCGCAACGGGAAGATCAAACCCCTGCGATGCTCAAAGGACGATGGGTGAAGAGGAATGCGGATCCCACCCAGGCAGGAGCAGGCGGGCTGGCGTCGGCCCTTCAGTTTGCTCTGCCCAGGCTGCTGCTCCCGCCCTGGGGCTGGGTCTTGGCGGGGTGGCAGAGGGACGGCACCTGCCCTCACAGACGGGGTCCCCGCAGCTGGGGCGTTTCTCCCCCCGGGGTGCAGGTTTTGGGAAACAGCCCTGCCCGCAGCAGGCATGCAGGATCCTGCAGAGCTGTGCATCCGTGGGGCTGGAGGAGTATCCCTCGTGGGGCTCCTCTTGCAGGGGCGATGCTCGTGGGGCAGATACCCCCAGGGAGGGCCTGGAGGGATGCGCCCCCTCCCCCGCGGGCTCCTCCTGGGCCTCCTGCCTGGCAGCCCCCGCCGCCTCCGCACACGGCGCAGCCAGCAGCAGCCGTGACCCCCCCGCGCTGCTAAACCCTTCCTTCCCCCCCGCTCTGGCCCTCCCCCCGCCCCCGCGGTGCCCCAAGCAGGGGGGCTGCAAGGCCCAATGGCCCCGTCCCCCCAGCGCCGTGCGGAACAGCCACGGCGTCCTCCTCCCGTTCCCCGGCGGCAATGGCCGCTGGCCGCCCCGGGATCCGGGCCCCGGCCAGGCGCCGTCGGGCTCTGGGTTTGGACGGGTGGGTTCGGTGGCTCTCCCGGGGCGCGGGTGCCCGCGCTCTCCCCCCTCCACCTTCTCCCCTTTCCCCCGCCCCTGGGGAATGGCAGCCGGGGCCCGGGGGCTGCGGGCCTCCCGCAGCACCGCAGCCTCCGCAGGGCGCTGGGGCGAGGCGCCGGGCTCCCGCGGGCCGGAGGGGGCCCGGAGGAGCGGCTCAGCCCCGGGCCCCCTCCCCGGGCCCCCCCGGGGGTTCCGCGGCCCCCCCGGGGGGCCCCGGCTGCGGACCCCGGGGGGAAGCGCCAAGGCCCGGCGCACCTTCAGGGCTGAGGCGCCCTTGCCCCCCTCCCCTCACCGCCCCCCGGGCGGAGCGCCGGGCCGGGTGCCCCCGGGGGCGGGCGGCGGCGGCGCCTGACATGGCGGCACCCGCCCACCCACCCGCCCTCGGGGTGACGCGGGGGGGGCGGGAGGGAGGGCGGGCGCGCGCGCGCGCGGCGGCGGCCCGGGGGGGCGCGCACGCACGGCACGCACGCAGCACGCACGCGCCCGCGGGGGGCGGGGGGGCGTCCCGCGCACGCGCAGAGGCGCGCCCGCCCGCCCGCCGCTGGCCGCCGCCGCCGCCGGCGCAGCCGCCCCCGCTCCCGCTCCGCCGCCCCGCCCGCCGCCGCCGGTCCGCGGCGCGCCCGCCCGCCCCCGCTCTCTGGCCGTGGCCGTGCCCGCGGCCGCGCGGGGCTGCCCGCCCCCCCGTGGGGCTGGGGTCCGGTTATGGGACGGGGGCAGCGACCCCCGGCCGGGCCAGGCATGTGAAGATGTCAGTGGGCTGTGCATGCCCTGGTGAGTGCCGCGGCGGCGGGGGGCCGGGGCGCGGGGCTGGGTCCCCGCTTGGTGGGGCTGGCTGTGGGGCTGGGCCCCAGCGGTTGGGCTGGCTGGGGCGGGTCCCCATGCACGGCTGGGCTGCTGTGGAGCTGGGGTCTCCATGGCATGGGTGCTGAGGCTGGCTGTGGGGCTGGGACCCACTGCACAGGTGCTGGGTCTTGCCATGGTGCCGGGGTCCCCATGGCACGACTGCTGGAGCTGACTGTGGAGCTGGGGTCTCCATGGCATGGGTGCTGGGGTCTGGCTATGGGGCTGGGTCCCCGGGGCACGGCTGCTGGGAGCTGGCTGCGGGGCTGGGGGCTCATCAGCATGGGTGCTGTGGTTTGGCCATGGGGCTGGGGTCTCCATGGTGTTGGTGCAGCAGTCCCAGCACCGTGGCATGGCCATTGGGTCCAGCCATGGGGTTGGGGTCCCCGTGGTATGGCTGCAATGGTCCAGCGTGCGCGGAGTCCTGGGTGCGGTGCCAGCCTGCCCGGGGGGCCGGGGGGGGGTGACCCCGAAGCAGCCCCCATGGCCAGGGCAATAGCTCTGTGGGGCACGGAGACCCTGGAGGGGCTTGGCTGTGCTGCCCGGGTGGGTGTGGGTGCTGGGAACCCCCCCTTCCCCGGCCGGGGGGCCTGCTGTGGGCAGGCTGGCAGGACTGCTGGGGTACCTGCCCTGGGGGTGTGACGAGTTGGTGAGGTCTCAGCGCCCCGGAGGCTGCTCCCGCAGGGATGCTCGCCCGGATGCCTGGGGTCTGGGGCAGGTTTGGGGCAGCTGGCCCGGCCACATCGCCTGCTGCTGCCGCTGCGTGCGGGCCATCGCCGTGCTGGGAGCGAGGCAGGGCAGGGGTCCCGGAGGGGCCTGCTCCGGGTCCCGGTGGCGGAAGGGGGGGCCCTGCCCGGGGGTGCCCGGGGGCCCTGGGGATGGGCTTCTGCCGATTTCCCCGGGGGGTCCCGGGGGGCGGGGACACCCTTCGGCCCACGATGGCTTCCCGATGCCCCCGCCGTCCCGAGGGAGCCTGCCGCCGGGCCGGGGCCCCGGGGGGGGGGGGGGGGGGGGGGGGCCCGGGGCTGCCGCTCCCGAGGGATTCGCGGCTGGATCCCCGGGGCGGGGAAGTGGGGGTGGGGGTGCCCCTGCCTGGCGGCCCCCCGCCCCTGCGCTGCCTGCGCCTCTCCGCCGTGTTTCCATGAAGGCAGGCGGCCCCTTCCCCCATCCTCCTCCTCCTCCTCCTCCTCCATCTCCCACTGGAAGCTGCCAGAGCGCTGCTTCCTCAAGCAGAAAGTCACGTGAGCCTCCCTGCCAGCCGGGCCGGGCAGCCCCGGCACCCGCCCCGCCGCCGCCGGGGGGCCCGGCACCCCCCCCCCCCCGCCCCCCGGGCCGGGGGGGGCCCGCCCGGCGGGGGCGAAGGCGGAGCGGCGGGGCCCCGGCACGGCCCCCCCGGGAGCTGGCCCCGTGCCACCGGGAATGTCATCGCCATGTTGGTGGGCGCAGAAGGGGGCGGGGGGGTGGTGGTGGTGGTGGTGGTGGGGTGTCCTCCCTCGGTGCGGCGGGGACGGACGACGACACACACGCGCGGGACCGTGGGGTCGCCCCGCAGCCGGGAGCATCCCCGCGGATGGCGTCGGGTGTCATCACACCCCACCCCACCCCCCCCCCCGCCGCTGCCCGCTCCCCCGCGGACCGGGGGTGCAAGCAACGGGCGCCACGCGTGGGTGCCCCCGCCTCCCCCCCGCGCCCCCGGCGGGGCTGGGTGGCACAGCCAGGGCCCGCGCCCCCTCCCCCCTCCCCGCCCCGGACTGTTTATCGGAATATAGAAAAAACAAGCTCGGAGCTGGCCTCCCGCCAGCCAGAAACATTTAATGAGCCGCGCTGCCCAGGCTGCTCCTCGGGGCTGCCTTAACTCGGAGGAGTTTCCTGCCTGGGAGCTGCCGCTGGGGGGGGTGTGTGGGGGTGTGTGTGTGTGTCTCAGCCTCCCCCCTTCAAAATCTTGCCCTCCCCGGGGGGTGGTGCTCTCCCTCCTCTCCCCCCGGGGTGCATCCTGCCCCGCTGCAGCACCCTCTGGGGATGTTTCCCTGCTCCTCGTCCCCCTCTGCAAGAGCTTTGGGGCATGGGGGGGCTGCTCAGCCAGGAACCCCCCGCAGTCCTTGTGCCCGAGGACGGTTGGGAGCTGCTGGGTTCAGTGGAGGGCTTGGGGGGCTTCAGCCCCCAACCCAGAGACAGAGGTGGGAGCAGGGGGAGCGTGCCAGGCTCAGAGCGGAGCTGGCAGAGGCCGGGGCAGCAGCCGGATGGTGCTGGTGCCGCAGTCCCCGGGGCCGCTCGGAGCAGGGCTGGCAGCCCGGCCGCTCAGCTCAGCCCTTGGCACCGGGCAGGTCTTGGCATCCAGACCTCAGTAGGGTCCTGACCCCCGGGGGCACCGCTCTCCCAGCATGCTCCATGCTTTCTTTTTTAATTATTTTTATTACTATCGTTATTTTTCCCCCTGTAGTGATGGTGTCGGTGCAGAGAGGTTGGCGGGGAAGCGATGTTCCCGAGGTCAGCACCTTCCCTGGGACGCCTTGCGGGGAGCCTGCCTGTGCACCCCTCTGGCAGGAGGGAGGACTTCCCAACCCACGCGCTTCGGGTCCTGGGATGGACGTGCCCGGCCGGGGGACAGCCCGTTGCCATCTCCCTCCCTTCTGCCGAGCTGGCGCCGTGCGTCCCCCGCCGTCACGAGGCCGAGCTGTGCCACGTGCCTCCTGCGACAGATGCGCTGGGAGAGGGACGGCGGGGAGCGGGCTGAGCGCTGCGGCGGGGGGGCCGGGAAGCCAACATGCGTGGGCTCTGGCTCCGAAACACCCCCCAGGGCTGCCTGGCACCTTGGGGTGCACCTGGGCACGCTGGGGGGAGGGAGCAGCGGGGGCCCCAAGGCCTCATCCTGCACGACCACACGCTCTCGCCCAGGCTCTCTCCTTGCTGCCAGCGACACTTGGATGGACGACGCTGTTTGCCCCGTCCCCCTCTGTGCAGCGAAGCGCCCGCCCGGTAGATGCCACGTGTGCCACGTCGCCTGCCTGTGCCCGGCATGCTCCGGTGAAGGCAGGAGGGGGTCACAGCTACCCAGTGCTTGGCAAGGGAGTTCCTCAGGGTTTCGGGTGCTGACGTGAGGCTGGGCGCATCGCAGCCCCGTCACAGTGCTCCGTGGGGCCGGTGTGAGCTCACCCCGCTGCCGGCTCGGCATTGCCTGGAGAAACGTGAATGGGTTAGTGTTGTACTAGCAGGCTTAGTGCTGGCTGTCTGTGCCGGGCTCCAGGAATGGTGGTGTCTGCTCAACACGAAGCTGCTGTGAAAGCTGATCCCTTGGGGAGTGGGCGGGTGCCAGCCAGCAGGATGGGACCCCCCGGGGCAGGGAGGTGTCCCGCAGCTCAGGAGTGCTTGTGGCCAGCAGTGCACATCCCCTGCCCGTCCCACGCCTGTGCAGCCTGCTGGATTCATGCCGCCCTCTCCTCCCCGCTCTGCCTGGGATTCCCCAGCCACATCCATGTTGCTTCTACCCACGAGGCGTGGGGCTGCGTGGCGTGCTGTGAGCCCCTGTGCCCACGCACGACGGCTGCCAGCACGTCCTGGGGCGCGCTGCACCGCCGGCACAGCCTGTGAGAGCCCCCAGCTCCCTGCGGCATGGTGCGGGTCCTGTGGGGCCACCATCGTGCACGGTGTGGGTGCGCCCCTTCTGCACCTCGTGCCTGGGGAGCAGTGGGTGTCGGGGGGCGGCTGGGCCGGGTGCCCCCTCCCCCGGGCGGCGGTGGGTGCAGGCAGGATGGGGCTGGGTGACCGTTATCGGCCTGCCTGCAGGCTGAGGCTGTGGTTTCCTGCCGGTGCTGGGGGGAGGGTGTTGGGGAGCTCGCGGGGCTGCCAGGGGGGCCACTGAGCCCCACCTGGAGCGGGGATGATGGCAGCCGTCCGCCCGGGACCCCCAGCCCCTGTCCTGGGGGCTCTGCTGGACAGGGATGGGATGGCTGCAGTGGGAGTGATGCTAGCAGGTTTTTGGGAGGTTTGCTGCAGTGTGCTGGTGGAGGTGCGGGAGCGTGGGCTGTGCACCAGGGTGGGGGGTCCCCCACGGGCAGGGGTGCCGGGACGGACGGGACTTCCCGCAGAGCTGTCAGACCGGCCCCCCTCGCCGTTCGCAGGTCACTGATCGGGGCGAACGTTAGACCGGGGTGTAATCTCCCCTGCTGCAGGCGCCAGCCCCTGCCCAGCCCCGACCCCACCCAGCCTGCGGGGGGTGGCAGATAATGCCCTACCCGCACCCCTCTGTGGCCCCTTTTTCGGGGGGGCCCTGTGGGGTGTAGCTCCCACCCCCTCCTTTGTAGGGTCTCGCTCTGCCCCTGGCTTTGCAGGACCCCTAGGCAGGTCCCTGAGGTCCCCCTGCACCAGGGTGACAGTGCCTGCCACCCAGGATGGCCCCGCAGTGCGGAGGTGGCAGGCAGGAGCTGGGGGGTCCGGGGGGGGCCCTGCTTTCTGCAGGAGCAGCAGCCCCAGCCCCCCTCCCACACGCCGAGGGGCTGGTGCTGGGAGTGCAGCCAGGTTTCTGCAGCGCAGTCCAGGTGGAGCTGCTGCCTGAGCCGGGCTGGGACCCGGCCTGCCGGGGTGGCATGGGTGGGGCGGGGGGGGGGGCCCCCCCCCCCCCCCGCCGGTTGCACCAGCCTCTGCTCTGCCACATGCATCCTCCTCTGGCCGGGGTCCTGCACAGCCCAGGGGGCTCCCCTGGAGGGCAGGGGCTGCCCCTGGTGCTGCGGGCAGCTGCCCTCCCTCCCCTGCGGCGGTGGGTGCGAGCTCTTGCCCGCCCCGGCAGCACCCCACATCGCAGGCACGGGACGCCCCCCCCCCCCGGCCCGGGGTGAGCCCGGGGCAGGCGGGCAGGGGCGGCGCAGGGCGGCGGTGCTGGGGGTCAGGAGTGGGGGTGCCGCCTGGGCACGGGTGGTACCAGGCTGCCAAAAACCCTTGCGGAGGGGCATTTCCCCACCGAGGCTGGGGAGATGCAGTCATGCTCCTCCCAGCTCGGCGGCCCCTGCCAAATCCTCTGGGCAGCCACGGCGTGCCGAGGCGCCCTGCCTGCTGCCAGTGCGTGCGTGGCAGGAGGCTCGGAGCGGTGGTAGGTGTCCCCCTCAAACCCCGGGCTGCCCCTGAGCGGGGTGGACGGGGCTGGATGTCCGCTCCAGGTGGGCGCTGGACCCGGAACCGGGGGAGCGTCCATCCCCATCCCGTGGTGGCCGTGTCCCTGCTTGGCCTAGCTGGCGGGGAGGAGGCGGCCGCTAACAGGAAGGACACGCATGTTAGCAACGAAAACACGGCAGCGAGAGGAAGCAGAAATGATGCATTATTGATGGAGCTATTTGATGCTGCTATATTCGGAGAGCCGCTCCGGAGCCTTGGCAGCACCGTGCAGGGGAGGGGGGGGTGGTCTCTGCTGGCTGACTTACCTGCTTCGAGTCAACCACGTGTGGCCATGGCCCCCGGGAGATGTCCCTTGCCTTCCTCTGGAGGGCATGGTGACGTGTGGGTACCAGGTGGGATGCCAGCCCCGTGCTTATCCCTGGGGGGTGCAGGTTTGGAGGGTAGCAGCTCCCAGCCGTGCAGATCTCTGGGGGGATGCCGGGGGTCCTGCTGTGGCCGGGAAGGTGGAGGGGAGGGGAGGGGAGGGGGTGGAGGAGGCGCAACGGGCCAGGGAGCCGTGTGCTCCCAGCTGGAGCTGCGGGGCTGGGTGTCAAGGGCTGACAGAAGGGGGGGCTGCGCCTCGGTTTCCCTTCTAAGCAGCAGTGCCTGCTCCTTGCAGGGGCGAAGGTCTTCTCCAGGGACAGATGCAGGATGCCATGCTGTGTGTCCCCCCTCCCCGCTGTGGGATCACAGGCCCCGCTGGGCTGTGGGGACCAGCCCCAGGCTAGGAAAGGGGCTGTAAAACGAACCATTCTTGTAACATGAGAGAATCCACCTGGAGCCTCCGGAGCTGTAAAACCCGGTGGCTCTGGCGGGCTGGCCCCGGGCTGCTGCCAGAGGGGCCGGGGCTCCCTGCTGCAGGTGGCCGGGCTGGGGCCGAGCTCTTGCAGGACGCGCATTGCGATGTCTCAAGGACAGCACGGGAACACTGCGGGGCATTTCCCTGGTGCCGGTGCCACGGGGAAACCCCTTGCCAGCAGGACCTGCCAAAGCCTGCCTGCAGACTGCGCCTTCTCCTCGGAGCCTGCGGCCAGCCGGGCAGCGCTGCGGCCGACCCGCCGTACCAGAGCAAGGTGTGATGCGAGGGCGGACACCCCGTATGGACCCCGTCCCCTTTGGGGTCCTGCACCCCCCTGTAACCTTTCTCCACCTCCTCTTGTTTTGGAGGGGGTGGGCACAGATGCGTACACTTGGTTGCTGCTCGTCCAGTGCTCACAATCTCAGATCTTCTCCTCCATCCCCTGCGGGATGCTCAAGATGTGACCCCGTAACTTCCCGCTCTGCCCTGGCAGCCAGCTTTTCCTCCAGCTCCTGGGCTTTCCTCCTGCCTCTGGGTGTCTGGAAGTGGTTCTGCGTTTGAAGGGTTAATCCCAGGAGCCCCCAGGATCTGCTGCCTGCCCGGCATGACTCACCGTTGAGTTTCCAGCCTCCCCCAAGCCTCTCTCCCAGGGAGACATGGAGCCATGTCTTCTCCAGCCAAAAAAGGGGACCCCTCCTGCCCCAGACCCCCACCTTGATCTGGGTGTGCATTGTTTTAGGGGGGAGAGAAGCCTGCCCTTGGGAAACCAGGAAGCAAAGCGTATTTCTGTTTGAAAGGCAGTAGAATTTTGGGGGCATGACTGTTGCCTTCCTGAGAGGGGGACTCTGGGGTGCATGCCGTGCTGCAGGCTGTATCTCTGTGCATGCCATGATGCCATGGTCTCGATGCTATTTGGACATGTCCGGGAGGTTTGGAAGTGCCAGGCCAGTCTGTCCCCCTGTGCAGGCTGTGCCATTTGCAGAGCTAGCAGATTTTTATTATTATTATTTTTTATGTAAGCATGCGTCTGCGTCCCCGCTCTACGCCTGCGCCTGCTGGGGCCCCGGTTGGGTGTCAGCGTGAGCGTGCCCTGCCTCTGCTGCCCTGCTTGCCTGGGATCCCTCACGTGCTCTCTGCGGGCACACCGAGCCCCGGCCGCAGGGATCAGAGAGACTTGGGCATCCCCCGGCTGCTGTGGTCCCCACCGGGCTCTTCCCATCCGCCTGTCAGGGATGCATCCCTGTGCTCACTCCTGCTCCTGAGCTGCTGCCGGTTCCCTGGCCAAGACCTGCACCGGGTGTTGGAGCGGGTCTGGGCTCTGGGGAGCCTGACCAGACATGGGACCCTTGCTAGGGAGAGAGTGGAGGCTGAGATCGGTGGGACATAGTGTCCCATTGCAAAAACCCGGGGAGCTGGAATCGCCCTCCGCTCCCCCCGCACTGCGGGCGCGAGCACATCGCGAGGAAGGGGCTCCCCCCACCGCTGTCGCCGCCACACACGCTTCCCAGCTGCATCCCAGCCCTTCTGCTCTCCATCCAGCATCTATTTAATTATTAACTCGGCTATAACCATAAACAGCTGGGGCTGCTGCAGCCACGTGGACCAGTCCAGTGCTGTCGTCAGAGCCAAGCAGGGACACGTGAGCAGTCCCGGAGGGCTGCTGAGCCCCGGGATAAATTGCTCGGGGCATGTTTGCTGTGGATGCGCCGGGCTGTGGAGCCCAGGGACCGGTGGGGGCTCCTCTCTGATCCCCCTGATCATGGCACCGGTGCCAGGAGTTGCTGATACAGGGGCAAAGTGCCCCTTTTTGCAGTGTTTTGCAGTATTTTACAGTAACGGCGCGGTGTTGAGCGCTGGTGGCTGGCTGTGCCTCGTGCATCCTTCCCTGAGCCCTGGAGTGGGAGTGGGGCGCGGGTAGGCTGTATTTAATGGCCTGTCTTGACCAGGAGGGCTGTGCCATCCCGTAGCTGTCACCAGCATTACAGCCAGTGTGGTTTATTGGCCTAATGATGGCGAGTGGGAGGCTGCTGCAGCCCCATCTCGCCTGGTGCCACGCAGAGGTGGGCTGGCAGGGGGACGGGGCAGCCATGGGGCAGCGTGTCAGGGCACTCGCAGCATCCCCCGTGCCCGGTTCCTGCAGCACCGACAGCGTGGGCACCTCCAGCTGCACCTGCCTTTCACGGAGCGGGGTTTCACCGAGATTTTTGGGTTTACCGTGAGTTTTTCTCTCTGTTTGTCTGGGTTTTACAAAGAGTTTTGCTCTGTTTATCCATGTGCCCCAGAAAGTGGTGCTTGCTGCAGGTTGGCCTGCCAAGGGGAAGGGGAAATTGGGCACGATGGAGGCTGGTGTGGGGATGGAGTCTCACTCAGCTGAGGGGCGCGGGGGATGGGATCGTGGGGATGCCACTGCAGAGCCGCTCCTGCCTGTCCCTCTTCGGTGCTGTTCCCAGCCAGCAGTGTGCTGGGTTGGGGAGCAGGGGGCTGCCCCCAGTCCTCTGGTGCAGGGCTTTGGGGGTGCATGAGCACAGTGGGGAGGACACCCCCAAAACCTCGTGGCTGCAGTTTTGTGCCTGCCACGCGTGCGCTGTCAGGGGGACGAGCATGCTCGGCAGGGCCCGACCGGTTGTGCCTGCATTACCCCACGGCTGCTGTTTCGGGGAGGAGAGAGGCGCAGGCCCGGCCGTGCAAGCGAGGGGGTGTGGGAATGTGTGCGTGCCCCAGGCGTGGGCGCACACCTGGCCGGGGGTGTGCTGGGAGGCGTTTGGGGAGACGGGCAAGCGCATGCTGGCCCGCAGCGCGCACGCAAGCCCACGTGTGCGGGGCGAGATGCACCAAGGCGTGCGTGTGCCCCTGCGACGGCCCCGTGTGCTCGGCTCTGTGACACGGAGATGGGGGCTCGGGGGGGACCCAGGCTGGGCTCTGGGGTCCCGCGGGATCGCTGGCTGGGTTGGGAGCGCAGGTCTGTGCCGGTCTGATTTGCCAGGGCAGGGAGCGGGAGCTTGCAAGGGGCAGGTGTGGGCAAAGGAGGAATGGAAAAAATGGGGATTTTTTTTTTTTTTTTTTGTAATGGAAATTTTTTACAAAGATGGAAATTTTTGCAAAAACTCCTAATTGGAAGAGGTTGGAGTTCTGTCAAGGAAAGGAGACCTTTGGGGTCTGCTGGCAGTTGCAAGCCAACACGTTTTATTTTTAATACAGCCTCCCGAACCAAACGGTTGTGTTTTGTTGTTTGGTTTTTTTTCCTCACCAGAGCTGCGGGAAACAAGTTTCAGAAAGAAAAACCCTGAAAAACTTCAAAGAAACCCCGAACCAAACTGGGGGGGGGGAGGAAAAATAAAAGTGTATTTTTATTGAAACTTTCGCAGGGGGAAGGAAACCCTTCCGCGGCTGGTGCCGAGGTCCCGCATCCCGGGGAGCGCTGGTACGGGGCTGGGAGGGGGGGGAGGGGGCTCTCCGGGGACCCCCTTTTGGCCGCCACCCCCTGTCCGTGGGCACCCGCTCCCCCCCCCGCCCTGTCCCCGAGGCAGCGAGGGGCGGGTGGGGGGGCGGAGGGGGGAGCGGTCCCCGCCGCCGCCGCAGCCATTGTGGTCCCGGCCGCGGCGCAGACAAAGGAAGCGCCCCCCCCCCGCCCCGCGCCCCGGCCCGCCCCGCCCCGCCCCCGCGGCGGCCCGCGCCCGCCCGCCCGCCGCCCGCGCCGCCGCCGGACCCCCGCCCGCCGCCGCCGCCGTGAGTCACCCCGCCCCCCCCACGGAAGTTTCCCGGTCCCGGCGCCCCCCCCCCCCCCCCCCCCCCCCCCATCCCGCTCCCTCCCCGGTGGCGGCCCCGCTCGGGCGGCGGAGGGGAGGGGGCCGGGGTCCCGCCCGCGCCGCCCCCGCGCCTGCGAAGTTGTGCGCGGCCGCTCCCCGCCCGGCCCCCGTACCGCCCGGACCCCCGCGGCACCCCCCCGCCTGCCCGCCCCTTCCCCCCCCTCCCCGCTCCAGCTCCCGGTCTTGGTTTGGCCCCCAGCCCCGCGGGGTGCTGCCGGCAGCCCCTGTGCCCCGCCGTGCCCTGCTCCATCCCGGCCCACAGCTCCCTTTGTTCTTCCCCCGGCTCCTTCCCCTGCCCGAGCCCCCTGACAGCTGCCCCGCGCTCTCCTGGTTCCCCCCTGCACGCTGTCACGGGGACCATGGGGCTGGTGCCCGGCTCGGCGGGCTGCACGCCCGCCTCCCCTCCCTGCCCGCTACAACTTCATCCTTGCCCATGGCTCAGAGGGTCCTGCCAGCCTCCCACAGGCGCCTCGAAGGGAATAAAAGGTCCAAGGGGTGCAAATGCAGGGCGACCACGCACCTTCTTGCAGGAGCAGCCCAGCCAGGGGGTCTGGGCTCGGGGGGCTGTGGGCACAGGGGGCTCATCCTCCCCAGCGGACAAAGCCTGGGGCAGCTGGAGTGGGGGGCCGGGCTGGGGGTGGGCGCAGTGTCCTCGGGGCTGGGGAAAACTCCGCGCTGCAGCTCCAGCGCAGGAATCAACATGCGTGCCGGGGCTGGGGAGGGGTGTCTTATCTGGGGCGGTGTTCCCCTGAAGCCCCCTCGCCGGGAGAGCATGCCGTGGCAGGCCGCCCTGACCTCAGGTGGCTGGCCGGGTTCTGACCTCCCGTGGTCCCCGCTGGCCCGGGACGGGCAGTCAGGTGAGCACCCCAGGGCAGCACTGCCGGGAGCCGGCCCCCACGCCGCCGGGGGCTTCCTCAGCTCTGGCAGCTCCCGGTCCCCTTGCTGCAGCCCCGGCTGGCAGGGGCCAGGCGCCGCGGCAGGAGCCCAAATGAGAGGTGGCAGCCGGTCCTTGGGCGAGATGCGGGCAAAGGGCTTGGAGGTGGTGGGGTCCTGCGGGAAATCGCCTTCTGGGGCATGGAGTGGTGCACCCAAACCCATGGCTGCTTCCTTCTCACCAGGAGGGGCTGAGCCGGCTCACAGGTGCCTGGTGGGTCAGGCAGGCGTGGGAGCAAACACCCCTTCCCGGCGCCTCCCCAGTTTGTTCTCCCTGTGCTTTGGATAGCACCTTGTCTTGGTAGTTTAGCAGCGACTCCTCCAGCACTGGTCAGGTATCGGCTCTTACTACTTTCCTTGTAAGTACGGGCAAATTTGGATGTCCTTATTCCTTCTTTAAAGCCTCAGGTTTTGGAGTGTTCTCATTGTGGGAGAACTGTGGTTTTCAGTGAAGGAGAACCAAACGTGGTCTCTGCCCTCCCCGTTCTGTAGAAATCCCGGGTCTGTGATCTGAGCACGCCTTAAAGACTGGGGAGAGAAGCGCCGAGCAGAGCAACGTGCAAGCCATGCTGCTTCAAAAAGGGAAAGTAAAGTTGTGATCCGAGGGCGGACAGGCTGGTGCTGGAGGGCTTGGTGATGCTGGGGTTTCGCCATTGTTTGGCAGGGACATTTCCCTTCGCCCACAGCAGGTCCGTGTGAAATAGGAAGAGGCCAGTGAAAAGCCGCAAAGTTCACTTGTGAGCAAAGGTGCCCTGGGCTGGGGACCTGGAGCTTTCAGCTTCTTTTCGGAGAGTGGTGAGAGCCGGCAGCCCTGGACCTCCCCAGCCTCTTGAGGTGCAGGAGCAGAGGGCGAGATGGACCAGCCCTGTCCCCTGGCTGGCAGGGTGGCAGCAGCGCTTGTCCCCGAGTGGTCTCTCTCAACATGCCAGCCTTCCGCGCGCTTGCAGCTCTGCACCGGCGTGGACTTGAGGTCTGCATAAAAAGTACAAACCCTAGGTCCTGCGTGGTGGTGGAGCAGCTGCAGCGCTTCTGGCCCTCTCCCTTGGAAACCTCCCGTCCTCCGAGCGAGCTGGGGTGCTCCCGCTGTTGTTTGCACCGCGCGTGTGTGTTCATGGGTTGCAATGCTTGCCGTGCTGAGGTTTGCTGCTCCACTGGTTGCTGTTCTTTCGGGCGGACTGGTATTGCGAGCAGGGATGCCCGGCTGAGAGGGCTTCCCCGGGGCTGTGCTGCGGCCGTGGAGATGGTTTCTAGAGCGTCGTGCTGCTGGGGCTGGGAGCTCGGGCTGGGTTGCTTGTGCCTCGGGAGCACCAAGCGGGTGTGCTCGGCCATACCCTGTCCCTTCGCTCCCTAGGGTTTTGGCCCCATCCTGCGCTGGCTGTCCACAGCCCTGATGTCAGCGACAGCACGTGCTGCCAGCACAGTGGCGCGGTGTGAGTCCAGCAATCGCAAGCCTTTGCTCTGTCCCCAGCACTGCCAGAGGCTTGCCCCGTCCTTTGCTCAGCCGCTCCTGTGTCACCTCTTAAACCAAGTCCTAAAGAGAAAGAAGTTCAGCCTGAGCCCGGGGGGGGGGGGGGTGGGGCAGAGGCTTGCCCTGAGAGCTCGAAGAAGTGATGGAGGTACTTTGCAAGCTGCAGCGAGTGGGTTCCCACCATGCTTGCACCCTCCCTCACCTCCGTGGGCATCCCGCTGGAGTAGATGGCAAGCAGTCCGGCCCTTGGGGCAAGCACTGTGCCCCAGCGCCCCAGGCACCGGCGGGGGGGTATCCAGCTTCCCCCCCCCCCCCCCCGGAGCGGGTGGCTGGCTGGCTGCCAGGGCTGCGGGGCTCCACCTAGGACGCAACATGGAGCGAGGCGGCTGGCGGCGGTGGGGCCTCTGTCTCCGGAGACTACGCGTCCCAGCGTGCAGCACTCGGCGCCGTTGGCAGCGGCAGGGAGCGAGGTGGAGCGTTGCATCCCGGGATCGCGAATCTCCATGCGCCACGTGGGGGCTGACAGCCTCCCGCGCTCCGAGGCAGCGGTGCTTGGGGGTCCTGCGGGTCTGGGGGATCAGGCTGGGGATCCCCCTCTGCAGCCAGAGGGAGAGACCTCAGCCTCTCGACGCCGCTTCCCGGCCCTGCAGCTCTCAGCTCCAGCTCCCCTGGGCAGATCCCGTCCCCGCTGCGGGCTGCCCTGAGCAGCAGCCCCATGGCGCTGCGCAGAGCCGTGGGGTTTCGCTCCACCATGTGCGTGGTGGGTGAGGAGCTGGGAGCAGGAGCAGGGATGCTGGCTGCAGGCTCTGCAGGGCTATCGCCATGGTTGGCTGTGGCTGTGAATTTCTCCTTGCTGTCACAGAGCCTAAAAAACCTTTGAAGATGAAAATCCTAGTTTCTCGGGAGGCTTTTTTTCACAGGGTGCTGACAAGGGTTTTTTTTCCAGCCCTGTGGTTCCCTCACTGCATTGTCTGTTTACTTGCTGATGCTGCCCCGGTGCGTGCTGCGGGAGGGACAGGAGCTCCGATGCTGCAGGAGCCCCGCAGGGTGGCAGGGCCCCAGGGTGGAGGGGTCTGGGTGAGAGGGAAAGCGGCCGAAAATGTGAAAGGTGCGTTCCTGGGGCTGAAACGGGCAGTGTTTGATTATGGATCATCTTTGAGACGGCGAGCCCAAAGGAGTAATTAGGGACAGTGGGATATTTCCCTGAGAGTCGCAGGAAATGACTGCCTCGTGGTAAGTTGATAGTAGTGGAGCTGAAACTGGGTTATCTGTGGGATTGCATCTGGGGCTTGCAGCCTTGGACGTGATTCAATTTTCAGGCTGTTTTGCAATTGGCAGGGCGTGCTCTTCTCCCGTTTTCCCTCCCAGAGAAATCCCCGTCCACGTGTCTGAATCATCTGAGGGCTGGATCGGGAAAGGGGAGACTCCTGCCCTCCCTAGGGTTACCGCAGGGCAGTGAGGTCCCCCGGGGACCCAGCTCCACAGGGTGCCTTCCCCGGAGACCCTGGGCTCCAGCAGAGCTGAGGCTGCAGGACCGCTCTGAGCCTCGACCCGCAAATCCACGTCCCGGCCCGGGATCTCCTCGACCAGTGCTTTTCAGATAGCTCCACCTTGCACCCTGCATCAAGCTTGTCACTTTATATTAATTAGCTGCAGGTAATTATTACTTCTCTGGCTGTCCCCCTGAGTTTGCAAGCCAGTCGGTAGAGAGGTGCACCCTCGGGTCCGGGGTGTTTTGTGTGCTGCAGCGGGCGTCTTTTGCACTACTGTGCAGGTGCGACCTGGAGCTGGGGCATGCGTCCCTCCCCGCTGCCCTGTGTGCAGGGGACACCGTGCACGGCCGCGTGCTGTGGGCAGGGAGGCAGCTCGTGGTCGAGATAAGCTCTGTGGCCGGCTCTGTTGTGTGGCTTGAGGAAAGCGAGAGGGCAATCCCTGCGTGCAGCAGGGTGGACGGTGCTGCGGGTTTTGCCTCCGTGCGGGTCGGGGCCGGGTGGCATGCTGGCCGGGTTCAGGCTCTGGATGCGGCTGGGTCCGTGGCATCTTCCCACAGTCTCCTTCACAAGTGGTGTCTCCTCTTCCCTGGACAGCCTAGCCTCCTGGGAGTTTTGGCTGGGTCAGTTCTCCATATTCAAAGCAAAGGGGGATGATGCTGCAAGTTGAGATTGTGGCTGGGTATGTCTCAGGCCGTGCCTTGGTGTGTGCTGCCGGGGTTTCTCTCAGCTTAATAACATCATCAGGGTTTGCAGCTGGCCTCGCTCCATCCCCTCCGCTATGAAGAAGAGGAGAAAGAATTGGTGAAGGCAGGTTCGTGGGGCTGCTCCGTGTGCTTCTGCCTGTCCCGGTTGCTCTGGATGCTTCTCTGGTTTTGTCCCCCAGCCCTGCCAGCTTCCCCGACACCACCAGGCCTCGTCACCAGGCGAAGCCACGTGAATTATTTGAGACGCTGCCCTGCACCCGACTCCAGATAGCACCCTCCTGGGTAGCCCCCTCTCCCTTGGCAGCCCTGCCAGCAGGGCTGGGCTGGCAAGGATGGCTTTCCTGCTGCTATCAGGGCTTCCACACCCCGGGCAAGGCGAGGCAGCCCTGCGAAACAATGCCGCTATTTACACTTTAAAGCCTCGTCAAGACAGCCAGGAAGCAGCAGGCGGAGTGCATGCCGGGAAGCGGTGACAGCCTTTACACGAAGAAGGCTAGCCCCCTCTTCGCTGCTGGGCTGCTGGGAGGCGCAGGATGCTCCCTGGCGGAGCTGTAACCCCGCGGCCTCTTTCAAGTCCCGCTTCTTCATTTATTTTTATCTTTTTTTTTCTGCCTGTGGAGTCTCTGCCTTGTTGCTGAGCTTTGCTGCTTGCACAGAAAGCGCGCTGGCTGCCCAGCTGGGGACGGCTCCTCTCTGGGATGGGGAGTACCGATTCGGGCCGGTGGCCGCAGGTGTGGGAGCGAGATGCTGGCGCTGCTCCGCCTTTGTCCTCAGCAGCTCTTTGCTCTTTGCTGGTGGGACAGAGCCAGAGGGGCGCAGGCAGGGACTTCTCTCCCTGCCAGACACCAGGGAAGGCTCCGTGGGTCCCCTGCCTGGGCAGGCAGCTCCCCAGCCGGCGCCGGTCTCAGCTCACAGTGCCCTTGCTGTCTCCTGGCTGTGCCGGCTCCCCAAAGTGCCTGCTGTGTTCTTGGCTCCTTGGGAAACACCTGACATTGCCCAGCTCTGGGGGCTTGGTGAGGGTTTTCGCCATTCCCACTCCAGCAGACCCGCCAGGCAGTGCACCAGAAGAGCTTTCCCCATGGGGCTGGCAGCTCGCAGGCAGGGAAAGCGGAGGAGAAGGCAGGCAGAGGTTTGGGGAGCGCCGGGCTGTACGTGAGTCACTGGCAGAGCACCCACCTTCCCTTTCCCGGGTGCCTGCCTGCCTGGAGCTGCTTCCTTGCCTGAGCTCTTGTGGCAGCTCCGTGCAGCACCGACCAGCTCTGTCCTGCCCCCGGCCGGGGACCTGGCCTCAGCAGAGGATGCTGAGCCGGGGCATCCCTCCATGGGGTTCCCTTCTCCTGCGCCTCCCTGCCGAGGAGGAGCCGGGGGGCCGCCCACCTGGCCACGGGCACTGTGCCGTTTCCCCGGACCTGCTCAGGCCAGTAGCTCACCAGCTGCAGCGTCAGCCTGATTTTTTTTTTTTCCCTTGCCGACCATGCACATGTTTTTGCAGCACTGGGCAAGCACACAGGGATGGCCACGGGAAGCCTCTCCCATCGGCTCGGGGTCGCAGGGGCCTCACCTGCCCTGCTGCCAAGTGGCATCCCTGCTTGCACTGAGCCTGCCTGGATCCTGCCCGGATCCTCCATGCTCAAAGCAGGAGGCAGAGCAGGGGCATGGGGAGATGTCGGCTGGGGCCAGGCGCTGGGCTTGGCTCGGGAAGGGCCGCATCCTGCGGGTCTGGGTCACTGTGCCTGGCGGGACGGGTCCTGCAGGGAGCTGGGGCGGCGTGAAGGGGAGAGGCGGCAATGGAGGGATCTCCTGGACCAGGCGGTGTGACACTTGTGTGGGTAAAATTTGGTGTTGATGCTGCTGCTGTAAGGTAGTTGCCTTATTTCGTGTAATGCATGTAGTGTGAGTGTCTACAGTGAATGTAGAATTCGGACAGCCTGTATCAAATCCTAAGGCTATAGTTAGCGTTATTTGAAGCCACTGAGTCTAGTAACATATTTTATGCTGCATTAAAAATAATACTTGGTCAGGATGCCGGTGTTGCTGAGGTCGTATAACAGGCTCCTCTCCACTCCTAGATCCTGAGATAGGTCACTCGGTGAAGCCCCAAAAGCAGGTTGCGTCCATGTTAACCTGCTTGGGAGGGCCCAGGATGGAAATGGATGCTTGGGTCGGAGCGGTGGGCCGTCTCGTCTGCTGTCCCACCTCCAGGAGCAGGGGGCTGGGGAAGAGCACGTGAAGCAGAACCGGTAGAGAGTGATATGTCCCTGTGGTCCCCCTGCCCCAGGATGCCTTCCTGCACCCCAAGAAGCGAGATGGGGACCGAGGACAGCAAGAAACTGTGGGAGCTTTTTCCTCCCATCTCTCATTGGTGAATAAAACCAAAGCGTCGGAGGACGAGACCTGCTGGGTCTGATTTCCCCCCCCCGCCCCCCCGAGGACATGGTGACCAGGAACAAGCGGTTCAGCTCCCCATCTCCAACCACCTCTGTCTCCGCCTGATGAATCAGTTTGTTTTCAATAGAAGTCAGGGGCTTTTGGGAAGTTTCCTATGCATCAAGCACGCTTCGACGTCATGTTGTTTCACAGCGGTGCGGAGGAAATGGAAATGCTGTGTTTCTAGTGCAATTCCGGTTGAATTATAATTTCCATTAGGCACAAGTTGACAGAGATTAAAGCAGAAAGCAAAAATTCCCTCGCACCAGCACCGACCTCCCTATTAAAAAAATTTTTATCTATGAAAACGTTAGGTAAGAGTGAGGGGCCGACGTTGTTAGCAGCCATATGAGAAATTGTGCCGTGCCCCACTTTTCCTCGCTGCAGGCGGGCGGGAGCGGCGAGCCCCTGGCGGAGCGGCTGGGCTGGCTCCAGCCCCCTGGGACCCTTCTACCCTGGTGGGTGCTGGGGAGAGGCTGGATTTGGCCGCCATGGGGAAACATGGTGAAAAGGCACCGGCGCCCCAGGAAGACAAGAATCAAGGAGTGAAATGCAGATTTCCCCTGTTGCAAGTTGGATTTAACACCGGGGAGTGAATCCCTCTATTTTTGACCAGCCCTTGCTTGCTCAGCAGCGTGTGCGATGCCTGCAACTGCGGGCTTGGGGTCCCAAGGGGCTCAGCAGGGGTGACAGTGATGCCCGGGTCATTCAGGCTCCTGTGTTGGCTAACAGGTCGCAACGAGCTGGACATCTTGGGTCCCAGCGCTGGTGGCACTGTTTTCCTTAACCCGAGTGCTTTTGGCTCCCCTCCTGATCCTCGCCGGGGCCTCCGACCCCCTGGCCCGGGGCCCGGGGGCCCGGCCCGCTTCCCTCCACCACTGGGCTTGCTTTCCGCAGCACCGGGTGGCAATCCTGGTGGCTCGTGGGCGTTGGGAAGTGCCCGGCCCAGGGCTGCGTGTGTGCGGGCGGCTGATGGGGATCCCGCCCTGGTCCTGGCTGTGGCCAGCTGCCCGTCGTGGCCAGCTTCAGGGCCCCCGCCTGCGGCGCAGTGGGGGGAGATGTGCCCATGTGTGGTGGGGCCGGCTGAGCCGGTGGAGCTGGAGCTGCCTGGCAGCCTGCCCGCCGCTGCGCCCCATCCAGGTCAGCCCGTCTGCCTGCCGGGGGGGAGCCGCATGCCTCGGCAGCGCCCGGGCGCAGCGTGCCGGGTCCTGCCAGCCGCGGGGTGTGCCGGGGCTCCCATGGGGCTCGGGGAGGGGTGGTGGCTCCTGCTGCTCCTGGGAACCTGCCCCAGAGGCGGGAGGGGGCCGGCGAGCGTGGGAGCCCCTTGGGAGCCCGGACAGGGCTGGCCGTACCGGCGTGGCTGGATCGGGCAGGCATCCCTGTCCCGTTGGCGGGCCTGGGGGGGTCCCCACGCTGCTTTCAGGGATGGGTGCTGGCTTGCACGCGTTGCACGCCCTGTTGCACGCCCCATCGCGTCCCTCCGTGGGCTCCTCGTGCTTTGCCCCGGTGCTGCGGGGGGCAGCGAGGCGTTGGGGTGGTTTGATCAGGGCTGGGGGCTGGTGTGTGGGATCTCTCCGTCCACCTGGAGCTGGGTGGCCGCTGGCGTGCCCAAGTGGCAGATGGTGGCTGCCTGGGGACCCACCATCCATCCCTCCGGGCGATTATTCACCCGTCGCCATGGCGATAGAAAGGTCAGCAAAAAGATCCCTTGTGATTCCTGGGTCGGGTTGGTGGGATTAGGAGCAGCGCAGGAGGAGGGCTAGGGGGAGGATAGGGTCCACCCCCCCCCCCCCCGCCCCCGGCTCACCAGCTGGACCCTTGGGCACCATCCCCAGAGCCCAGCCAGCTGAGAACTGACAAACTCTGGGCACCAGTGAGAAATCCCTGGGATGGGGCCAGGCCCCTCTGGCTGCTGATCCGGACAGCTCAGCCCTGACCCTGTGGGTCCCATCCTGCATGGGGAAGGCCTGGAGCTGTGTGTGGGGTGAAGGGACTGGAGAGCAGAGGAGGGATGGGGCTGTGCTGATGGGGGCTTGGCTGGTCTTGCGTCCTTCCTCTTCCTCCTCCTCCTTGCAGCAAGGTCTGTCCTCACAGAGTGCCCCCGGCTGACCCGTGTCCCCCCTCTCTCTCTCTCCAGGCTGTTCCTCTAAGTCGTTCAAGCTGTACTCGCCAAAGGAGCCCCCGAACGGCAACGCCTTCCCCCCCTTCCACCCGGGCACCATGCTGGATCGAGATGTGGGGTGAGCTGGGGCCCGGGCAGGGGTCTGCAAGGTCAGGGGTGCGCTGCAATTTGCACCCCAGGGTCTCTCTATCATGCTCCCCAGCAGTGTACAGAGACTGCGGTGCAGAGTTGAGTTACTGCAAGGGGAGAGACGGGATCGGAGCGGGCACAGGTGGGACTGGGTGGAGAAAGGGTGGTATTTGGGATGAAGGGAGCCCCCAGGTCCCTGAGCTCTGTGGGGTCAAGCCCCTGGGATGAACCAGGATGGGGAGCGCTCCTGGCTCCTGCAGAAGCAGCCCCTTCTCCAACCTCCATCCCGCCTGGCACCGGCCCAGCTGCAGAGGAGCCAGGCACGTCTCTGAGAGCCACAGGCCAGGTCCCAGGGTGGTGGAGCAGCCACCAGTGCGGGAGCAGAGCCCAGCTTCAGGGGTGCAGGTCGCCCCACGGGGCTGTCGGCAGCCAGGGTGCAGCCCGCACCATGCGTGGGGTCTTGCCTCCAGCGAGCCCGCCCGCCTGCTGCTGTGCAGGGAAGGGGGAGCTGCGGTGGGCAGGGAGGGAGATCCCCACCAGTACTGACCTGCCTGTTTCTTTGCCCCCCCCCAGACCTACTCCCATGTACCCACCGACGTACCTGGAGCCTGGAATTGGGTAAGTGTGGGGGTCTGCAGGGAGCTCATGCCTGCAGTGGGGACACCTCAGCAGGGCTGGCATGCTGCTGGCCTCAGGGGTTGGCGGGGGGTTGCTTGGACTGTGCCCAGCCCTGGAGCGGCTGTGTGTCCCCTGCCGCGGGCTTGGGACCCCTCCCCGCCCCGTGGCTGCCCCCCCTCTGACTGCTTGCTCTGCTCTCTGGGCAGGAGGCACACGCCATATGGGAACCAGACCGACTACAGGATATTTGAGCTCAACAAGCGGCTGCAGAACTGGACAGAGGTGAGGAGCTGGGGCTGTGAGGGGCGGCCAGGGATGGGGGAATGCTCCCAGGTGTTTTGGGGATGGAGTCCTCTGCACTACCTGCCCTCGCGAGCTGCCTTGGCTCTAGGAGGATCCCCTTGGCAGCGGGGTCCTGTCCTGTTGTGCAGGTCCCCGAGCACCATGTCCCTTGCTCAGCCGTGAGACAGGATTCGTCATCCCTGTCTCCAAGCACTCAGCCAGGAGCACAGCCCTCTGTGGGCTGAGCACGTGTCTGCTATGCCTGGCAGCCAGCAGCTGTCTGTCTGTCTGTCTCCCCTCCCTGTAACCTGGCATCTCTCCATCATCCCTAGGAATGTGACAATCTGTGGTGGGACGCCTTCACCACGGAGTTCTTCGAGGATGACGCCATGTTAACAATCACTTTCTGCTTGGAGGATGGACCAAAGAGATACAGTGAGTAGCAGCTTGAGCCCCCCCTTCCCCGGGGCATTGCTTCCGTGGCAGGAGATGCAGGCAGGGTGTCGGAGCTCAGCTGCCTCCAGCCAGCGGGAACTGGGGTGCCCTCTCCCCGGGCAGCCCCAGAGCACATCTGGGCGAGCCAGGTTGACTGACATTGTCTTCCTCCTTCTCCCGCTCCAGCGATCGGCCGGACCCTGATTCCCCGTTACTTCCGCAGCATCTTTGAAGGGGGGGCCACGGAGCTCTACTACGTGCTCAAGCACCCCAAGGAGTCCTTCCACAACAACTTCGTCTCGCTGGACTGTGATCAGTGCACCATGGTCACCCAGCACGGCAAGCCCATGTTCACCCAGGTACCGGCTGCGCCCTTGGCTTCTCCTGCCCCTTGTGCCTCGGTCCGGTGTGCCCTCGTGGTGGCTGCGGTCCCACGGGGCCGTTTTGGGCTCATGGGTTTGGCTTGTGCCGAGTCTCATGGCAGGCAGGAGCAAACCACCGGGAGGGTGTCCCAGCGTGCAGCAGTGGGTTCCCAGGGGATCTGGGCTTGGGGGAGTGGGGGCAGCCTGTGCCTGACCCTGCACCCTGCCCAGGTGTGTGTGGAGGGGCGGCTCTACCTGGAGTTCATGTTCGACGACATGATGCGGATAAAGACGTGGCATTTCAGCATCCGCCAGCATCGAGAGCTCATCCCCCGCAGCATTCTTGCCATGCATGTGAGTACTGCTCCAGGGGCTCCCCCAGGGCACGGGTGACACAGGGCTGCTGAGCTCCCTGCTGCACAGTTTGGGGGGACCTCGGCCCTGACCCCCCACTGCAGGCTGGGGCACCGCAGGGCCGGCCCCAGCCCAGATGCAGCTGAGCCGTCTGTCCCTCTCGCTCCTAGGCACAGGACCCCCAGATGCTGGACCAGTTATCCAAGAACATCACCCGCTGTGGGCTCTCAAACTCCACACTCAACTACCTCCGAGTAAGCGTGTGGGAAAAGGGGGGGGATGCAGCTCTGCTCCTGGCGGGGGAGCCGAGGGTGGCCATGTCTCGTGCTCTCAGCTGCCCGATGCCTGGCTGCCCTGGGGCACGGGGAGGCAGCGGGGCAGGCTCTGCGAGAGGGACCTTGCAGTTGGGCTGAGAGAGCCATGGGGCAGTGGGGCTGCCGGAGCCCGCAGGCTCCCAGCGTGGCTTGGGCCGGTGCAGCGCAGGCGGCCGCCCGAGAGAGGGGCTTTTGCTGGGGCCTGGAGCATCGCGATGTAACCCCACGTCTGTTCTGCTCCCTGCAGCTCTGTGTAATCCTAGAACCAATGCAGGAGCTCATGTCACGGCACAAGACCTACAGCCTCAGTCCCCGGGACTGCCTCAAGACTTGCCTCTTCCAGAAGTGGCAGCGGATGGTCGCTCCGCCTGGTGAGTCTGACGCTGCCCGCTGTGCTGCCCATGGCTCTCCAGGGCTGCCTGCTCAGGCCCTGCCCTCGATGCAGGCTTCTCCCAGCCCCAGAGCCTGTCCCTGGTCCCCTGCGAGGCTGGGGGTGGCAAGTCAGCACCTCTTCCTCTGCTGGCCTGCCTTCCCGCTGGGGCAGAGCGGGGCTGCGGGCAGCCAGCGCTCCCTGCCCAGGGGCTGCCTGCTGCTCGTGGAAAGCAAAGCAGGAATGGAAACCTTCCCTGCGCCCTCTCCTGTCCCCTGCGCTGCGGGGACAGCGAAGCTGCAGAGGGGAGGAGGGTGGTGATGCTGCCCCGGGGGGGTGTGATCCTTTGTAGAGAAGGGGGCTTTGCAGAGAAGGGGCTGGGGGCCACCGGCTCCTTCTCGTCAGCACTGGCCATGTCTCCCTCCTCTGCCAGCGGAGCCAGCGCGGCAGCAGCCCAGCAAGCGCCGGAAAAGGAAGATGTCGGGGGGCAGCACCATGAGCTCTGGTGGGGGAAACACCAACAACAGCAACAGCAAGAAGAAGAGCCCGGCCAGCACCTTTGCCCTGTCCAGTCAGGTACCTGTAAGCATCCCGTTTCCATTCTCTCTTCCTCCCCTGGGGTGGAGGGGAGGGCTCCCTGCCCCGGCCCCTGGGAGTGGCTAGGGGGAGACCCCCAGGGACTTCGAGCCCCCCCAGCTCTCTCCAGGTGATGGGGAGAAGGAGGGGGGTGTCCCAGCTGCCTTCCCTGAGCTGCTTTGCTCCCCTGCAAGGGGGTGAGGAGGTGCTGCCACCTCAGGCAGTGCCCAAGCCTCGGGACCTGTGATGGAGATGAGGAGGTGGCCCTGCAGCTGGGGAAAGGGGCTGTGGTGTTGGGGGGGTCTGGCGGCCCGGGTTCCCCCCACCTCGATTATGTTTCGGGACCGTCTCCCCTTTCAGGATGTGATGGTGGTAGGCGAGCCCACGCTGATGGGGGGGGAGTTTGGGGACGAGGATGAGCGGCTCATCACCCGGCTGGAGAACACGCAGTTTGACGCCGCCAACGGCATCGACGACGAGGACAGCTTCAACAACTCGCCGGCGCTGGGGGCCAACAGCCCCTGGAACAGCAAACCGCCCTCCAGCCAGGAGAGCAAGTCAGAGAACCCCACGTCACAGGCGTCGCAGTAACAGCCCCCCCGCCGCCCCGTGGACTCAGTCCCAACCGATCTACCTGTACATTTGCAACGGAGAGTGACTGGGAAGCGGCGAGGTACCGGGGGCAGATCGGCGCCACGTGGCCGACCGGGCGCACGGCCCAGGGGGCAGCCCCCAGCCCTCTCCCCCCGCCGCCTCCCTGCTCCCCCCGCGCCTGCCTCCCCGCCAGACCCCAGGGCAGGGGTGGGTTTCCGGGGCCGTAGCTTCGTTATTCCTCCTTCTCCCTTTCCTCCCTGCTTCCCCCTTTTCCCTGGAGAGCTTCTCATCCCTGCCCCGAAGTGCCCAGCCCCGGCCTGCTGAGCGGGGGGAATTAGGAGGGAGGTGTCGGCAGCGGCTGGTGCGACTGGGAAGCCAGCGGCGTGCAGATACCGTGTGTTGGGGTCTGGCGCAGCCCAGAGACGCTCCTCCTCCTCCCCCCCAGGTCCTACGGCTGGGATTTGCTGGGCAGCCACGTACAGTGGGGCTGCACATACCCAGCCCAACCTGGGGTCAGATCTGGCTGCGCTGGGGTGATGTCGAGGATAGGGCCCTGTCGCGTTTCCCCGCTCTCCTGCACCCTCCCCTTCCCCGTCGCTCCCCAGGGGCGAGAGCGCAGCAGGGCTGTGGGGGGACTCTGTATATAGGAAGTGTGTGGTGGGGAGCTTGGGGGGGCTGGGGGTGGGGCACAGAGGACCCGCGGCTCTGCCAGAGCAGCCGGTGCCCTCGCTCCCTGCCCACAGCCCCCATGTTTCCCCCCACCCTGCGTGAGTCCGCCTGGGGCCCCTTTGCAACCCCTGGCTCCTGGTACCTCCTACTTTTGTCTTTTTTTAAGAAAAAAAAAATAATATTATTAAAATTGTAAGTTTAAAAAAAAGAAAAAAAAAATGGGAGAAGCCCCTCCCCCCCCCTCACCGGTTCCCCCCTCCCCGCCCGGAGCCCTCTCACCCTGTCCTGACTTTTGTACAGGCTTCTTCTCTTGGGAGTCTCGTTTTATATCCAGTTCGGAGAGCTTCAAACCAAGGAGAGACTTTGCAGACTTCCTTTCTAATCCCTCCAGGGGCTGGGGGGGGCAGCCCCCCGCCTCCCTCCTCAATGTAAATCTTGTGTGCTGTTGTCCCCGCTCCCCCCCCCCCTCGGGTTCGTGTACCTCGTGCTTGTACATTTCCGCGCTGTAGACAGTGTGTACGATACTGTTCTTTCAATGTGTTATCACTAGAGCAGGTGCCTCCATTGATGTTAGGGGAAACGATGAGAAAAATAATAATTTTGGGGGTTTTTTTGGTTTAAAAAAAAAAAAAGGAAAAAAAAAATAATAATCCCTTCCAAGGCTTCTTCCAAGGAGAAGAGGGAGGTGCCGAGGGAGGGCGTTTGTGCTCACCAGCTCACCCCAGCAGCCTCGGAGCAGGGGTTGGGGGAGAGCTGGGGGTCGGGGCTGCCGTGGGCACCCCCCGGTGTGGCCCTGAGGTGGGGTTGCAGCAAGCGCTGCCCCGGGGGGGGTCGGGGTGGGGGGGCCCGGGGGGGGGGGGGGCGAATGGGGCAGGCAGAGCAGCCCTGCGGTTTCGGGGGGGGGGTGTGAACCCCACTCTCTGCTGGTCCTCCCACCCCAGCTCCCCGCCGGGGATCCCACAGCACGTGTCCTGCTGCCCCGTGGGGCTGGCAGGTGTCACTGGGGGGCTGCCCCCCACATGGGGGGACTCTGGCTGCAGCAGGGGTGTTGCCTGCGCCCTGCGTCTCACCCACCCGTGGCTGAGACTGCAGGGGGTGGCCCGGCTGGGGGGACACACATACCCTGTGCCCCCCTCTTTCTGCTGTCCCTGGGGTTGGGCTGGGAGACAGGAGCCCCTTGGCTCAGCCCTGGCCTGATCTCAAGCCCCAAATCCCCAGAGAGATGCCCGCCTCCGCTCCTGGGCCCCTCCAGGGGCAGCCTGGAGGCGGAGGGCTCAGCCCTGCGGACCCCCAGCCGCAGGCACAGGGGCTCCCCATGGCCCCTGTGCAGGTGGGGGGGAGGGTCCCAGGGTGGGAGCCCAGGGACGGGGGAGCTCTGCTTTGCAAATAAGGTACGATTCTCGCTGCCGCGCTGCTGGGCTCCCATGGAGGGTGTGGAGCCCCTCGTTGCCCCCCCGCCCCAGGCACACTGTAATGCCTTTTTGTTTCTTTTTTTTTTTTTTTTTTCTTCCTCCCCTCCATAGTTTGTGCCATTTATGAGTCATGTATGGTACCAATAAAATGACTTTTCGGTTTGAGGCTGTCCTGAGCACTTATTTCTGAGCATGGGACCCGGCCGATGCGGGCAAGGCAGAGGGTGGTCCCCTCGTGCCCCTGGCCCGGGGGGGCGATGCTGGCTCGTCTCGGGCTGTTGGTCCCCAGCCAGGCCCTGGCCGGCTCCCTGCCGCGCTGTGGAAAGCAGAAATCCCAGCAAGGACAGGGCACAGGGCTGCTGGGAAACGGCCTTGTCCCCGAGCCAGAGCAAACAAGCGGCTCAGGGCCTGCCCTGACACCAAGATGATGGGCATGTCCCCTGGGGAGCAGCGGGGGTGGCACGGCCCCTTGTGGGAACAAGGCAGCAGCAGCCGAGTGGCACGCAGGGGTCCTGGGGGGGAAAAGGAGGGGCAGTGACACTCCCCCCCCAGAGCAGGGGGCACAGCACCAGCCTCCAGGGGGGCTGCCGTGATCTTGCAGGAGCTGGGGTTCCCTGTGCCAGCACTGGGAGCAAAATGCTGGTCCCCAGTTCCCCGACCAGCTGGCCCCAGAAGTGGCGTTTTGTTGTCTCCACTGGCTGGGCAGTGTGGGGGCAGCCAGGCTCAGCCCCCAGCCGTGGGGACACAGTGGGCTTAAAACTGTGGGTGCCTCCTCCGGAGCAACCCCCCGCAGCCAAATGGGCAGGGAGAGCAGGGATCCTGCGGCGTGGGAACACTGGGACGAGGGCAGATCTGGCAGAAATGGGGGAGGAAAAAGGGATGTGGGGGAAACCAGGCTCTTAAAAAAGGGCTGGTGCAGTGGGGGGTGGGAGCAGGATGGGCCCATGTCTTCAGAGCAGGGGGACAGGGACAGGGCTTGGGTTGACATCGGCACCAAGGGATGTCACCTTGCCATCCTTTTGCCCTGATGGGGCTGGGGTCAGGGTGGCTGCAGGGTGCCTGTGCCGTGGTGGGAGCTCATGGCGTGGTGAGCCCATGGCCCAGGCGTCAACGCCCTCGCTCCTGACATGCACCGAGCTTGAGCAGCCGCAGTGGGATGCCCCGGGGAGAAGGGGAGCAGCGATGCCCTGGGAGGCAGGCAGGGAGGGAGGTGGTAGCTGTGCCACAGCATGGAAGGGCGGGACCAGCAGCAACCAGCCACCAATGCTCCTGGCGAAATCACTGCTCCGTGAAGCATCCCAGGGATGCCCAGCCGGATCCTGTGGCTGTGGGAGCTGGGCGCACACTGGTTTGGGGGGGCACAGCACTGAGGGCAGCTGGCCCTGTCCCGTGTGGGGTCCCTGGTGCCCAGCTGCCCCTTCGAGATGGCAGAGGGCACCAGTGCAAGGCTTTGATGCTGGTCTGAGCTGTAAAGCTCAAGAATGCCCATGGAACCACCAAACCTCCCTCCCCACAGCAGCCCCAGTGCTGTGGGAAACTTGCTGAACTTTCTGCTTTTTTTTTTTTTTTTTTCCTTTTTTGAGCAGGGGCACCTGCATCCTCTGCTGTCCTGCCCCGGTGCTAGCATGGAGCCGGAGGGCCCCACATGGTGCCCCAGCACCCGGCATGGGCCAGGCCAGGAGGAAACCCCCAGGCGCCTTCCTCCCCGTGCCACCTTCACCCAAGGTCATGGAGGGCAGTGATGCCTGCTTGTGCCAGGGAAAGTTAAGCAGTAAACCAAGAGATGGCAGCCAGCAAGCCACCAGTGCTGGGGGGCCGGGAGCCCGGCCATGCAAAGGGCATATGGGTACAGCTCACCCAGGCTCCCCACTGGTGCCTGTCCAAAAGCACGTGGTGACCCATGCGGGAACCCACTGGTGCTCGTCTGAAAGCACATGGTGCCCCATGCAGGAACCCACTGGTGCCCGTCTGAAAGCACGTGGTGATCCATGCGGGAACATGGAGCAGGGGCAGGGGCCAAGACCCATGCTGGGGGCACGAGCTGCTGCGGGGCGGGAGGCGGGGAGGTGCGGGGCATGGCCGAGGGCCGGCGTGGGGGGCAAGGTGGGCAGTGTCGGGGGCTCTGGGCACGGGGGCTGTGGCAGGGGGGGCTGCTGGAGGGGCCAGCAGCAGGTCTGGCAGTGCGGGGACAGAGCTGGCTCTCTGCGGGGCAGAGGGGGGGCATCACCTGGGCATGGGGCAGAGGGGGCTCTCCCAGGCGGGACGGGGCAGGGGCTGGGGTCCCCGGGGGCCGAGGCGGGGGGCTGGGGCGGGGTGAGGCGGGAGCGGGGTCCCCCCGGGGCGGGGGCGGGGGCCGGGGCGGCCGCACGGCCCGGGCAGACCCCGGGGGGCCGGGGGGGGGGCCCCCGCCCGGCCCTGCCCATCCCTCCCGGGGCCGCCCGCGCCGCGGTCTCGGTGCGGAGCCGTGCCGGGCCTCTCGCCGCCGCCGGGGTCCCGCCGGGACGCGACCCCCGGGGCACCCCCCCCGCCCACCGGGTGCGTCCGCGGCACAACCGGGAGAGACCCCCGGCCCCCACCCTGCCCCCGGCTGCGGCTCCCGGAGCCCCGGCGGGTCCCTGGCGGCAGGGCGGGGGTTTGGGACCGCGGGGCGGGGGTAGTGGCTCCCGCGGCGTGGGGGCCTCCTCGGCGGGCGGGGAGGGGGGGACGGAGCCGGGCAGGCGCTGGCGGAGCTCCAGCCTGGGAGGCAAAATCCCGCCTGGGGGCCCCCGGGCTGGCCTCGCCTTGGGGGGGTCGGGGCGCGTTGTGGAAAATGCCGGGTTTGCTGCAATGCCCCGTTTGGGAAGGTGTTTTTAAATGCAAAACCTGGTTCCGTGGCAGGAACTGGTTTGTGCCGAAAGCATGGCCAACCCAGTGCACCCCATCGCAAAGGGATGCAGCTGGTGCCAGGGTGGAGCGGGCGGGATGGCTGCTCTCAGGATCACCACGGGTCCTGGGGTGGGACAGGAGCAAACCAGAAAGGGCACGGGAGCTCTGCGGAGGGCGAGGAGAGGGGCTTCTGCCCGGTGCCTGGGCTGGGGCGGGTTGGTGGTGACCCTGACGCAGGTACGGAGAGTTGGCCCAGGGTGGCCGGGTGCCAGGAGGCAGCAGGGGCAGGGTGGGGCGATCCCGGCATCGCTGCCTTCCCCAGCAAGCAGCTTTTCTGCGATTGCAGCTGAAATCTAAACAAACCATAAAGCCCGGGCGCTGGCACTGTGTGGCTGGGCCCTGCGGCAGGTGTGGGCGCACGGAGGTGCCAGAGGACAGGGTAAGCATTTTGTCCCTGCTTCATCCCCCACAGTCCCCTGGGTCCCTTGTGGGCACCTCCTGCCTGGCCCCCACCCTGCTGCTCCTGGCACTCCCCATCCTTCCCCGGTGCTCTGCCCAGCTCTTTCCTTCCGGGCAGGAGCTGGCAGGTGCCTTATTTTTTCTCTCAGCATTTCCTGCTTGGAGTCAGGGCAGGTCGGGTGGCCCTGCACCCCAACAACACCGACAGCCCTTCCCTGTGCCCAGGCGCCCACCAGAGCTGCCGCGATGGAGCTGGGGAACATCTCGCAGCCCGTGTACGGCCCTGGCCTCGAGGCACCGGGGAGCAGCATGCCGGGCCTGGTAGGGATGGTGCATGGCTTCCTGCGGCTGGTGCAGCCCAATGCCCTGCCCATAGGTGGGTACACGGCACTGGGGAACTAGGCCATGGGGTGGTGGGGCTGCTCAGAGCTGTGGGGTCTTGGGTGGGCCTGAGCCCTCCTGCCCTGGTGACTGTCCACCCAGCACTTAAATGCCAGGGTGCTGGGTTACGACGGGTCTAGAGGGAGGATGGAGTAGGGTCCTTGAGGATTCCAGCTGTGTGCTGCCCATATCCCATCACAGCTGTGGGGCAGGCCCAGGTGGGTCTCGGGACAGGCTTTGGTGGTGGTGTTACCTTGCAGCAGTCCTGCCTCATCCCCCCGCTGAGCATCATCATCCCAGGCTCCAAAGAAAGGTGCAGATCAAACCCTGTGCTGCCTGCGAGTTCATGGGGTCCTTTCCTGGCTTGCAGCCCTCTGTGCTTGCAGGTGACAAGGTGTGCTTAGGCAGGACCTGGCTCAGGGCCACCAAGGGCAGGCAGCGTGTCCCAGTGCCAGTGCCCGCACGGCTGTGCTGCAGGCACCCCCCGCGTACTCCCCTGCCTGCCAGCGCTCGCCCTCCCTCCTTTGCCTCCGAGGGGATGTGTCGCTGGCACAGCTCTGCCCCAAAGCAGCTGCAGGTTGGCATGGGCTGCTCCGTGGCCCCGGGGCAAGCACTGCCCTCTTAGGGAAGGGGTTTGCCACTCTGGCTACCAGCACTTGGGCTTCCTCCTTTGCTGGGCTCAACCTCTGCTCGACAGAAACTTGCAGGCAAACAATGGTGGTGGCTTTGTGGCCTTGTTTGTGTTGCACAGATACTCGGGTACAATCACAGGGCACCGGAATGGGGCATGGGCAGGGCAAGCCCTGGGGGTGGAAGAGGCAATGTGGCAGGGGGACTTTGCCCCAGCACCCATCCCGCTCTGGCAGTGCCAGTCGGGTGTCTGCCTGGGGCTGGGCAGCTGAGGCAGTTGTCGGAGCATCCTCCTGGGGGGAGGACCCTGTTGCTCCATGGACCCCTGAGAGCCTGGGGAATGGCAGCACTTTTCCCGGGTGCAGAAGGGCTGTGAGACACGATGGCTGGGGAGGGACAGCTGGAAGGGAGAAACGTGCCCAGCACTCACAGCTGCTCTGAGCTGCAGCGCTGGAGGTGATGCCTCGTGCTGGGAGCCCCTCTCTGGGGTGAGCCCCTCCTGGAGAGCCCCCCCAGGGTCCAGCTCACAGCCTGCTCTGCTCCTTGTCTCCCAGAACTGATCGCAGATTTTGGGCAAAGTGAGGACACCAGTGGGGACCAAGTCCAGGAGGTGAGCGGGCGGCCCCAGACCATGGTGGGCTGGGGAATGCCAGCAGGTGCTGCTCCAGGGCTGAGCCCCAGGTGCTGGGCAAGCAAGGGGCGATGTGCTCCGTGGGGGGTCTGGACAGGACCCTCGTTGCTGGGGGGCCTTCGGGGATGCCAGCACTGTGCTGCCTCTTGTTCTTCCTCTCCCAGCTCCTGCTCTACGAACGGGGTTTCCTGGTCTGCATGGCCATCGGGCTCCTCTTCATCATCTTCGTGCCCCTGGTGGGATGCTGCTTCTGCTGCTGCCGGGGAACTGCGGGGGCCGCATGTACCAGAAGCAGGGCCGGCGGATGGGCTGCCGACGCCGGGCGCTCTGGGCCTCCGTCCTGGTCTCTGCTCTCCTCCCTGTGAGTGCGCTGGCTGGGAGGCTCCGGATGGGACCCGAGGGCGGGTGGAAATGCCGGCGCTTGGCGGCCGTGCCAGGAAGCTGCCATTGTTTGCAGGAGCGGATCCCCGCACGACGGGACAAAGGAGAGGAAGCGGCAGCGGTGGGGAGCTGCTCCCGGGGGGCTGTATGTTGGCCTGGTGCAGACCTTTCCAGACAGCTTCACTGTGGGGAAATGTGGGCACACCAGGCACTGGGCTCCCCCGTGCCTCAGTTTCCCGTGTCCCTCCTCTCCGGTCCCTTGGCTGTATGCAGGGAGCTCGCTGGGATGCTCTGGGAGGGGGGCTCAGCAGCACGCTCCAGACCCCACAGCCTGGGGTTGGTGTGGGTGGATTCGGAGGGTCCTGGGGGGGAGCATCAGGACCAAGCTCTCCGTGTGCTGATCCTGCCACCCTTCCCTTGCAGGGCTGGTGACGCCTGTGCCTTCCTCAGCAACACCCGCTTCTCCCAGGCCGTGCACGGCACCTTCCCCAACATCAACGCCACCATGGACAACGTCCACACCTACCTGGCCTCCATCCCCCAGGCATGCCTGGTCCCACCGCCCTGGCTGGCGAGCCTGATGGGGGACAAACAGCCCCCCTGGGCAAGGGTGACAGTGGGGCTGGAGGTGGGGAAGGGTCCCCACCCGCACTGACACCCCATCTCTGTCCCTGCAGCAAATCAATTTTATCATCAACAGCAGCGATGTCCCGCTGGGCCATGCCAACCGCAGCCTCCAGGGTGAGGGTCTGCGGCGGGGGGGGGGGGGGGGGGGGGCTGAGGCATCCTAGGGTGCTTGGGGAGTGAAGATGGCTGGGGGTGCTGCAGATGGTTGCTGACCCTGGGGGCCACTGGGCTGGTTCTTATGGGGTGTCTAAAGGGTTTGGGGGCTCCTCTCTGGGAGGGTGATGCAGGTGTTGGCAGGGTGGGGGGTCCCCTCTGCCCCCCTTGCCTGGAGGGTCGGTATGGAATGGGGTCCTGGGGGGGGTCAGTGGTTTTGGAAGCTCCCCTGCAAGCACTGGGCTGCTCAGGGCAGCCTGGTCTTGGTGCTGGGGCTCCTGTCATTGACACCGCCTCTCCCATCTCCACAGACATCGGGCCCAACCTGGGCGGTATGATCGTCTCGGGCATCAGGAGCAGCACGGATGGGGCTCTGGGATCCCTCCAGAGCCTCTTGCAAGGTAGCAGCCCCATCCCCGGGGGACTGGCAGGGTCTTGGAGGGGAGTCAGGGGGACGCTGGGGCAGGTGCATGCCTGGGGGCGCTCCAGCAGGTTTGGGTAAGGTCCCCAGGGAGAGGGGTCCACCTGGCCACTCCAGCACCAGCCTGGGGCAAATGCTGGGACTTTGTGGGGAGTGGCCCCGTGTTGCACTTTTGGATGGGTCCAGCTGGGTGAGGACAAGCCCCTGCCGTGCTGGCAGGATGAGGCCTCAAGCCCCCTCTGTCTGCCCAGGGATGGAGCTGCTGGCAGCCACCTTCAGCAGCATCGCCGGCACTCACTCGCGCCTTGAGGAGCTGCAGAGCAACTCCAGCTGGCGGCTGGCCAGCCTGCAGGACGGCATCAACCGGACCCTGCAGCGCTGCGGCCGCCCCTGCGGCAGCGTGTCGCTGGGCGGCCTCACCTTCCGCGCCAACTTCAGCCTGGTGAGAGGGCCAGGGTGCGCTGCAAGAGGCCCCCCGCAGCCCCTTCCCCAGCCCCCTCACCCCAAGCTCTTCCCCGCAGATCCCTGGTGTGGCGCAGCAGCTGGAGGCGCTGGGCAATGTGTCCAACTCCAATGTAGCGGCTGATTTAGAGAAGGTAAAGGGTCCCCCCTGCACCTGGGCACAGGGCTGGGTGCTCCCAGTGCTGCGCTGTGAGAGGGTGGCTTAGGAAGAGCCCCACCAGGACTTAATCGCTGTCACACGAGGGAAGGTTTGGCCGGAGGTCTGCCCGCTGTCCCCACCGCCCTTGGGCACTGATGTGGTGGACGGGGTGCTGCGGGGAGCCTGGCTGTCCTGTGCCGCAGGGAACTGTGGAGGGAGGGGATGTGCTGCTCCGCCTGGGGCTGTGGGCAGGGACGTGAGCTGTACGCTGTGCCCCCCCACCCGCAGGTTAACAGCACGCTGGACGCGACCCCTGCCAAGGTGCAAGAGCAGTCCCAGGACGTGGTGACGAGTAAGCAGGGCTTCGTGCCCCATGTGCCGAATTATCCCTCTCCCAGGGCTTCCTCCTCCCTTCTCACCCCATCCCTGCCTGGAGACCTCCCCTGCTGCCACCCTGCTGCCTGCAGCCCTGGCTGTCCCCAAGTGCCATCGTGCTGACCACAACTTGCCCCCTTCCCATCCTCTCTGGGTCCCTGCTGCTCCAGGCAAGCAGGACCCGGGCGGCAGCTGGCAGTGCCAACCTGTCCCCATCCCCTACAGAGACCCAGGACAAGCTGGGCCTCATCAGGCAGGACATCAGGAGCTTGCAGGAGAAGTTGCCATTTCCAGACGTGGAAGAGAGCATTGGGATCTTCATGGGCAATACCGTGTTGGTGATGGAGGAGCACAGGGAGCAGGTCATCACCTTGGATAGGCTCAGGTAGGTGAGGGGCTGCTGCATCCCACAGCTCCCTTGTCTGGAGAGGCTCGGGCTCTCCATCCTCCAGTTGTCAGAGGTGGGGGCTTGGTGGTGGGGCTGTGGGTGCAGGGTAGCCAGAGCTGTGCCTTGAAGCCACCCGTGCCTTTTCCCTGCCAGGGTGCCTGGGGGCTTTTTCTTCCCCACGAAGGCAGCTGGTGGGATGTTGGGTGCTGCTCAGGGTGCCAGGTCCTGCTGTCTGACTCCTGCCCTTCCTCTTGCCCCAGGTGGAGCATGGGTACCCTCCTGTGCTGCATGGTGCTGCTGGTGGTCATCTGCAACGTTGTCGGGCTGCTTCTGGGGCCTCTGGGGCTGAAGGAAAGCGTGTTGCCCACCCAGCGCAGCAGCCTCTCCAACGTCGGCGGGAACTTCTTCATGGCGTGAGGCTCCCTCAGCTGCTGAGGACATGTGCGGGAGCGGTGGGATGGGTGGGCAGGACCGGCCTGGGGATGCTCAAGCTCCTAAATCATCAAATTACTGCGGCTTAATGTCTGCCCCGTGGCAACTCACCGTGCAGGTGGTAAATGCAAGGGTAAGACACGGTGCCAGTGGACGGTGTTCAAGCGGAGCCCATTCACCCCTTGCTGGCGGGGACCTGGCAGCTTGTGTGTGGTCCCGTGGCTCTGTGGGCAGGCGGTGGCTTGCAAAGCTGGGGGAAGCCACACTGGTGTGTGAGCCCCACGGTGCAGCCCGGCCAGGCTCAAGGGTCCGAAGGCAGAGTGGAGATGTGCTTGTGGAAATGGTGGTGCTTCCTGGCACTGCCGAGGGGCGCAAGGGTTGTGCAGGCTTTGGGCTTTCCCAGCTGGAGGCAGTGCTAGCATTGATGCTGGGGCACAGGGCCCCGGGTGCTGATGGCACCTCTGTTCTGGCAGAGGGGTCGGCTTCAGCTTCATCTTCTCCTGGCTGCTGATGCTGCTAGTGCTGATCACCTTCGTGCTGGGCGGGAACACCTACATGATCGTCTGCGAGTCCTGGCGCAGCCAGCAGCTCTTCCAGGTGAGCTCCCCGAGGGGAGACACCCCTGTCTGGAGCCACCGCTGCCTTTCCAAGGGCTGCTGGTGGAGAGAAGGCAGCGCTGGCCAGTTTGGGATGCTCTTCCCAGGTGTCCTGCCCTGCATTGTGTCTAGATTCTCCATCTTTTCCCTTGCTCTCAGCTCCTGGACACCCCTGGCCTGATCCCTGGCTTCAACCTGTCAGAGCTGCTGGGCCAGGAGGGTGGCACAGCAAACTTCTCGGAGATTTACAGGTGGGTCCCAGTTCCAGCGCTGTGTCTTTGGGGAGGAGTATGGCTGCTTGGTGGCCTCAGGTGCTCCCCAGGATGGGGGCAACTTGCCCTACCTGCCCTGGCTGCGGGCAGGCACCGATGCCAGGGAAGGAGCGAGGTACAACTTGCCCATACAGGTGAGGGCACGCTCCTGGGAGGGGGTGGCCCTCACCTGCCCCTTTTCAGCCCCATGCCCCCCACTGCAGGCAGTGCCAGCGAGATGCTGCCCTGTGGCAAACACTGCACTTGGACCAGAGCACATCCCTGGATGAGGTCTTGAACATCAGCAAGGTGAGCAGAGGGGTGCCAGGGTCCAGGGGGGCAGAGCTGGGGGTGCGGGGCTGGTGCTGGTGGGGGCAGCCAGGGACTGGTACTGTGCCCCCGTCATGGCTCCCCTCGCCCCAGCAGTACACAGGAGAGATCTCCATGGCCTTTGAGAAGATGAACATCACCCCCAGCCCCATCTTGCTGCTCAACCAGACCCAGAGGGAGTTGCTGCTGAATGCCAGCCGGGCTGCACAGCCCCCCGACTTCACCCCCACCCTGGAGCAGGTGGGCTGGGGACACCCTGGTGTTGGGGTGGGGGGGTCCGGATGCATGTTGAGGGGGTCCATTGCCCCCTCCCCTTTGCTGCTGTGGGAGTCCCACTGCAGGCTCCCAGGGTGTCCCCTGCCACCCATGTCACGCCTTGGGGCAACTGGGCACTTTCTCAACCTGGGACGCCCTGGCTCCACTCTGCCCCATAGGGATGGGGTATGGCCCCCCGTTAGCCCCGTGCCCCCAGTCTCACGGTTTTGTCTCTGCCTTTTCCAGCTGGATCAGAACATGACCCAGGGAAGCCTCCTAGATCTGGCTGCAGAGCTGGAGCAGCTGGCAGACAAAGAGGTGAGAGACCACAGCACCCCGGGGCCATGGCCACGCTGTCCCGAAAGCCACTGGTTGTGGGGGCTCCTCTGCAGACCTGCCTGGGTGCTGACGGGAGGCAAGGCCCTTCACCCTCGCCCAGCTCAGTTCTCCAGCCCGGCGCCCCCATCAGATGGCTGTGGTGGGGCAGGGACCCCGTGCTGGGGGGCACTGCTGACTGCAGCTCCTGCAGGGCATGGATGTGAAGGAGCATCTGAAGGCTGATGCTCGCAGTCTGAGGGAGCTGGACAAGGAGATGCAGATGAGCTTCTCCAGGCCTCTGGTGAGCAGAGCCGGGGTGGGGAAGGTCCTGGGGGTGCTGGCTTGGGCTCCCCCAGAGCTTGGAGCCTGCTGCTGGGGTCTCAGCTGAGCCATGGGGTCCATCCCTCTGACCCCTCTCTCTCCATCTCCAGCAAAGCCTGAAGGAGAACATCCACTCAGTGCAGAGAGGGGCTGCCCAGCTCGAGGTAAGCGGCACAAGGGGGCCTCTGGGCACACCCCACTCTGGGGCACCCTGCAAAGCACCCGTGAGGTCCCGCAGTGGATATGGTGGGGGCTAACCTGCAGTCCGGGGGGCTGGTGGCTGCTGTGGGACTTCCTGAGCATGCACTGTAGGGGCTGCTCCTGGGGCAGAGGGAGGGGGCCCATGCCATGGACCCTGCCAGGCACAGGCTCCCTCCCCTGATGACACTTGGGTAGTGTGTGACGGCTGGGGACACCGCAGCTCAGAGATGCTGTGCCCCAGGGACTGCTGCCGGACAGGGTGGGGGAGATGTGGGGACCCCACTTCCCCATCACACTGCTGAGAGCACTTTTTGCCCCAGGCACAGACGAAAGCTGCGCTGGACAAAGCCAGCGAAACCCAGGAGTTCCTGAAGAGGGAGATGGTGAACATCATCAAGAATGTGAGCTCGCCTTGCCCTGCTGCCGAGCCACCTGGTGGGGATGTGACTGGACCCCCCCAACAAAAGCCCCCTCTGCGCAGGGATGCCAAGCAAAGTCTGGGTGCCCCCTCCCCTTCTGGCACCCCAGGCAAGGGGCTGGGGGAGGGATGGTGAGGCTTGCAGCCCCATTGCTGCGTGGTGAGGTGGTCCGAGAGCCCTGATCCTTATGCAGAGGGCATGTGGGGCATGGAGTGGGCTGGGGGTGCAGCATCTCCACTCTCTGTTTGCCCCCCCCCCAGGAGACGTGGGCCTTTCTGGAGGAGCTGTTGGGCTTCTTTGAGACCTATATCTCCTGGGCCAAGACCAGGGTGAGTTGAGCCTTCATTGGTGGGGTGAAGGGAAGGGAGGAGAGGCTGGAGGGTTTTGGGGACACTGACATGTCCTGTCCCCACTGTGTCCCCAGCTGATGGAAGACGTGGCACGTTGCAAGCCCATAGCTCAGACCCTGGATAACGTGGAGACCATCACCTGCGACTACATCCTGGACTCTCTGGTGAGCAGGGCAGCAGTGTGTGGGGTGACACGTGTGTGTGTGGGGTGGCAGTGAGGTCCCCTTGTCCCCCTCATGCACAGGATGAGAGGCACCCATCTCTGTCCCGAGCAAGCAGGGCTCAGCATCTCCCTGGTGGATTGCTGTGGCTAAGAGCACACCTTAGCACAACCTGTGGCCAGGCTGTGAGAAGGGATGGGTGGGCAGTCTTTGGGGGGGCCTGGGAATGGAAGAGTCACTGTCTGGGCCCTGATGGCTCTCTCCCCACACCCAGAACGCCTTCTGGTTCAGCCTGGGCTGGTGCACCTTCTTCCTGCTGCCCAGCATCATCCTGGCTGTCAGACTCGCCAAGTTTTACCGCCGCATGGACATCGCCAATGTCTACAGGTGAGGAGCCACCCACCCCCTGCAACCATGCTGGGACTGGGGTCCCCCCTGTGCACTGCAAACTGCCCCTTCATGTGCCCCGTGGGGCTGATCCTAAAGTAAAGCGGGCCGGGGGGAGGACACTATGAGATGGCTTGGGACCTCCAGCCTCCAAGAATGGAGATGCTTTGGAGAAGAGCCTGGCTCTGTCTGCTCTGCAACCCCCCTTTGGGCGGCTGAAGGTGCACGTGACCCCCCTTGGAGGAAGGAGCCCAGCTTGCATAGCACGGGTTGCAGCCCCCAGCCTGGCTTGGGGGTCTGCTACTGGGCTTGCTTTGACTTTGCCTCAGAATGGGAGCACAGCTGGATGCTGTGCCGAAGCAGTGCGCTGCAGGGTTGGCGTTGCTGCCACGAGGGTGCAGTGCTCGCTCACACGCCTGTGGCCACTGGTGCCCTGGGGCTGCCCTCCAGCCCTCTGGGACCCTTTCCCCGTCCCTCCGAGGCCCTCTGACCGGGACCCCCACCTGCAGCGCAGCCACTGACACCTGAGGATAGTGAGCAGTTCCCAGTTGGATTTCCAACTGCTGAGGGCTACGGCTTGGCCCCACGGTGCAGCCTGTTTGCTGGGGGTTCCTCAGCCCTGGCCCCTGCCTGCCACCCCTCTGCTCCAGGGTTGCAGCCATCCGGGGAGCCGGGGTCTGCAGCACGCCCGTGCCCACTGCTCCGCGCCCCAGCTCTCCCAGTACCCATGGTGTGCCCAGGAGATGAGGCTGAGCTGGGCTGTGCCCTGCCCACAGAGTGCCTGGGGTCCCTGCCGGTGGCCCCGGCGCTTTTCACTTCCCCCTGCAGCTGGTGGCTGAGCTGGCTGGAGACACTGGGCTCGGCCGCCAGAGAAACTTGGGGGAACTGAAATTGTGGCACGGGGGACCTGCGTGCCACCGAGCCGGCGAGCATGGGGCCCTGCTCTGCCTGCCCGGGGAAACAGCAGTGATGCTCTGGGGGCAGCAACATTTGGGGGGGAGCTGTAGGAGCCTGTGCTGTGTGTCCAGATGTAGCAGCCAGGATGGAGGGGACCATAGCACCCTGCAGCCCCCCCCATCCTCCTTGTGTGCCTTGGGGGAGACCCTGTCCCACTGGGAGATGCTGGGCTGGTGGGCTGTCCCAGGAGGCACCTTCTTGTCCTACCAACACTGTCCCCTCTTTTTTTTTTTTCTCCCCTGCAGGAATGAAGCCTTGGAGATGTAAGTAGCTGGGCCAGGTCGCTGTATGGGGTTGGGGGGCAGCTCCTGTGGCATGAAGGGGGATAGGGCACAGAGGGAAGGGGGCGAGGAGGGGTACAGGGCAAGTGCAGGCCAAGGAGGGTGCTGGTACCAAGGGAGGACTGGGAAGGTGGGACCTGTGCAGCATAGACTGTTCTGGGGTCCCCCCCATCATCTTCCCACACCCCTCAGTTTGGGGGTGCTGCTGCTCCCAGCCTCCCCCAAGCTGACGGGGTGTGTGAGGTCTCAGCACCCTCTTCCCTGTGGGGTTGGGCCACAGGGGTGGGATGACATTTGGCCTTCTCAGCACATCCTGGGCTGTCCCTTGCTCCCCTCTGTGGCTGGGGTGGTGACACAAGTGACCTTGGTTTTGCAGGCCACCCACTTCCAACTTTTACAAAATCCCCCGGCCGTCCACGAGGCATTAGCCCCCGTTGCCCACAGCATGGGTATGGACGAGGTGGACACTGAGAGGCTGCCCCACCTGCTGCGCCTTCCCCCTGGGTGCTGGGGAACAGGTTTGGACCCCCGTGGCTGAAACCCCCTCCCCAGTTCCCACTATGCGATGATGCCCCGGTATGTGGGGGGCGTGGGGCTGCCCCTTGCACTGCCCCAGGTGGGAATTCATCCTCCCCATCAGACCCCCCGGGCTCAAGGCAGCTCGCACTGTCTATGCCTCTGCTCTGCAGGTCACCAGGCCCCTTGCTCGAAAAATGTGACTATTTATTTTTGCAGGGAGCTGTTACTTTCTGGTGTCAAACAATAAATGGAGTGGTTCTGTGCACTGCAGGCACGCACCTGCGCTCTCCATGTCTGGCTGCGATGGCAGGGCACAGAGGTAGGGGCAGGGAGGGCTCCCCACTGCTGGCACAAGCTGGGGCTGTGCCCAGGATGGGAGAGCTCTTGCTGGGGTCCCCAAGAGTGCTCTGCCCACAGCCAGCTCTTGGAGCCCTGACCCAGCCCATGGGTCGATGCAGGGCCACTGCTCAGCATCACCAGGGCTGGGTGACAGTCCCCTCACCAGGCTGCCCTTTGCCCTGTGGCTGAGTGGGTGCCAGGTCCTTCCCTCGGAAAAGCCATGCCAAAAGCCTGCTGTCGATGAGGTGGCCCCCTGCACAGCGCACAGGCACTTCCCTGTGCCCTCCAGCAACCCTGCTATGTGTCACCTGTGGGTTTCCAGTTAGTTTATGGGGTGCCTGCAGCCTGCACCTCCCTCCCTCTATTGGGTATGGTGGCATGGGGACTTTCAGTGTCCACCCCTGCATATGTCACCCTGCTGCATGGCACAGATAGGCACATGAGTGTTGCATGCACAGATTAGCCAAGGGCAATGTGGTCTGCACCCATGGCGGGGCAAGTGAAAATGTTGGTTTGTGCTGTTCCTTGGTGCAAGCACAGGAGCTGGGTCAGGCACGGGGACGTACGTGAGCAGCTTGACTCATTTCCTTAATTTCCAAGTCTCTCTGGAGCAAGCAACCAGGCTGAGCTGGCCCGCTCGCCCTCTGCTACGTGCATGCATCTGCTTTATTGCTTTTTCCATTTGCCTTCAGATCTTCTAATCACTATTTTTTCCTTCAGGCTTTATCTGAAGCTGCACTGGCCTTACCTCCTGCTATCTTCCCCCAGCACCCATCCTGACCGCAAAGAGAACCCCGTGCTTGCTATCACCCAGCTGAATCTGTCCTGTGTGGTGGCTCAGGCCCTGCTTCCCCCCCCGCCAGGGAATGCCCACCCTTTCTGGTCCTTGGGGCAGGATTTCCTGGCACCCCTTGGAGAGCATTTAGCTCGGTTTTGTCATTCTCCCCCACCCTGAACCCTCAACTGCCCGAGCTGTGACTGTTTTGTGCTCGTCTAGAAGCCAGTGTGGAGGTTTCCATCCCCTGGTGTCCCCACCGCACAGCATCCTCTGCATCCTCTGCTTCCTCTTCTCTTGCTGTGCCTGGGGACACCAGCCCACACAGGACTGCCCCTGGCTTCAGTTTCCGCTTGCTGGCTTTCAGGCACTGTTCCTCTCTCTGCTCAGCCTCCAGCCGCAGGCTTTTCTTCTCCGCAGAGCTAGCGCTGGAAGGTGGGGAGCTTGACCCTCCTTGGTCGCTGTGTCACTGTGGCCACCTGCATCCAAACCTTGACCTGGCAGTGAAAATGTCCCCCCAAATTTACTGCACAGGCTTTGCCAAGGCGGGGAAGAGGTGAGGGTGGCTCATTGCAAAGTACCCACAGCGGCTGCCACTGGCTCTCCTTTCAGGCCAGGCTCCCTCTGCTCACATGAGTGGCTGCTGCCAGAATCCACTTCCCTTGCGTGGGAAGGGAAACTCGCAGCGCCCCGTGGCCACAGCACAAGGCCCGCCATAAGGAAGATCTCATCGATAACCAGCCACCAACCTTGGGGGGGCCCGTTTAAAACCCCCCACTGTGCCCAGGGCAGCAGACTCCTGCTGGGGCCAGCCTGCTGCTCCCTGTTGCTGGTTTTCCAGCCAGGAACAAAGGGACAAGTTGCAGCTCTTGAGAAAAAAATTCTCCCTTCCTCAACCCTACCTTGGGCCCAGCCACATCTCTCCCCACAAGAAGCCCCCATGGCCTTTGGGGGTTGCTTGTGGCACCAAGCAGCTGCAGAAAGGATGGGAGCGAAGCCCAGGTAGGTCTCCTTGTTCCCAGCAACATGTGGGCTTGCCTTTGCTGAATGGTGCACTGCGTGGGATGGCCCTTCTGGGATGGTCACCCGCCTGCTGGCGCAGAGTCCTGCCTCCATGGCTTCATAGTGGTAAAGAGCCGAGTGCTGCAGAGGGAATGGGCTGTCCAGGCACAGCTGGATTGCCAACCCCAGCATATACCAATGATGAGCCACGCTGGGCAGTACCGTGGAGAGTTGAGCTTGGCTACTTTTCACAAGAAACAAAACAAAACTGCCCTCCTCGTGAGGGTCTGCATCCTCAAAACATCCACCACGGCCCCAGCACTGCTTTAAGAACCTTTATTTTTAAGGAGTTTTCCACACTTCACCCCACTCTCAAGAGGACTAATGCAGGTGACTCCCAGCCAGGCAAGGCAAGAGACAGCTCCTTCATACCCCACCTCACATGCTGGGGCAAAGCTACAGCTGGGATCTTCCTCCCGGAGGATGGGGCCAGGCTGTGAGCACCAGAGGGAGGCTGGAACCTGGATCTTCCTGCACAACTGCTCTCAAGTTACACTGACTTTGCAAACAGAGGCACAATATGAGCCAGACAACCCTGACAAAGCCCCTTTGTGTGCAAAGGGCAAAGGTAGGGGAGATGGGAACAGGGGGCCCGGGCACCCTGCAGCATAATCTAAGCTTCCACAAAGGAAAGGGAGAGGCAGGGCCAGCCCCAAGCTCGCACAGGCTGCTGCCAGCTTCTCAGCCCAGAAGAGAGTTTGGGTACCATCTGGGATAGAGAGATAAGGGAATTAGGCTGCTCTCTTCAGCTAAGTAGCTGCAGTCAGTCACAGCTACAGGATTGATCCCAGAGGAATTGCAGCGAGACAGCGCACGGAGTGCTGCAGCTGCCAGCGCATGTGCTGGGACCCCAGCACCACGCAGCTGTGCCACGCTGGCATTTAGCATCCAACTGAGCCCCGAGCAGCGGGGCTGAGTGACCCCACTGCTAGAAACATGCCCAGTTTCTCACAGGCAGAGCTTGGAGGCAGCACCCAACCCACTGAGCAGAGAACAGAGGGGAAAGACTCTGTGTGTCCGTGCTCACCACTCCACCACCACTCCTAAAGGATCAAGGAAGTAAAAGTGAAGTTATAAAGGAGCCAAGCAAACCGAAAACAAAGTGCTTTGGGCTGTAGTGCAGCCAGCGCTTTCATCTGCAAACACACCCAGCATTTGCTCCTCCACTGGGGCACATGCAATTGCACTTGTTAGAAATAGCCAGAAAGCCTGCCCTGGCTTCAGATGAGATGCCCCAACCCCAGCCACCCAACAGACCCTGTGAGATGCTGCTGCAGGGAGGCTTCAGAAAGGACCAGGCTTCCATACTGCCAGGCAGGGCAGGATTTCCTGGGGTAGATGCAGCTTTCCCCTCCTCGTGCACCCAAGGCTTAGGATCCTGTTGTGCTTCCCCCCCTTCATGCAGTGTCACCCTGTACCAGTGCCGAGGGGGAGGAAGTCCTTGCCATGGGTGGCTGAGGGGCATCATCAGACGCTACTTTTGAGGGGATCTTGTACTCTCGGGGTGGGGTAGGAGGGGGGAAGATGGGGCTCTGCAAGGCATCGAGTACATCTCGTCCTGGACGCAGGGACGCTGCACAATCCTTTGCAGCAGCGGCTTGAGCAAGCCTACAGTCAGCTGGTTCCCCTCACTGGAGAAGGGCACTGGGTCCTCCTGGGAGCGAGGGAGGTGCTGCAGGACCACAGTGAGGATGTCTGAGGCAGTGAGCTCAGCAGGGCACAATGGCCACAGTGTGTCCAGATAAGAGTCCAGCTCCCGATGCTGGGCAAACTCTGCCAGCAGTGTGGTGAATATTTCCTTGTTAAGCAAGGGGCTGAGCTTGGAGAACTTCTCTGCCACCTCTACCACCCGCTGCCACTGCTTCAGGTGGATGAGAAGGTGCAGAGCTTGCAGCACGGCCTTAGGCCTCTTGCTGCAGAGCAGCAGTTCAAGCTCCATCTCATCATCTGCCTCACTGCGCTTGTTCTTCCTGGCCAGTACTCCCAGCGCTCTCTTGTACAGTGGCACACGGCCCTCTGGGCCCTCCTTGCTGCTGTACGCCCAAGAGATGCTAACGTACTGCTGGGTCAGCTCCACAAAACTGGGCAGCCACTTGGGTTTGAACCTCAGGAAGGAGGCGCAGATGAGCTCAAAGAGCGGGACCACCCCATTCTGACCCATCTCCTCCTGCTGCGGCCCTCCCAGGACCTTCTTCCACACCTCCGGGGTGGCCCTCGCTACCAAGAGGCCATCCCCATTCTGCTGCAGCTGCAGGCAGCTCCTCGTGGCCTTCCAGGCAGCACTGGGGAAGGAGGCAAAGATAGAGTTCAGGTAGGCCAAGTTGTCCTTGTCTATGTCAGAGTGCAGAATGCGGCTGACCTCCTGCTCCACCAGTTCCTCGCAGTAGCTTTCCACCTCACTCTCTGGGGCATACACCACACAGGTCTTGAGGAGCTCCAGGCTCCTATAGCTCTGCAGTTCCAGGCTCATTGTGCTCAACAGCTTGGTGTAGGTGTCTTGGAGGCCTCGGGCTGGCTTCTGCTTCTGGTGGAGGCTGTGCTGCAGGATGGCAGTGAGGGCCACAGGAGCCTGGAATACACCACCTTTCTTCAACTTTTCCACGTCAGCTTGGAGCTGCTGAGGCTTCTCCTCTGGTAGTATCTGCAGGCCTCCTCAAACACCATCTCCACCAGGCACGGCTCAGGGCTGCTGCTGTCCTCAGGTTTGGAGAAGCTAAAGCTGTAGATGCCGGTCTGCGTGAGGAGCTGGATGCTGTCCTCCTCTCCCGGGGACTCCAGGAAATGCACCTCTTTCATGCTCAGGATTTTCTTTTCTATGAGTCTTCCGCTGTTCTGGTCGATGAGGTACAGGACCCCAGCCAGCATGCAGGCCAGGATGCTGCCAAAGGTCTTCAGCTGTACAGGACTTCCTTGGGCCAGGGGCCCCCCCTCCAGGTCGAAGATATGCCTCTGTGTCCCATCTTGCTCCACCACATTCACAGCACCCTTCGTGCTCACCAGCAGAAGACCCCCACTGTTGGACACAGCGGAGGTGCAAATGTCCAGAGGTGCCAAACCTGAAAGAAGACCCACAGAGCCAAGCAGGAGCTTCCTGAAATCTGACTCACTGCTGGAGCGCAGCAGCTTGCTGTGGACAAAGCCTGCAGAGGGGGCTGTGATGGTGAGCGTTGCCTTCTCAGGATGCCAAATGAGGAGAAATTTGGAAGTGGTGGCAAAGCTGGCAGTGGCAGGCACCAGGAAGATGTGCTGGGGGGAGGCCAGGACCTGGTACTCAGGGCTGTTGTGCAGGACTATCCTTACAGCGCCCAGCCGCACGCCTTGCTCCCCCACCTCCAGAGCCCGGGTGCAGACACAGAACCTGAAGGCACACTTGCTCATGTCCAAGTGGGCATCCAGGGGAGGCCTCTCCTCACACCACACCAGGCTGGCTCCCTGGCTGCACACGGAGACGATTCGTGCACGGACACCCTGGCAGAGCTCCAGCGTCTGCAGCAGCTGCCAGCCCACAGCCACCACGAAGTGCCAGACCTCAGTTCGGCCGTGTTCCCACACAATGGCCAGTACCCAGGAGCCTGATGTCAGGGGGCTCTGCAGGAAGAGCAGTCCCACAAGGGCTGGCTGCGGCGGCTGCCAGCTCCTCTCCAGGTTGGCTCCACCGATGCCGTGGCGCTGGAAAGCCACCACCCGGGGCAGGGGGGGCGGCCGGCTCTTCTGCAGGACCAAAAGGTGCTGCCCGTCGGGGCTGGACTGGACATGGCTGGGCTCTTCTCCCCGGCACAGCAGCTCCTGCAGCCAGTGGCCTCGGCTGAAGTCACTGAAGTCGGAGACCTGCCGCAGCGTCCCGGCTCGCTTCATCTTGGCGCGCCCACCCTGGTCACCAAGAGCATGCACCAGGGCGAGCGGGGGCACGGAGCTCCCGCTGCCACGGCGTCCCCCCCCCCCGGGCCCCCCGCTGCCCCCCGTCCCCCAGAGACCCTCCGACCCCCGGGACCCCCTCCCCCGGGTACCCCTCCCCGCCGGCCGGCCGCGGGCACCCCCCCCCGGGTACCTGCGCGCCCCCAGCTCCCCGGACACCCACCTCCGCCCGGGGGGCCGCCCCACCTCCCGCCGGCACCCCGCGGGGCCTACCTGCCGCGGCGGCTGCCTGCCGGGGCCGGGCCGGGCCGCCCCTCCGCCGGGGCCGGGCCGCTGGCGGTTCGGCTCGGCACGACGCGGCGCTGCGCAATCACGAGGCGGCGGGGCCATTTGTTACCGGGGGGCGGGTGTGTCAGGGTCCTCAGGGAGAGGCGAGCTCTGTCCGGCCCGGGCAGGAGGAGGCTCCTCGCCCGCCCCGCCTGCGGCTGTCGCTGGGACCCGGGGCCGCCCGGGGAACCGGCGGGGCGGCGAGCCCCCCCCCCCCCCCCCCGGGCGCGGGGCGGCCGGGGCGCCCCGGGGGGGAAGGCAGGTAAGTGCTGGAGGTGGGGGGGGGGGAGCGGCCCCCCCAGTCCCGCTGGGCCAGGCCACGCCCCCCGCCGCCCCTCCCGAGCGGCCCCCGGCCCGGCCGCCGGGGCCACAGCCCCCGCCGCGGGCCGGTGATCCCGGGCTGCGCCAGGGCCCCTGGCTGCCCGCCCCGCCCCGCCTGGGGCCCGGCCGCCTCCTGGGAACTTTGGGCGTGCGGGAGTAGTTTCACCCAAGTTACCGGTCCTCTCCCCGCCTGCGGTGCTGCTCTCACCGGCAGCCACGCCTGGCCACCGCCTTGCCCAAGTAAGTGCCTTTGGGGGCCGTGCAGCGGGGGCCGCCCGGCCTGCCGAGGCCTCGCAGCAGGCTGGAGTCGCCCCCCACTTCGGCTGCTGATGGGCCGCAGCGTCAGCTTTGGGCCAAAGATGCCTCTTTCTAGAAAAAGAACCAAGCAGGGTGTATGCTTTAATCCACGGATCGTTCTAATTATCTGCTTCACTTCACGGTCCCCCAAGCACTCGTGTCGGCCAAGCAAAGGGGAGCAGTAGACAATGGGTAAAGGAGTGGGGACTTGGGATGTTTATTGTGCTGGGGGCAGAGGCATAAGCAAGCTCGCAGCCTCAGTCAAAACCCTGCTGCGTATGTCACTTGGAAGAAAGTTTGCTCTGAAGCAGAGAATGTAATCTGAATATACAATGAGAGCCAATTTGGGCTGAGCAGGTGGGTGGAATATGCAAAGCAATAAGATAATTTGGATCATTGCGATATGTGGTGATTGCAGTTCACCAGCTGTTTTAGCTCTAGTAGGAAATGTGACAGAAATTTTTAAGAGGAATTTCAAGGCGGGGGGGGAAAAAAAGGACATGAGTTTGGTTTTCCAATAATAATAGCGTAATCCTCTGTCTGTGTCACTTGGGGCACTTTTTGCCGTGCGCAGAGAGGCTCTGCAGGCGGGGCAGATACGACGTAGAGATGTTAAACAGTTATTGGCTAGCATGCGCAAAATAAAGAGTAAGGCTTTAATGAGCTGCTAGGCTAAGCATTCATCTGCTCGACACCCCTGCTAACACCCCCCCCCATTCCCTCCCCAGCCATGCAGGCCTCCCTTGGGAGGGGAAGGCTCAGCCTCTGCTGCTCACAGTGGCTGAGTTGCTATATTCTGGCTCCCTGGTGGGGTTTTTTGTTTGTTTGTTTTGGGACTTACACCTTCTTATGTTTGTGTTTTTCCTCCTGAGTGCTTGTGCTATTAATGGCCCATATCTCAAAAATGTTACCTCTCTGTAGCCCTACCTTCCTTATCTTGGCGTGGCTCTACTGTGCAGCTTCTTAGAACATAGCAGCTTCCTCAGAAGTCGGAGCCAAGGTCATGCGGCTGCTCTGTATTCAGCATGGGCCTTGGATCCACACTGACAGCTGAAGCCATGGGAAGAGGGCAGGGGAAAGTTACAGGGAGAGTGTTTTTCTTCAGAAGGAAGACATCTGAAGAGGTCTCCTGAGTGGCATGAGCTTTTAGGCGGGAGTGTAGAGGCAGCATGGAATATTTCATGGTAAACTAGGTGGGATGGATTCTGAAGGGCCTGAAAAGTGAAAACCTGGAGGGACTTTCTGACACGAGAGAGCTGGGCATCGTAGCCAGGAATACGGAAAGGAAGCGTGATGAAATGAAAAAACTAATTTGGAAAAATGGTGTGAACGGATGGAGGTGGAAACATGTGACACTTGTCTAGATGGACTTGACAGGAAGAAGCTTAACGAGTTGATGGTGTGAAGTTGATGGATTGGGTGTTATTTTAACTGGACAGATAGAAATGAAAGGCAATTACGAACAAAGTGTTAAGAACATAGCTTGGATGTTACTCTCTGATATCATTGCTGAAGCAGGTGTAGTGGGAGGTACTCTGTGGCTGTATCTGCATTAGGAAGCTGTTTTTCCTGTTTTTCAAGGGGGGAAAAATAGGTCAGTAGTGGTGTAGCTTTAGGGCGTACCATGTAGAAGCACATACACTGCTACTGCTCTGAGTGGGATGGAAGGACTTGCTAGTAGAAATGCATATGCTGGGACTGTGCCGGAGACTATGCTGCTTGGTACTGCAGAGAAAGAAGTAGGATCTGTGTGGGTTGTTGTCATCAGCACACCCTCAGAATATATTTCTCGTTATATACTGCATGAAGGCACCTGGAAATTCTTCCAGATGGAGCCAAGGCTTGTGTGCTGTGAGTGTTACTGTTTTCCTTGTTGGTGGGTTGGGCGCCTTACAGTTTTAAAGGAAGGTGCAGTCCGAGCAGTTTTCATTCCAATGGACGATACACAAAAAAGGTTGTAAAGAATGGATGAAATATGAAAGCAGCATGGATGTACTAGCACAAACCATGACTGCCAATGCAGAAGTTGCCAGAGAATAAGCTGCAAAAGGGCTTATAGCAGAAATTTGGTCATGCTGCTTGCTAAAGCCGTGACAAAACCTAGCCCAACATGTTCCTCCTCCCTCTGTTTTCACTAGTGGTCTGCCAGGCTGCTGCTGGCCGGTCCTGGGGGTTTTAATACTGGAGCTTGAACTGGGTCAAGGCACTGTCTATACATTGGGATTCATAAACTCTTGTGCTGGGTGCAGATTGCCTGTTGCTTCCAGTGATGGACGAGTTCTGGAACCTGTGTTTTAACTGCCTGTTGCTCAGGTCCAATACTGACTCTGCAGATTCATCCTGTGGATTAAGTGCAAGCTTTTCCTGGAACTTCACTGAAGAGTTTAAAGGCTACTTGGCTTATAATGCGTTGCTTTCAAAAAGCTATAGATTGACTTTTGGGCACGGGTTTATCCTCCTCTCTTGCACGATCAAGGTAATTTTTGAACAATGCTACTTTAGACTTGAGTGCAAAATACCTTGAAAGGCAGAGCGTGATCACACTGGGTCCCAAGTGCACGCAGCTGGTGGTGGGGGCAGTTACTAGCCTTGAAATATTTAAACAAGTGAGTCCAATCTTAATAGCAGTGGCAAGTCAAGGGATACTGGATTCTGAAAGCCAAAAAGTATCTCGGTTCTTATTCTGAGTCTTTATAAATATTGACTGAGGTCCAGGGCTTTGTCATTAACAAGCTAGTACAGATCACATCATTTGCACTACCTTTTTCAGAGAGGGAATAAATGGTTTGCCGAGTAAGTCAGTATGCGAAAATACCATTTTATGTCATCTGTTTGTTTTCTTTTTATTTAGCCAAGAAGCGTTACAGTATATTTTTCTGACGGGTCCAGGCAGAAAAAAATACACATATTCATGTTTGGTTTTATGTGGGGGTTGTGTATTTGCATCTGTAATCTTGAAAACTTTCAGGTTTGTTAACCTAGGCAATTAAATGCAAAATACCGTGCTTGATGGGCTGCATGCAAGATTACAGAAGTTACAAGTTTGGGATCCTGATGTCATTATAGTGTAGATGTGCATTAGTGTTATGTTCTCTACGGTAGTATTTTTGCTATTACAAGATGATCTGTGGAATAACGATAAGTCTGTACAGGCGCTGAGTGACAGTGTGGAGCAGCCACAGTTTTTAATGGCGCAAATCTGGGTAAACCTCAGACTCAAAATGTCAGGTTCATTTTTCCTGTGGATGTTCTAATGAAAAGCTAACAGAGGTGCGTTCATCAGAATGTCACATCTTTGGTTGGAATCTCTGCTGTGAGTTCTGGAATGAAATGGAAAGGAGGTTGGATGTGCTCGTCCCTTTCTTCCTGACTGGATCAGCTGATCCCGACTTTGATGACAGATAAAGCAAGAGTCTGTCTGAACTTCTGTCTGCCATGGCTTTTATCTTCCTGCCTTTGAGCTGCCAATACTCGTGCTCTGTCAAGGTTTCTTTTAGTTCCAGCTGAAGCGTCTTGGATCTTCTGCTGCACAGCAAAGTACTTGCTGTTCTAAAAATCCACATGCGTGTGCTTCTCTCGGCCCTGAGGGGTAGTTCTCCTGTGCAGTCAGTGACTACAGCAGGATTCACTTAGCAGCACGAGTTAATGGGACTGACCTATTGACAGGATAAATTATCCATTTGAACCCAAAATGTGGAAAATGCACTGATGCTTTTTAAACGTGATGTGTTTAAAGGATAATTGTTAACTATATTCAGTGTCGTCGTTTTCATAAGCTGTCATGGTGTCCTGATAATTTGACACTTCTACAACTTAGTTATAAATGTTTTGTGCATTTAACTGTTGTTTTCTGCAGCTGCCGAGAAGGTCCCCATTAGCAATATGCAGTTTCCTGTTTCTGTCTTTATGACATGTAGAAAATGTAATTGCATAAAGTGAAAAGAAAAAGCCATTTGTACGGCCTGATCATCAGAGGTCATGAAACAAGCACAGCCTAATAAAGCGTTGGCATGAAAGGCAACTTTTACTTTTCTCCCCTTGCTTCTCCGTATGCTCATTTGTAGAACAGCAAATAATAAACGAGAACATTATTTAATCCTTGCCTCTAGCAGTCGTCTTTGTACACGCTCCGTGTAGCTTTGGTTGAGAGAATACGAATCCCAGGTCCCGTTTTGACAGAGGCTAGAATTTTCACATGATCATGCAATCCCACTGATGCTCACCCAGCATCAAGCCTTTGCGTCTCGTGGGATTTTTCTGTCTTCCTGGAAATGTAGGAAAAGTGTTAAAATGCAGCTCTGAAAGTCCAGGGACTAAGCAGAGCATATTGATCCCTTCCCATTCACATATACGTTTGCTGTGAGAACGCTGACCTAGAAGCACTGAGAGTTAGTTTATTAGTTTTGACATTGGGATTCATTAGCTGTAATTCAGTTAGAAGCATGCTGATGGATGTGTTTGTATGCTGGGGCTGGCAGCTGCTTTAGGTTCAGAAACTTACAATTCTAGTTGGGAAATGGTTTTGTGCAATCTTGGGTAAGATTTGTATTGCTAGGCTAAAAGCGACATCGTTCTTGATTTGGTTTTTAATAGATTTCTCTCTGTTTCCAATTATGTTTCTAATTAGAATAATGTCTTATTTCCCATGACAGTTTAAAAATAATGCAAAGTCTGTAAAAGAGAAGCTATCAAGATGATTGAATAATGTTTTCTTTTTCATTTGTTAGACTGAAACCTTCTTCCATCTTAATTGGATACATAGACCTACTAGGCTACAGGAATAATTTCGGTATTTACAGAAGGTTGTGGTGCAGTAGTTGCTAAGCTTTCTTCTGTCTGTGTGTCTTGGGGCTGTTTCCATTCTCACCCCAACACATGCCCCAGCCCTTAACCAGCCTTCTGTGCATATTCCCATTCCAGCGGGAAGACAGAACGCCTCTCCGTCTTCCTATATAAATCTCAGCTTTTCAGGTGTGAGATCTGCTGCTCTCTGTCCTACCCTCCACTTTCCCATCCAGGCAAAGCTCCTTCCCTTCACGGCTGTCTTTTGCAGCAGCGTTGCTTCTCCAGGCCCAAGGATGTTTTCCTGCCACTTAGAACTGAGATTTATGGCTTCAAGGGATGGATACCTGAATAACTGAGACTGGGAGCCTGAGAGTCCCAGCTGAGAACACAGTCGTAGTTTAAGACCATCAAAAGCTGTCTGCGGTGGAAAGAGTGTAGAAGAGATCTGGAACTGGCATTCAGTAGTTGCTGGAACTTGCTCTTTGAGGGAAAGACAGCCCAAAACGTGCTGCAGTTCAGGCAATCTGGGATGAAGGCTGAATCCAAAGCTGTCTCCATGGCTGCCAGCTCAGAAAGCTCTGGGGTCTTAGATGCTGACTGCAGTGAACTTACCTCTCTATGCATAATTTAGCATGGCTGAGTGCAGCTACCACAAAAGCCTGCCCATGTTTTTCTGGAGCATGACTTAAGTCAAGCCTTTGCCTGAGGTAATGCTGCTGCCATGTGTGTAATTACCTCTGGAGGTATGGGAGAAAGGTTGGGAGCTCAGGGATATGAGAAGGGATGGCATCCCCTTTCTGCTAAGTACCTCTGACAGCGCTGCAGTGATAGAGGAGGTTAGAACAGTGCTGAAGCTGTGATGCTTGCCAGAAAAATCTGTGATTGCAGATACATACGTATTTGCAAGGTCAGAGTGGTGATGCACTTTGTAGTATTGGGCGTGAGGTTGAGAGTACACAGCAAGTCATGCGTTCCAACTCTCAGCTCCTGGAATGGGTTGACTGTCACAGAAGGTTCAGGACTGCAGCTATGTCTGTTACGTTTTGTAACAGCTCATTTTGTAATAGTGATACTTGCTTTTTTTTTTTTTTTTTTTTAAATAGGATAACCAGGAAGTATGAGACACCCGTTACTTACAGTAAAACCTGTTTGTATTTCTAGAAAACTCTTTGCTGTCAAACGGATCAGGAGATTCATCTGGTTTTAAAAAAAAAAACAAAACCCTGTAAAGCTTCTTCCCTGTGTTCCTCTATCCTCCTCCTGAAACTGAACCACATGTGATGCTTTTAAGGCTGGAGTTCTTCTCTGGCTTGATTTGCAGAGCATCTGGCGCAGGTGAGGGATGCCAAGGTGCAGAGGTAGGGATAGCAAGGGTGGCAGGAGTGCTTTAGGGAGGCTTTGCAGCCAAATATTTCCTAGACTTGGATGCCGCCGCGGAGTGCAAAAGCAGAATTTGAAGTGCTTTGGTAGGCAGCAAATTAAACAGATAAGAGAAGACTTTTTCAAACAGTTTCAGGAGGTTTTTGTCACAAGATGTCCTTGAGGCTTGACCAGCATCAAAAAGGACTGGGTATCCACTTGATAAGTATCACGGTTCATGCAATGAGATTAAAAAATACATACTTTTCTAGATGTAAACTGCATTGGTCTGAATCATGAATCGGTTTCTAGCAGAGAAGAATTAAGAAAATTTATCCATAAGGAGCTTATTCTGTAGCTGCCTGTGTCTGGACTTCTGCATCTTTCTCTGAAATGGGATATAGGACTAGATGGGACCTTTGATCTTTCTTATCTGGTATAGTTATTAAAGCCCTACTTTCAGCTTGTGAGAGACTGTTAGCGTTTCAGTGCAGTGAAAAAGTCTTTTCATGGTTGAGGTAGGCCAGATATGCCTTGAAGAAAAGTTCAAGTTTCCTTAGTCTTTTTTGTCTGTTCTTACCTTAAGGGTATACAGTATGGCCCAAACAGAGAAGAAAGGTGGGCTGCTCCGGAAATCTTCAGCCTCTAAGAAGCCATTGAAGGAGAAAGTTGTGTTGATGTATGATGAGATTTTCACGGTAAGGACTTGTGTATCTCTTCTTTCTGAAGTGTGTTCAATTTTCTTGGTTTAGCTTGTGCTGAGGGCTCTGTATGGTGGATTCCTTTCCCAAGGTAAGGATTGCACAGTGTAGGCACACGCTTCAGGCTTTCCTACTGTCATGCAGAGCTCTGTATTCTGCTTTCTTCCTTAATGTCACCTTGTCCTGTTGTCTACTAGGACTGTTTGTGATCTATGGGAAGTCATGGCTTTTCAAGTATTTCTCAAAAAATAATCCAGAAAATAAACAGAGGCACCCCAGTTGAGAGCTGCTTCTATCTGTCTTCCTGTTTCCGGGAATCTGGGTAGACAGAATTCTATACTGTGAGGCTGCTTGGTCATCCAGTGGGATGATGCTGACTCTGAGCTACTCGTGATAATGATTTTCTTTAAATTCTGCCTGAATGATTTCTTCTTGTTTGATCTCATGGCTCTTCCTTTTCCTTTCAGACAGAGGACCCCAGTAAATGCAACCCTAGGTTCTGGGAGGAGCTGTTTCTCATGAAGGTAACAGGAATGGAACATCCTCTGATTTGCTGCTGCTGTTCTGCCTACGAAGTGGCAGGCTGTCAGTGCAAGGAATTGTGTTTCTAAGGTGTCAGTGGTTGTGTAACGTGCATGAACTGCTTCTTAACCTGACAGGTCAACTTGGAATATCTAGAAGGCAAGCTGGAGGCTCTGGATGGGGAAGAGTTAATGAAGATAAAAGATAACATCAACTGCTTGTTTCAGCACTGCATCCAGGCACTGGGTGAGGAGCACCCAATCAGAGTGGTCAATGCATTACAGGTACCATGCTGAGAGATGGGGAATGCTCTCTTTTGCTTCTGATGAGGCAATATATTTGCTGCTGGTATCAAACATCTTGTTCACGTTTCTTTGTGTCTGAGGAGAAGTGATGTCTACAGAGCAGTTGCTACTTATTGTCTGTGGAGGTTACAAACATTCATAGTCCCTTTAGTCTTTGAAGAACAATAGCTTGTTTCAGAATTCAAGAGGATCTGGTGATGCAGGATGAAGCGGAGGGCAATGGGGGGACAAGAGGGGCTTGTTCACACTGCAGGCTGTCAGTTTGGGGTCTCAAGAGTACTCTGTGTAGCTTTGTCTGTATTCTGCTTTCTCCTGTTCTCCCTCATTCTAGCCCCCTTTTTGAATTTCCATATGGGTTGCAAATGAAATAAAGCTCTGGAGAAGTTAGTGCAGAATTTATACAGGGGACTGTCCCTGCTGTACACTTCCTACTTGGAAGCTGTGAAGAATTGTCACCCAGAGTTAATAGCCATTTTCCTGCAGGTGGTTCCTTACCAAAGCTATGCCATCCCATGTCTTAAGTGGGAGACTCCCCTCCTCAGTCTTATGTTTGATGTTTTTAGTTCACAGGCTGATTCTCACAGTTTGGTGAATGCATTTGTCTCAGCTTCTTTTGACTGTGGGAACACAGGATTTGAATTTCAGGGTCAGAGAAGTCACCTGTAGGAGACATTGGACAGGCAGTAAGCTGGGAAAAGTTGATTTAAAACAGAGTATGTATACCTCTGACATACAATCTTTCACTGTTTTATTACTATTTTTAGGATTAGTTTGAACGGATGCTATTAAATATTGTAGTTATAGCTACATAGACAGTCTAGCCCAGCCCTGAATTCCCAAACTTGTATTCAGGCTCTTGGCAAAAATTAGGCCAGGGCTCAAGTCTAGAATCCTGCTGTGTATGTGTAAGTAGGAACCAGGTAATGCATCCTGAGCTTGAGTTCCCTTAATCAGACTGTGTTCATGTGGAAAGTGATCCTGAAGCCAAAGCTTACTTAAGCAATCTTTTCTTGAGAATGACCATGGTGACCAAAGGTTTGTTTAGCCCAGTATCCTGTCTCTGACAGTAATGAAAAAAAAAAGATGTCTACCTTATCCTTTTGCTTCTGTATGGTTCCAGAGGTCTGCTGATTCCTTGAGGCCTGCTTGTCTCCAGCTTTACATCTTCTGAAACTCATTACTTCTCACAGGTGAATTTAAGCTGGAGTCTAAAACTGCAGCAGTTCTACTCCTGCTCATTCACCTCTTCACAGACCTGAAAGGTGCACGATGACAAAAAGTCACCCCAGACATTTCCCTCTCTTGGGGCAAATGGGACATTTGCTGTTCATAAATTTTCCAGAGTATCTGCTGGAAGCATAGTGTGCTGATACCTATACATTGCCAGTGGTCTCCAAAAACTTGGTATGAATCTGTAATCCAGTGCCTGCAACAAGAAACGTGAAGGAGGTTATGTTTAGTGGGAAGGTTCTTAGAGCCTCCAAGGTAGTTAGGAAAACTTAAGCTGCCCAATACCCTTGGAGACTTTCCCCCCCTTTTTTTTTTTTTGACAGACAATTTATTGGTCAGACTTAGTATAGCAGTGTGGTAACCAAACAGAAATTTGTGCTCTCTATAGCAAAAGCATCTGCTGAATGGACAGGCGTAATGTGATAAACTGTGTTGTTTGGATGTTACGTATTTTGGCATGCTTGAAATAAGAAGTTAATCTGGAAAGCTCTAAGGCATGTCTATCCATACATTGGACACTGCTTCTGCCTTGCAGTTTCCTCATCAATGTTTTTGGCCTTAAAGCCACACTTAGCTATTTTCCAAAGATTGTGGTCCTGTCTGGTACAAACTGGGTCTTGACAGAAGAAGCAGTAAGATTGCCTTTCCTCAGAGTGCTATGAAATGAAGGCGTGAACAAACAGGAAGAATATGGACAAATACATTATTCTCTAACTTTTTTTTTTTGAGTTGTCAGCATTCAAGATCCTGCTTAGAAACAACAGAGGTGGAGGAGAGGTCAAGGAGAGGTCAGACAAAATGTATGGCTTCCAGGCTGGTGGTAGTCATTTAAATATCTGTGCTTTACCACTGCTAGGAGAGGGTCAGGGTGGGTTTTGCTATTGAGTTGTTGGTGTTGCCTTGCATCTTACCCTCTGATTTTTCCCTTTGCAGACTTTGTGTGCATTGATTCGGGGTGTCCATCAGAAGAACAAATCCACTTCTGGGTTTGACATCATCAACATGCTTGTGGGTTTTGATAAGGCAGAGCTATGTATGAAGGTGAGGCCCTGGCAATGTAGAGTTTGCACAGCAGCTGAGTGGCAGGGACAGTAATTTGTAGACAGGTGCATCTACCAAGGTGCAGCTTTTGGGGTAAATATTCCAGCCACTTATTAAAAACAGCTGTCATGAAATTCTTTACCTGCTAGTGGCACAAAGACACTTGGGGTCCTGGTGTTTGTTAGTAATATAACAGAGCAATTCAGTTGCGTGCTGTGCAGTCACTATGGTTAAGAAATCTTAAGGCCAGAAAAGGCTTTCACAGGCCATTAGTACCTAGTATTGAACCTCTGCCTTGTGCTTAATTTTTAGCTGATAACCATACCCTGTGTTCTCACATTTCCATCAGCACATGTACTGTTTTAAATTTATGTGATGCTTTTAACTGTAAAGATGTGTTGAGTTTTGGGAAATGGCAAAGTAATCAGTGATAAAGCTGAATTCCTGCTGTATCTTTCATCTT